>CM061225.1:72924113-73301613 GCA_030844895.1 Ambrosia x helenae | reverse complement strand
TAAATTTGTTTTTAAATTCTTTTTTCCTAAAATAACTCAATTTAATTTTAGTAATTGAGAATTGAGAGGTAGAGAGATAAATTTAGGGTTTATGTTTATCTTTTTTTTTTTAATTAAAAAATGAAATAATTCAAAAAACATTAAAATCTTTCAATTATGATGCCACGTGGCAATTTCATGGAGAGGATGAAGGCACCATTGCACGCCACGTCAGCAATGTTCAATTCTTTTATATATATTAATAGATATATAATCTTTTTAATAAGAGAGGTCCAAACACCTAGGATCATTCTTGCATATTCGTTTAAAGAATAGAACGGGATGACTCGGTAAACTCACCCGGGAGGAAACTCACAAACGTGAAAACTCCCTATGCTAACCCAGAACAAAATTTGTCCCGGAGAAGACTCTACCCATGACTTTCCATTTAGAAAATCACGGGGCTACCATTCAACAGACGGCTCGGTGGTAAAATAACTTATTTTTTAATTTTTTTTATAGATATGATGGTTGTTTTGTTATCGAATAATAAGTGAATAATTAACTAACTAAAAAGTTTAAAAAGGATAAACACAGGAGAAAGCGAGGAGAACCCGTATGAAGATTGAAAGCATGGGATAGTGGAATAAAATCTGTGGATGGATATCAAACGTGTGGATAACCCCTAGTGATTGAGATGAGATTAAGCTATTCCTTTTATCTAAAGTAGATTCCCTATAGAAGGTATACAACGTCAAAGGATTGTATGGGGTTAAAACTTGATCGGTATTGTAGGTGCATTTTCATACAAAAGAGTTTTTTAGTTAACGTATAATATGATCCTTTTACAGTAAATACATTCTCTAATAATTTCAAGTCTTTGTCTTTATAAAACGAGGAGTGTGGAGGTATCAATTCTCATTTATGTCAAATACGTGACTATAGTGATTGAACTTCTATTACAGCCCAACTTTTTGTAAAAATTTTAACATTACAGGAAAACCACAGCAGCAACGGTTTTGTATCAACATTAAGCTGGTGGGTATGGAGGGTTGATGATGGATCGGCACGCAAGATTCACGTAGGCAACTGCGTCAGTGGAGGAGTGGCATCTTCATGACGATGGGCCAAGGGTGTGGAGGATGGACCGGCATCTCCTTTAAAAAATAAAAAAACACCAAAACACCAATCAACAGGCCCGTCAAACCCGGCGTGTGGAGGATGGACATGCCGTTGCCGGCCCTAGGGGGCGATGTTTCCTAACACGGCATCAGCTTGCCGTGGCTATGCCGGCACCACACCGATAAGCCTTACGACCCAACTTTTTCTCAAATTATCCTACAAACAAAATGTAAATAAATGAGAAGGGTGAGAAGTATAAAAAAAATTAAATAGATCACGAAATATAATATAATGGGTTACAAAATATAAAATAAGGCCAAGAAATATAAAACATGCTGAGGAAAAAAGTCACAATGATTTGCAAAATGACACAATGTCATGTAAAAGATGCAATGATCTCACACAAATTTTAAAAAGTACAAGCTAAAAATCCAAAAAGCGAAAACCTAAAAACTAAAATCGCATTGTTCGATGAGATGGTTTCATTGCCGCTTGATCATCTTCAATCGGAGTCCATTTGATACTCTTCCTACGACTTTCTATTTTTTTCACCGTGTATTTTATCCTAACGTTATTGTTATAATGTAAATATACTATTTAGTCATTTATTCGTTTACTTCTTTGAACTTTTATACTAGTACATGATTTTACACAATGATACATCTATTCAATCAAATACAATTCATTTAATCAAATTTAATCAACTAAAGATATAAAAAAATAAACTTTGACTTTCTGTTGAATAGAAAATTTAGTTAAAAAATATAAAGAATGCTATATTAAACTTGTTTTTAGATACACGTTATTGGTTAATATAAAATATAAATGTTTAACTAAGCATTTTATATATATATAAAATAATAACCATTGCGGATGGTGGTTCAGTGGCAAAACAAAGTCTTTTAATACATTTTAAGTGTGAGGTTTGGGTTCAAGCCTCACAAGAAATTTGTCGTTCAAAAAAATTATAAGAAATCATCTATTAAACTTGTATATGATTAAATTTGACGTATTAAAACTTGTATATGATTAAATAGATAGTAGAAAATTAATTATATAACTTGTTAATTTTGTGAAAAAAGTTTTTCCAATGTAAAGTTACTAAAGGTTTTTGCACCTATTTAATGTTATAAAATATTAAATAAATTGTATATTTTATCAATCAAAAATTCAGAAGTGAGCGCAGTAAGATCTCAATTATGAAATTGATGGAAGAATTTGTTAAAGTAAATATATATATATATATATATATATAGGGTAAGTATATACAAAAAACCTTCCAAATTGAAGAAACCCCCACAAACCCTTTATGTGGCTCTCATTGTTCCACCTCACCATGTCTTTTAAGATTATTATATTGTTAAGAAGGGTAGAGTTGTCATTTACTCTCCCTTGAAATCTTTGAAATCTGCCATGATTTGTACTATACCTGCTTCAATTTCCATCAAACCTTCGTTCATTATTACCTCACACAACCCAATATCTTTCCCACCATTTCTAATATCCCTCTCATCTCTTTGCTTCTTCTTCAACCCTCATTTACTCCTATCATTTAATCTTCTCCCTTCATTAACTCCCCTGAATCTTCTTCTCCCCTCATTAAATCTTCATGTTATGGAATCGAATCAAGGAGATCCGTCTCATTTATTAAGCCCTGATCATGGGAATAATTATGTCCCGCTTGATTTTCAAGGAAAATCCCCTATTGCATCAGAATCAGAGCAACAGAGTGACGATGATGGATCAGAAGGTTTGTTCATATTTTATTAACAGCGTTTTTTTTTTTTTTTTTAAAACCCTATGATAAGATACAGACACAAGTTATTGTCTGATAATCATCAGTAGGGTTTTTCATATGTGGTCGCGTAGCTATTTTTATGTTATTTTGTTGGCTAAGACATGGATTTTGTTTTTTATATTATAAGTCGTTTTTGTTACTTTGTACAGGACTTAATGTGGGTTCGTCATCTGTGTTAATGAACGTTGATGAAAATCACTATGAAGCAGGGGATGCAATAGGTAAGTTATTTTTGGAAAACATGTGACTATAAATAGTTTGTGTTTTGTGTGTTTGTTTTATCATGCATGAGCTATTGTTTGATGAAGCATTATGGGAATTTCCTAGAGTTTTGTGCTGACTGATGTTTCTTCATAGTCAATTTTTTATGATAAACTGTGTGCTGATGAATCTTTTTTTAACGTACGTAACACACGCTTGCCTTTGCAACCGTGCACAGTATTTAATTTTTCTTTTTTTTTATGTGTTTTCATGCAACTTTTAACTGCAATGTTTGCTGTGTAAACAGTTTATATAAACGATTTACGATTTGATATGTAGCAGCTTTTAACTTAACTTGTTTTGCACAGGTGACGCCGAAGATATCGAGCCGTACTATGTCATTTCAACCCCTAATGGGACCCAATTCTGGATCCCGAATGTGAGCCCCCGATACGTGCCTGTTGTTGATCAGACTTTCCCCACGTTCGAGGCAGTAATGGCCATGTACAAGGAGTATGCGCAACAAGCTGGCTTTTCAGTTAAGAAGGGACAAACTAAGGTTTGGTTGGGTACCCCGACACACAAGTACCTTCGTTGTTGCAAATACGGTAAACCTCAGGTTAATAAAACCTTTGACACTCTAGACGAATCTTCTGTTAAACCGCGTAGAACTTCATTCAGCCTTTCAAACTGCCAAGCCCATGTGTTAGTGTCAATTACTTGTGGTGGTTCTTGTTTTAAAGTTATTCGTTTCAATGATGTTCATAATCATCAGCTTTGGGATAAAAATAACCTTGATCTTGCTAAGATTTCTCGGAAACTTTCTTTCTCTACAAAACAGTTTATTCATAATATGAGTCTAAACCGTGTTGGCCCTGTGAAAGCTCATAGGTACTTAGTGTCTCTTAAAGGCGGCCACCATAACGTCAATGGTACCGCGGTTGATTTCAAGAATTTTAGTAAGCAACTAAGAATTTGGATCGGTGAAAGGGATTCGTCATTGTTCCTTGATCGCTTGCGTGATCGGCTTGAAAATTTGCCGGATTTTTTTTACGACTTTGTTGTGCGTGATGGTAAATTACACTCTGTTTTCTGGGCGGATGAAATTTCGAAACTGAACTATAAGGCGTTCGGTGATGTCTTAGCCTTTGATGCAACCTACAACACAAACAAGTATGTTGAACTATTTCATAGCTTAACGTGTGTTACAACTGCTGTTGCAGTCAGTGTTAGTGACTTCTTAACATACGTATCTTTATATAATGTTTCAGGTACAACATGGTGTTTGTGCCTTTCACTGGTGTGGACCACCATAAACAGTGCGTTACTTTTGGCGCAGGATTGATAATTAATGAAACAATAGATTCGTACGTGTGGTTGCTTGAAAGCTTTTTAAAAGCTCATGGTTCACAGCCTCGTGTAGTCTTGAGTGATCAAGACCCTTCAATGATGCAGGCTGTACCACAAGTGTTCACTGAGGCTCGCCATCGGCTATGTATGTGGCATATAATGAAAAAACTACCTACAAAGGTAATGTTTTCTATTCTATTTTTGCCTTCGTTTATACACATATAGTCTGCTACTAATTTATTAGTTTTTTTTTTGTTGTTTTTTTTTTGTTTTTTGGTTTTGTTTTTTTATACGCTTGCACCTAGGTGGCTGGAGCTGTTTTGGAAAACACTGAGTTTCGGTCTTGCATTCATAAACTCGTTTGGAACATTTTCATTAAACCGGCGACGTTTGAAGCTCGATGGCATGCGCTAATAGAGACATTTGGTCTTCAAGAAAATCAGTGGTTGAGCGATATGTTTGCAATGAAGGAATTATGGGTGCCGGCCTATTTTAGGGAAATTCCAATGTCTTGCTTGATGAAAACAACATCAAGAAGCGAGAGCTCCAACAGTTCGTTTAAAGTGAATTCAACCAGTGCAAACACACTCGTTCAGTTTATGCTGTGTTATGAATCTCGCCTAGATAGTCAGCGCTACCGTCAGCGGGTTGCTGAGTACAAAACCTCCTCGACAGTCTTTGTTGGGTCTACTGACTTAGCAATTGAGCATCATGCCTTTAGTCTATACACAAATAATGTCTTCAATGAAGTAAAGAAGGAGATAGTGAAGGGGAAGTTTTCCTGCTACATTTCAAATGTTGACGAACAAGACAACATGCCTGCCGTAATCTCTGTCACACAACTTGACAAGCGTCGTGATGTCACCAATGTTTTCCAGGTACCCTATTTTGAAGCCACTAGTACGTAGTTTATGAAAACTGTTAGAATATATTTGTTCTGTTACATATGTTAAAAAAACTCTGTTACATGTGTTACAGATATACATGTATAGTTAAAAAAAGCAATAGGGGCTCTGCTGTTAATTCTGTTTTTTTCCCCAGTCCAGCCTTTCTATTCTGTTATTTTAGTTTAAAAACTGGCCTTGTTACATATGTAAACTAATTTTTTTTGTTGAAATAGGTGCGATTTGATAGCCTGGATGCCACGGCAGAATGTTCCTGCAGGTGTTTTACCCGTCTTGGCTACCTTTGTCGCCATGTGTTTGCGACTTACATGATTAAGAAAGTTGACCGCATACCTCAACAATACGTTGCTGATAGATGGTTACGTGATACTCTACCGAAGAAAGTGTTCTCCATTTGCAGCCGTTATGGTGTTGACACCCATCCAGGTTCTCTACTTAGGAATGAGATTCTTGAACTTGTAACTGAATGTGTCGATGTTGCTAGGACAGATGAAAGCACGTTAGCGGACTTGGTTGAGCAGTTGAAATCAATCAAACTCAACCTGTTATCAAGGGAATCTATTTCTGTACTACCCCCTGAAGACAATGAAGCTGTTGTCGAGGACATAATTGGGCAACCGGCTGATGTTGACATTGTTGTTGCTAACCCCTCTGTTGCACGCAACAAGGGTTGTGGGAAACATCGGAGATTGGCTGGTCCTGGTGAGAAGGCCATATCAAAGCGTCCCAAAATGCCCAAAGCGCCGCGTCTATGCAACAACTGCCATCAATATGTCACAGATCATGATGCAAGGAACTGTGAGAAGGTTGCGGCAATGAAAAGGGCCAAGGAGGAGGCGGCACGCGGCCGCCAAGCCTAGTACATGATCTAGGGTACTCGGGGGGGGAGCATAAATCAGGATAAACCTTTTTGAACCAGGTTATACACTGGTAACAATTACAGCCAGATGCAGAAACTGTTTTGTTACGTGTGTAACATGGTTGTCATGTTCAATTCTGCACCCCCCAGCTCACTAGCTTTTTATAACTTATGGTTATGTGAACAATTTATCCACTAGACATGCCATTTTGTGTTTTATTATGTAGCATGAAATGTGGTTTTTATGCCAATGTTATTGTGTATTTTACAAGGGTTGTTGGGTACATTGGAAACCAAAAAGGACTGACCACTGTCACCTTTTTAAAGGGTAGTGGTGTTATGGAATAGGATATTATTTAAGTGTGATAAAATTAATAATATTTTGAGAAGTACAAAGTACAAAAAGAAGAGAATATAATATTAACTTAACTTCTATCACCTTTTTAATAGTGATTTGACATAAAGGTAAAGTACAACAACCACCACAAATTTACTTCTTACCTCCTACCAACTTACCCCCAATTAAATAAACTATTTATGGCCCCTACTTTTTATATCCACCCATATTTTACCTTTCACCCCTTACATGGCAAATTTGCATAACAAATCTACAAATCAAATGGAGAGCCATTCAAACACTCACGCAGCTAAACGCCAAAAGATCGAAGATGAAGACGAGGTAACTTCCAAAGAAACTGATGCGCTTGCTTTGATGAAACTCAGTGAGGAGGTAGGCGCTGATGGTGCACAACATGGTGCTAGTTCCAAAGATATGAAACTATGTAAGAAAGGGGTCGACGACACCACGATGGTAGATGATTCTGATAACAACGTAACCTATAAACGAGATGCAGATATGGACATTGATGGGGAAGGTTCAAGCACGACTGCGTACTCGGTAACTAAATCTGACGTAAAACGAATAGGTGGTGAATGTACAGGAGCTGAGTACGACCATGAGTTTTGTGGTTGCCCTTTGTGTCCAAATTCCCCAAACACTCTCGCTCGGTGGGCAAACCACAATCCGTGGGAAGGTGAGGACAGTGAACAGTCTGAGCTGAGCTTCGGAGCTCAGTATGGTACTTTCTCGCCATGATTCAGGCCAAACTAACAACGTTTATGTTTTCTATATTTCAGTGTATGTGTTGTCTTCTATTTACTTTTTAGGCACGACATGGAAGTGCCCCTTGTAAACTGTTTTGACCCTCGAACTATGTGTTATGTATGTAACAGAATGTTTGTCATGTTGTTGAGATCTTTTAACTGTGTGTTATGTGCTATCCTAGAAAGAAACAGAAACCCTACTCATAATAGTGGAAACATTTTTAACACATTAACATATGTAACATGACATACATTGATGGTACTGTGTGTTATGTATGTAACAGGATGTGTCTCAATTCTTATGAATAAACTTTTGGACTGTGTATTATGTGGTATCCTAAAAACCATCTACAACCCTACTCAAACTACAAAAAGATTTGCAACACATTAACATATGTAACATGACATACATTGATGATAATGGGAAAACAGTAAACATAACCATGAAAACCGATATTACGGTCTTAAATTACAGATAGAAGATGATTTATAACCTGGTTAATATATATTACATTCATAGATAGTATCCCCATCAAAATATTATAATGTTTAGAACCCTAGCAGGTTAGTACTGTTTTAACTACACATACACTGGGGCATGTTAAACTACACAAAACACACAGTAGGTTACTTAGTAAATAAATGTCATACATTCATCCCAAAAGACCATTAAAACATGCTGTTCCCCGACCCCCTCCAGTTACTTCCTAAGCGTTGCGGCAGCCTCCACCTGCCCTTTCTTTGTATTAACCGCTGAACGCAAGATATGTGCCGCATACTTCGTCCGCAATTTTTTGATATCCCCGTCCTTGGCGCGCCAATGTTTACTGAAATTGCAGTCAAAAGGCACATTAAGCCCCATGAACTTCTCCATGTGTCTCATTAGGTAGACACCACAATCGGTGGCATTGCCAGCCGTAGCCCATTCCACATCCAACCTGTGTATCTCTGCCCCTCCAATCAAAGCTGCCTTCGGATGATTCATGTTTTTTAGAAACGTCACAAACATGTGCTTCTGCAAATAAATTAACAGGCTGTTACATATGTTACAGAGGCTAACAAAACATTGGATAGCACAAAAACAACTTACGTATTTATGGACCGTATCTTTCTTGTGGAAATCTATGTGATCCTTGCAGCTACGCCTCCCTCGCTTTTTGTCATTATCAATGAGGATGATTGCAATGTTTTTCAGCTCGAATACCAACAAGTAGAAGTGGGCCCTTTCCAGTATAGGGAAGAAGACGATATCAAATTTCTTGAAGTCATGGTTCTTCTCATAAGATGGTACCGAAGCGACCATAGCTGCCGAAAACCTTGCCATCCGTCTATCCTCATCACAGTTCTTGTCATTAAGCATCCATGGAATCTATTTTTTGTGTTTTAACAACCAACAATTGATATATAAATATAAAAGATAAGAATAGATATATAAATTAACAATCATGCAAAACTACATGTTTTGGAATTAACATACCACTGCCTTTGTGTTCACAAACAAGCGAAGAGATGACGCTTCCGATTTCAACCTCTCCTCGTAGTTTAATACGTCAACCCAACAATCTATTATCGCATCTAACACCTGCATGCCTGGCTTCAAAGTTTTGAACATGCTACGCGTTGCCTCCACATGAGTTAAGCTTCTAAACAACACCTCACTACAAACACACAGCAAAACAGAGGTTAGAAGGCAGTTTTTAACACTTTTTTCAAACAATTATGTTGGACTTAAAAACTAAAAATTATATTACTTGGCAAGTGCTTTATCTACTTCTTCTTGAGGTATTTCTACGTTCTCTACGACCTCCCCGCGTTCTAGCCTGGATATTAACAAACAGAAATGATACGTTACACATGTTACAAAATACAAAAAAATCGTTGGTAAGCATATTGATGGATAATGTTACCTATTCTGTTTCGCCACCCTCCTCCGGGCATCCTCACCACACAACATATACAGCGGGTCCTCGTCCATGTAAACATACCTCCACATAGCATCGTCATCCTTTGTCACCCCCTCTGTTAAATCAACCCCCCTTATGTGAAAAGGTGACTTATGAACATAAGTCACATTCCTTTCGCGTAGGGGGTTTCGCTTGGCTGCATCCATCTTTGCAATCGCCTGTTGACGCATCGCCAGCGTCATATCGTCATCATCCATTTCTCCACCCAAACCATACTCATTGTATACATTGTTTTGCGCGTCATATGAACTAATAGGAGACACCATTGGAAATACCGCTGTGGTATCGCTTACTGATGCACCAACTCCATCCGCATCTGCAACATTTTTTTTTTAATGTTTAAACATGTATAGGAAACAGATTATTAAATTAGAATTAGCGGTGTGGATTTACCCATACTATCATTGGCCTTCTCCTTTCCACGTGCCTTACTTGCATCCAATCCTTGCTCCCCAGACGTATGTGCACACTCTGTAACACATGCAACACGGTACATCAGTATCGATGTTTACCAGTGGTATGGTTTGAAAACTAACAATACCCCTACCTGGCATTGCAGGCAAGTCCAAAACATGTAAGTCAGCCTGCGGACCCACACCAGCAGACCCTGTAACATACGTCACAACCATTGTTAGATATAACTCTGAATCTGTTTATATGTTTGAATTATCCTATCACGAACTTGCCCCAGTGTACCTGATTCACAAAATGCCGCGTTCATTCCAGTTCCCATTTTTGGAGAAGGAGCCAAAAATTCTGTATCATACGTAACATTTTAGACTCATAATTTTGTTAAAAACCTAACTCAAAACCTGAACCCCGCTGACCTTCTTCTTCTGGCTGTGTTAGGCCAAAGCTAAAACTTGGTCCATCATTTCCATCTGATCTCGTCATAAATGGAAGTATCCAGGAGCATCCTGTAAATGTAAGTTAAACCACATTACTTGACTACTGTTGCAAAGGTAGTAATATATTTCATTTGGCTGTAGCTTACCCGCGCCTGTGTCTTGACCTCCTTCATTAGGCTGTGAACTCCCATCTCCCAACCCTGACCTGTCCGGTAAGTTTTCTGTAGGTGTTATCACCCCAAGGCCTGTAAAATCGAAGTCCCCGTTCATCATTGTCTGTCTAACAAGTTCCATACTTTTTACATAAAAATCATAGTACATTACCTGTTTGTTGTGCTTGTTCATCTTCTTTCGCAGCATCAAAAAACTCACTTGGGGCATCCATAGTGTGGGACGCAGCCTCTGCGCTTGCTTGGGAGTCTGCTTCACATCATGTAACAACATAGGTAAGATTACAAATATTGCATATGAATGTATGCTCTTACGAACTGTTCCACAACATACCTCGCCCATCATTCTTGTATGTGGACACTTCTGCATCAGCTGTACAAATCCCTTCACATCCTGACACTAAATATAAGATTGCCAGTAGAATCTGAATATTGTGTGACCCTTCTTTACTACTGTGAAATATTGAAACTTTCACAAACATACCTGTTTTGTCATCTTCCATCTGCACATCTACTGGTGTTACCCCACCGACACTGTCATCTTGAATTTCTTCAACCGCCACTTCCTCGGTTAGATTGCCGCCTTAACATAATGTAACATACGTCACAACAACAGAAAAACACACACTTAAGGGTTTAGGATTTTGTTAAATGCACACCTAGCCCTTCGTTGTTGGTGGGCACCTCAACTTCCATTCCTGAAACATTAGTAACACATTAGAATAACAGTTTTATTTTTTTTTTTGAGTTGTTGTATATGATGTTCAGGTTTATTAAAAACAACTCAGGTATACCTAGTTCATCATTTTCTGTTTCTACCACTAATTCCTCTTCATTAGCATTTGGTACCACATCGTCCAACTCATCTTGCACATCTAAGGAAATATTATTAGTAAAATACCCCCCACTTTGACCTGGTTCACACTGTGCGTATTTTAACAGATTTTAGACGTTTTGTAGTCTGATTACCTCTTTGTTGTGTTCCATCGCTTCCTGCTAACTTCTTATCATGTGTCCCATCTTCACACACCTCGGCAAATTCGCTTGTTAAATTCTTTGCAAGATCTTCACTTCCTGTTACACATGTTAATTACATAAGCAGTTGCTGTTAACACATGTTAATGAAGTGTCCATTTTAAGGCGGCCTTTTTTCTCACCAATTCCTGACATACCACCAGTATTGTATTTGGCACTGTCATGCAGGGTTTTCCTGTACTGGCTAAGAATTGGGCTCTCAAACGCCCCTGCGTCCTCTGACGTGCCCTCAGTTTTTCTCGTTTTTGATCGTGTCAATGGCGAGCTGTGCAGGGCCGTATCACCCAAGTTCAAAAAATCATCCTCCCCTACACAATAGGATTCAAATTAAAATATTTCTGTGGGCACTTGAGAAAAATGTATACTCAACTGATTCCCCTGTTTACAAAATCATTTACAGGATATAAAGAACTGACTTACCTACTCCAATGCTTTTCCCTTTACTTATTGAGTCCAACACATTGCCGATTTGTGCATCAGTTGTTACGCGCGCAACAGAAGAATCCACATTCGCCACCCCAATTTCGTTAATAAAAGCATCGTACTTTGACTTTACTGCAACAACTTCTTCTCTACCTGGATAATCTTCACATAACTTACTGATGGCCAATTCAGCCCTTCTTTTGGTTCTAATCATCACATCTAGCAGATCCACAACCGCTGATACCCTCCCCTGTTTATGATAGGATGATCAGGATACAATCTAATGTAGTTCATGAATTATCTTTTGGTAATACATTAAATGTTACCAACCTGGACGCTTGGTTGATCTAACCCGACATTCACATCGTTGTATGTAGACAAAGCTTTTAGCGTTCCCCTTCCAAAACCACCTCCATTTATTTCCAGTTTTTCTCGGTCTCTTAACCTTTGGAATGTCCAGAAACTCATAGGATCCAAAGAAGTATCCACATCAAGCCCGTTACATTTAAAACTATCCACGTATAAAAGCTAGAAATTGAAGATCGATTAATTTGTTAGTAACAAGTAAACAAACAGTGACACTAATAAGAAACTAATTAAAACTTAACATGCGTAAATAGCAACATACCGTTAAAAATGTAAGTGGCCCGGTAAAAGGTGGATCAAAACTGTCTCGCCTCCAACCATTCTTACAATTCTTCAGTACCTCAACTACTAACTCACACCAGTCCATACCAGCAAAATCCAAGTCATCCGTAATATACTCGAGTATGTTATCCTTGAGACTGCCTTGTTTGTGGCAGTCAATCATGATAGTATAGAAGCACATTATAAAATCCAAACGGAAATTAGAATCATCCTCACCGCTTGACTCCTTTTCAATCATGTCCACCATTTGCTTAGCAGATATAAATCTGCTTGGGGGGTACCTCTCTCTCCATTGGGCTATGCCTTCATCATGCGCTTCCCTACGCTCCAACGCATTGAAAGACACCCCTCCAATCGGTAACCCAAGGACCTTGTGCACGACTTCAGCATCAATGCAAATTTTGCCAGATGGCACAGTCAACTCTAAACTTTCCTGGTTGAAGTTATCTACAACATAATGCCCTAGCTTCGCCGGTATCCCATCCATTTTTAGATTTAGCAACCTTCCCAACCCCATATCCTTCACTGCTAAACGTTGTTCCTCACTTAAAAGCTTTATGCATCTTGTTAACTGTGTTGGTGATGATCTAGTACGTATCCCTAGCCATTCATTCAACTTTGATTTTTTTCGTTGCCTACAAGGTTCAAGCGCATCATTCCCTCTTTTGTCTACCTTCTTCCGTTTTTTCGCCTTCAATGCTCTCTCTTTTTTCCCCCTGTCTATTTTCGATGAAACTTCTAATGCTCTTGTTTTGGCTCGTGTTATCCTAACCGGTGCAGCCGAAGACAGATCACACACAGGGATTGGCTGCTTATCTGTTACATATGTAACAGTTATTAGTTCAAACTAACTTTGACCCACTATCAATTTACATAACTATTTAGTGTTCAACATCAGCGCACCTTTTTTATTTCTTGTCTGAGTTGCACCAAACTCTATATTTGTGTCTGTTTTTACATAACATACAAATAACCAATGTAAGCAACTTATTGCTAAACGAGTCGATAACACCTATTTTTGACCATATATCACTGAATATATTGGAAAACCACAAAACACCTAACCTTTGCTTTTCGCCTTTTGACGACGACGGCGGTTAGAGAAAAAGGACAACTTTTCCTTCTGTGGCTGCACACTTGAATCATCAGCATCAGACTCCACTGCAATTGACCCTCCTGAGTAATCATTATCAGACCCTTCATTCGATGATGGTCCGGATTCCTCATTATAGGAAGTTTGCACCGTCGACGGCCCTGGATCATCATTATGAGCCGAAGCTTTGCCAACTCCTTTACGCAGCCTCTTTAGGTTGATAAGTGGCGTATCCGAGTCATAGTCTACATATTTTAAAAAAATCGAACTCTAAATAAATTTCCAGCAGCCTATAAATACATTACTAGGACTAAAAAATAAGCCTTTATCTTCATTACTATCCATAAGTTCCTGTAACAGTTACCTAGATGACGTTTTACATCTTCAAACTCACTAGCTGATAATCCAATTTCCTTTCCATGCCGGCTTCTTGTTGTGTCATCAGACAAAACGACCAATTTTCTTTTCCTCCTGTCCCAAATATTATATTTGTTACGCTTTCACGAGGGGTATCACTATTTAAAAACTACAATCCAGTTATCCACTAAATAAATAACAAATGATAACAACTCTACTTAATAAAGTCGAAAAAATCCCAATTAATTATCTGTTTTTACACCATCAATTTATATCCCTGATTTTTCATCAATATCTTGTAGGATATACGAGAAACCCCAATTTTAAACAGTAAACGGACATAAAACAAGGAGCACCGTACCTTTTAGATGATTTCTTAGACCCCAATCGTCGGCTAAAGGAAGATAACGTCCACAGGAACGATTTCATCGTTACCGGAGACAAAACGTTGTACAGGGATGAAGGTTTGAGGAAGAAGAACGAGAGAGAGTATGAAGGGTATAGGGATGAAGGAGTCTGATGATCCTTCAAATGGAGAGACAACAGGGATGAATTTTTGAATTTGGGATGATGGTACACGAGTAAGTGAGAGGGAAAGAGGTTATTGAATGAGAGAGGGTATGAAGTGATTGATGTGCAGACCCATGCAGTTACCAACACCTTTGGGGTGTCAAATTACCCATATGCCCTTTTTAGTACTTCTCTCTATTATAATATTAACCATTTAATCCTAACCATTGATCTAGATTGATCAATGGTTGACATTGGGTTTAGTGGGTTTCTTCATTTTGGAAGGGTTTTTATTTAAACCTTCCCCTATATATATATATATATATATATATATATATATATATATATATATATATATATATATATATATATAGGGAATGGTTATAGAGAAAACCCTCCTTATTTGGTAAACTCTGGAAACTCTGACTTCCCAATATTTTTTTTTTTTTGAAAAAAATAGGGCAAGTAATATACATGATTTTAAGCATTTTGGGCCAAAAAATTAAAAAAGCGCCGAGTATTTTTTTTTTTAAAAAAATAAAATAAAATTTTGACTAACACATGTTAAGCGCTAATAACAGGTGTTAACAATGTGTTAACTATATGTAAACAGTAGACGTTTTTTATTTTTAAAAAAAAAACCGTTCGGCGCTTTTTCGATTTTTTTGGCTCGAAATGCTTAAAAAAATGTATATTACATACCCTATTTTTTTCAAAAAAAAAAATGTTGGGAAGTCAGAGTTTCCAGAGTTTACCAAATAAGGAGGGTTTCCTCCATATACTTTACCTATATATATATATATATATATATATATATATATATATATATATATATATATATATATATATTTCTTGTATCACAATTCCTAGTTTTCATATTCGTCTTTTAGTGAGGCTATGGGAGTGGAGGGGAAAGAGGGGCATGAAGCGTCATGTGACACTTGTGTGACCAAGGTTTGAAAGGTGAAAATTGTAGGGAGTTGAGGGGGGCGGAGAAGTGCCACGTGGAATTTGTTTTTTCTTTTTTTTTTTATAAAGTATAATTGAAAATAAATCTATTTAATAAATTTATTAAATAGAAAAATTAAATATTTAATAAAAAATTATTTAAATATTTAATAAAAAATAATATTCAAACGGATATTTTTCCAACGGCTACTTTTCCAACGGCTACTTTTCCAACGGCTACTTTTCAACAGCTACTCTTCAAATGACTACTTTTCTAAGCCTATAAATACAAGATATGGGTTGTGGTTATCATAACGATACCAGCCGGTCCTTCAAACCTCAACCATTGTTATCTCCTCGTCTTACAGTGTACACTTCTCCTCGTCAACCAGTGTACACTCCTCCTCGTCAACTAACAACCATTCCTCATTTACCAGGTTTGGCTGATATCGATCTAGATGCTCCTCTTACATATGAGGAATGTATCTGGAGGATTGTGATAACTATTCTCCGTGGGTGTGTTTTAAGTAATTTAGGTTTAATCTTTTAGGATTATGTAAAATTTAGGATTATGTAAAATTTAGAATTATGTAATGTTTTAGGATTACGTAATTTTAGGATTATGTAAAGATTTATTTTAAGTTTAGGTAATGTTTTAATTTAAGTTTATGTAATGTTATAATATATATATATATATATATATATATATATATATATATATAGGGAAAAGTTCAATTGAGAACTCATAGTTAGGGAGAGAACTCGAGAACTCTATATTACACATATGTAATATATCATATGTTGTATATTACACTTGTGTAATATATTGCATATGTTGCACATGTGCAATATATCATATGTTACACATGTGCAATATATATTACACATATGTAATACACTCAATGTATCATATATTGCACATACGTAATATATCATATGTTACACATGTGCAATATATATTACATATGTGCAATATATCATATATTGCACATGTGTAATATATATTACACATGTGTAACATATGATATATTACATGTGCAATATATACTACACATATGCAATATCTTATATATTGCACATATGTAATATAAAGTTCTCTCAATAAAATGAGTTTTCTATTGAACCATCACATATATATATATATATATTAAACATCCAACAGTTAGTTTTTAAAAAATTATAAACTTTTTTTTTAAGATCCAATGGTTTACTTTTTCATAATTTGAATTTTTTTTAAAGGGCCAACGGTTACTTTTCAAAATTTTCAATTTTTTTAAAGGGTCAATGTTGCTCCTCCACCTTACCTCCCCCCCACGCCAGTGGAATGCCCCCTGCCCATGGGACTCCCGCCCTCCTCCATGCCACCAGGAGGCGATGTTGTGGGCTTGAAACCGCTTTCACGCCATTTCCCCCCTCCCCCACTCCCCACGCTCTGAGACCGACTTAACTCTACTTTATAATCACACTACTAGAAAAATACCCCTTTCTTGAGCCCATTGCGCGTCATAAAAGGGTGTTTATGACACACAGAAAAGTGTCAAGGAAGAACATGTCAAGAAAGGTTTATGACATGCAGGCGCGTGTCATCTTTTAATGACACGCGTTTATGACACTTCTTTACGACACGCTTTTTTGACACGCATTTATGACACACTCTTTAATGACACTCTTTCATGACATGCATTTACGACACACCTTTATGACACTAATTTTGCGTGTCATGTTTTTTTTTTTACCTAAAAAAAATCTGCAAATAACTAATAAATCTGGATTTATATTTATATTTATAATAACAAAATCAATAAATTTCAAAATAAAATTGCATATATTATATATACCACAAAAAATTATAATTAGCATTTGTCGAATCCTACCACTAGTTACAAAAATATTGTGTCAATACATTATGCAAAAGAGGCTCGCGTTTCCAATCCCAACCTGCTGCCCGTTCTTTAACCGTTGTCGCCTTGTTCTTTTCCGGTGCAAACAGCGCTGGAAACCTGTACATAAGTGGCCTACAACCCTCCCAGCGATGTCACCCTGTTACAAATGCCGCTCCATGTACCTGATACCTCGGATTTTACCGGTAGATACGACCACGCCCCATGTTATCTTTGTATCGCCGATATCACCCTGTTCCATAGAGCCGTTTTCTCAACCTTATGTCGCCACCACCATTTCGTCAACAAGCTTTCATTCATCGTTTTCAATGATCCCAACCCAAGTCCTCCCATTTCGTTTGGACTAATAACCCGTTCCCAGCAAACCCAGTTCGTTTTAGCTTTATCTTCATCCCCGCCTTTAAAAAATCTGCGTCTAAGAACTTCTAAAGAGTCTAACACAGCTTTTGGCGCCTTGTATACAAAAAACAATACAATGTGGATCAAGTATATATTTTACAAATTACAATTTAACTAGTGTTTATGTGTTCCTGAATCCATATTTGGTATGGTAAAGCAAACATAACATGTCTTGTAGTATTCTTGAATATATAAGCTACTAGTAGCCAGTACTTCATCTTAGAGGTAATTAACCAAATCAAACAATTCAGAACAGAAGCATTCATATATCTTAATACAGGTAAAAAAGGGAACATAAGCTTTAATCTTCCTTTAATTAGTACATTATGCATTGTTTTGTATAGACTCTTATTTTAGTGAAGATCCCAAAATCTCTATAAGTTCTTTAAATCAATAGTCACAAATGATTTTAATACATCTCTATGATCATAGACAGAAAAAAAAGCCTTTCTAGGCGCTGAGGCGCAGCGAGATTATAAAGATATTACAAAAACATTGGCAAAAAAACTAGTCTGTTAAACACTTAAGCTTAGCAAACATAGTTAACAAATAAAGTTTTATCTGGTTGGGTCTTAATTCCTAAACTCTTAATGGAAAACACAAGTAGAAAGGGAACAATTACTCCTCAAAACACAACATAGTCCATTTAACACCCCTAAATATAAATACGATCCGTTTATTTTGCATACCTGGCTGGAAGCGGTTGAGAGGTGTTCTTGGAGTCCACAAATCGTTTAGCCCGATTATCCTCTTCTCCATCGCAGCTACGAGCTACCACTCTTCTCATCTTTTAGCCTCAACTTCCATAGCCTTGGTTAGGGTGTCTACTTTCTTGGCTAACATCTGAGAACCAGACATAACAAATTATAATATAAAATGAACTAAAAAAAGATAATAATTTACCTCAATGGCATCATCTTTGTCTTTTATGCTTTGATCTTTCTCATGACCAGCTTTCCTCAAAGCAATCGCTTCTCTAATGAATTAAGTTGGCTTAAAAGTTGAAGTAGCATAATCTTAATTCTTTCATAGGCAGTATAAAATAAAACGAAAAATTTAATTAGCTCTAACACAACGACCTTTCGTTTTCTGCTGCTCAAGTGCAAATTTACATGCATAGTTTCCATATATTTATGTTGTTCAACCCTAACAAAAAATAGCTAATGATGAACATATGAAGTAATCATAATAAACCAAATTTTGAAAAAAAGTTAACGGAAGTACCTAACACAATATCACAAATTTGGGGAAAATCAAAACTACCAAGCACAATAGCACAAATTCGAGGGAATCGAAATTATACTAAGAAATAAGTTCAAATTAAAAAGAATATGTAAGGTCTGGTGGCACCTGGTGATTGACGATGGTGGAGATGGTGGTGACGACATATAAGGTATGGGCTCAAAACCACTGCTCCGCCACCACCGAAGCTGGTGGTGGCCGGCCTTTGCTGAAACGGAGAGGGAGAGAAACGATCGGGTAGAGATCGAGATCGAGACGTGAGAGAGAGGAATTACAGATTTCGGTTGCTCGATGGCTGGCTGGCTGCACAAATGCAAGGAAATGAGATTTTATACCTAGGGTTTATGGGAGGAAAATTCAACTTTTGTGAAATTGACATGACACGAAAGATGACATACAAAATTGTATACCGTCATGTTTTTCTGCTTCTTGACACTATGTTCTTGACACACAAAAAAATGTGTCATTAATTAACCAGATTTTTTAAAACATGACAATTTTTTTATGACATACGCTTTTGAGTGTCATAACTGTGCGCGTGTCATAAAATGTGTGTCAAGATAGGGGTATTTTTCTAGTAGTGTCATGTAGTACAACCAAAGGCCTTTTTTCTTAATAATATCAAAGTATTGGATAAGAATTTATATTTTAAGTGGTGAAGGTTCAAATACCATTAATTAAATATTTAGCTAAAAACTTATGTAAGTAAGAAACATGGATGTGCTCTATATCTTAAACCACATAGGTGGATGTTATCATGATATTCTCATGTTATGCACCATGAATACAATACAGATAGTACTGCACACATGTTCGCAAGTATATTAATTTTTATTTTAATAACCTATCAGGCGTTGACCATAATTTGGCTCCATTTAATGCTGTACATGACAAAAAAAACATGAAGTAGATTACTACCGCACCCATGACCTCTTGGTCTAGTGGTATGGTGTCTCCCCTTATAAATGTGAGATTGTGGGTTCAAATCCTTGCAAATGCAAGGTTAGGTGGAAATAAGGTGATATAAAATTTGTCGTTCAAAAAAAAGATTACTACCGCACATATACTGAATGGCTACGAATAAAAAGGATACATGTTTTATATCAGACAATTGTGCATACATCTTAGTTACTTCAGTTATACATAACATACATAATAAAACGTACATATTGTAGTTACGAAGATTAGGTTATGTGATTTATAGGTCGAATCATCATTTAGCGAGGCTACTTGGACTTTGGATCTCTCTCTTGGGCGGGGCATCATGTAAAACACTAAAATTTTCTGTTACACCATAGTAGTGCGGTGTATAAATCACATCTATCGTGATCTATTGATTGAAAAGGTAGTCAATTTGGTTCATTCCTTGTTTCTTTTTAAAGACATGTAGGAAGATATGAAACCAAAAGTCATCTAGATTTGGGGTAAAGTGGATTAATACGTCGCAATACATCTTTCTGTTTGAAGCTTTTGACTTTTGATGATTGCCTTCGCCAAGCTTTTTCAGTTTGGTATTTATTGTCATCTTACCAAATCCATTTTGAGATATCCAAATTATATTTGGGCCTGTGTGGTTCAGCTTATTTAACTTTTTCAGCCCAAAAAATTTTAGATTTTCGATAAAGACAAATTTAACATTAAATGTTAAAATATATGTTATGATGTAACAAAGAAACTAATGTATTACAATATGAGAAAATTTCAATTTTGAATCATTTGAAGAAGAATGAAAATGTATATTAAAAAGAAGATATATGTTTGGATGAGGAGTAGAGCCAGAAACAACTATTAATATCTTGAAGATGTGACTTTTTTTTAAATAAGTGGTTTTAACATATTCTGCTCTTGATGAAAATAGAATTCATATTTACTGGTTTGAACATAATTAGTGACTTGCTTATACATGATTAATGAATTACGTTAACACATTTTTTTTTTTTCAGTATGAACAAAACCCCACAAAAAAAAAGTTGTTTTTTGTTGTTTTTTTATATAGCACTATGGTGCTCGTTGGAATGATAATAAAACGCTCGTTAATTTAGTGTAATTTTTTTCTTTAAACAATCTCGTATATAAAAGTTATTAACGTTTAAAAATTGTGGGGGAAAACATGTAACACCCCAACCGATGACGGAAAAATCGGGATGTCATGTATTGATGATTGTTCAGTAGCTCATGATAAATAATAAATTTCAATAATCAATTAAATAATTTACATACAATTGTTCTAAAAGTATTTGTACATCAAATGAGAAACACTAAATATAAATCTTCAAGCATTAACTCTAATCTTCAAGCAAGGCTATAACCTGAAACATGTTAAGTTTGAAAATATTTTGGGTCAACAAAAGTTGGTGAGAATTACATAGGTTTGAAAATTGTATCATGAGCATAAAACTTGCACAATTCTATGGCAAATCTAGTCCATATGTGAAAACAAAACTACCCGGTAAATCGTTTGCATAATCAAACCTTGTGACATGATTATTGTGGTCCATCCCATACGCATATGGTTCACTCGTTTGTGTTTATGTGTTCGATATCAATCACCCACGTTACCCACACTGGAGGTACACGTATCCGGGTGGGGTTGTCAATCCAATAGATCTATCATTGTATATCGTCGGCTTGATCAATGTTAATGATTATGCTAGTCTAATTGTGCTTACCAAAATATTGTTTAAGACATAATGCAACATAGAAATCACACAAGACACGTAATAGAATTGTATATGTTGAGTATAAGTGTTTAACATGTTTCACCCCAAAAAGCATTGAAAAACTGTAAAAGAGTGGGGATATGTAAACTCACCATAGCACAAGTGTTGAATCATTTGAAATAGTCTAATTGTGGCACAAACGATTCCAAGTGTTACCCTAAGTTCAAGGCAATAAAATAAGTCTAAGTTTTCTAGTCTAAAGGTATTCTAGGGTTCCAAATTTGGGGATTGACGAACGTTAAATAATTAATTTAAAATGATTGTTAATTTAATAATAAGTAAAGGAATTAAGAAAATAAATGAATAAAAAGAATTTTTGTAAGATCTTGATTAAGGGTGGTTGTACTAAAGTATTATAGTTTGAAAATAATTTTCATAAAATTATTTTCTTAATTAATGAATATATAATACATTATAATTTATTTGTCAAAACATGGTATTAATATTTAAAAATATTAAAATTCATAAATTTCAAATTATCAAATCATCTTTCTGATCTAGTTTATTAAAAATAATTTATGTGAAATTTTGGTGCAAAAATGACGAAAAGTGAATTTATTATGAATTTATTATGATTAAAATAGCATAAATTAATTAAAAATACTTAATAAATGTTTTTCCGAAAATAAAATTCAGTTTTGAAAAGTTTATTAGTTTATAAGTTTAAAATAATTTTTGTTCAGAATTTATGAAGTTGCTATGGTATTTTTTTTTATTGAATTTAATACCTATATTTATACTATTAAAAATAATTGATATTTGTATTAAATAAAGAGAAAATTACGCAATTAGTCCCTGTGGTTTGCCTTTAGTTTCAGCTTTAGGTATTAAGGTTTAAAAGTTTCATGTTAAGGGTTTAAATTCAGTTTTTGTAACATAATAGGGTATTAGCATTAACGGAGGTTAATATTTAACTGAGTTTACCCTCATGTGACAAATGGTAAACCATAAGGACCAAATGTGAAATTTAAGTGCGGCCCACATAATACTCTATTATGTTACAAAAACTAAACTTAAACCCTTAACATGAAACTTTTAAACCTTAATACCTAAATGTGAAACTAAAGGCAAACCAAATATGAAATTTAAGTGGGGCCCACCTAATAATCTGAAATAAAAAATATTGATGTTTGTGGTGGGGGTCGAACCCGGGTTGATGGCCGGGTCGATCCTAAAACCAAATGGATCAACCAACTGAGCCACTTGTGTATTTGGTTTTGAAACGTTTTTTTTTATAAAGCAATTATCAGATCGAAACTGGTTCCTTATACTAACCCACGAATTTTAACCCTCAAACCCATTTCGATTGACATCGAATTAGACCACGGTTGTGAATGAAATCATAGGGCTATTAATCTACATTGAATTCTGATCAAAACCATGTAAAATAATCGAACTAACATGTTCGAATCGATGGTTAATTGGCTTATTAAAGACGCGTGACGTCAACCTTTAATTCGTTGAATGGAGCTTGATTTGAATGTTTTAATGGAAATTTTTAATTCATAATGGATCGACTATCATATATACAGGTGTTTAAGTTCTCAATTCGTGGTACATACAATGATAAACCAAATGCACAAGTGGCTCAGTTGGTTGATCCATTTGGTTTTAGGATCGACCCGGCCATCAACCCGGGTTCGACCCCCACTACATACATCAATATTTTTTTTATTTTAGATTAGAGAAAACTACGCAATTAGTCCATGTGATTTGCCTTTAGTTTCACCTTTAGGTATTAAGGTTTAAAAGTTTCATGTTAAGAGTTTAAGTTTAGTTATTGTAACATAATAGGGTATTAGGTGTGCCTCACTTAAGTTTCACATTTGATCCTTGTGGTTTACCATTTGTCACGTGAGGGTAAACTCGGTTAAATATTAACCTCCGTTAATGCTAATACCCTATTATGTTACAAAAACTAAACTTAAACCCTTAACATGAAACTTTTAAACCTTAATACCTAAAGGTGAAACTAAAGGCAAACCACAGGGACTAATTGCGTAATTTTCTCTTAAATAAAAGAGTTTCTAAAAATAATTTTTTTTATAACTAAGTTTATGAGTTAAAGAACCGAAAATAGTTTCTATATAATTTATAAACTAGTTTTGGTACTTTAAACATAACTTAAAAGTAATATACATAAGATATGTATAATATATAGGAAAAAACAACTTTAAAAAAAATGCGGCACATGGGAATCGAACCTGGCCTCTGGCCGGTTCATTGTTCTGATAACATGCCCTGACCATCTGGTATGGGCTCTCTTTTGTTTTATAATTTAGAAACAGAAGTTTTTAACAGGCACAAAGAGTTATCCCCAATTTCTTTTAAACCCTAGACACCAGATCCACCCAATTGACCCATTGAACAAATGCGAAAACGTAATTAGGTTTAGGACATTTAAACTACTGCTAAAAAAACTCCAAAGCATTGTTTGATTACCTAAGATGCTTGTGTATTGATGCTGAAAGAGCCGAAGCCTCGCAAAAATAACTTGGTCAATCCGGTTTTCTTTGGATCAAATGGTCAAGGATTCACAAACAGAGGGTGCCGAAAAAGTTTGATGAATATGTTTGCAGGTTTGATTTCGAGTAATAAACACGATTTGAAGGTATATATAGCGGTAATCGGTCATGGATATCGACCAAATTGATTTGGAAATGGCATGATTGACGCGTATACAACAAAATGGAAAGTTTGATGTGGTTAATTCGCAGAAATTTCGGATCCTGATTAGCGAGATTGTTCGTTCGAGGGTCGGTGGGTTATTGGGTACCGGATAGGTAGTTGGGTGAGAGGGATGGGTGCAAGGGGTGTTGGCCGGGTCTTTTGATTTGGGCTGGGTTGATTAGTGGGCCATGGGTCTGGTTTGGTCATGTTTATAGGTTTTGAAGTGGTTAAGTGTAAAGGAACTTTTCATTCTTTTATTTTTATTTTTTTTAAAATCAAAAATATTATTATTATTATTATTATATAAAAAATTAATATCCATAGTTTATTAAGAAAAATTTGTATTTGCATGAATATATACCAACTTTAAAATATTCAAAGTATATAAGA
Organism: Ambrosia x helenae; assembly: GCA_030844895.1. Lineage (NCBI taxonomy): Eukaryota > Viridiplantae > Streptophyta > Magnoliopsida > Asterales > Asteraceae > Ambrosia > Ambrosia x helenae. The sequence goes on along the minus strand of CM061225.1, from coordinate 73,276,977 downwards.
ATGCTTTGAAATTATATAAAAATAAATTTAGACATGGTTATACTTGTACAAAAGAAGTGTAAGATAGGTAAAGTGTTGATTTTTTTTATTAATTCAAAATTAGGAAAAAATACGTGATGTTACAAAACATAAGAGAGAAAAAGAGTTTTGAAGAGAAATAAAGGGGATGATGTCACATGACACGGAAGGATGACATCATTAAACATCTTTGTTGATATGAATTCGTATTATCCATAAACGAAGCCCAATTAATCCCCTCGTTCCCTATTAATTCATAACAAAAGAAAAATGAAAAACTCAACAGATGAACACTTAGACACATAGCATGCTTTATTTTTGAAGTAAAAATGTGAAATGACCAAATTGGTAAAATGTATTCAAATGCTTAGTTCTTAATCGTGTTACTAAAAAATATATATACATCATTAATTTTGATTATATCTTTTCAAAAATAATAAACAATGCATGAAAATTTACAAAAAAAGAAGTCAACAACTAATTACCAGAGGTAACACGATAAACCCAACAATCAAAACACAACATAGGAAAAAAAAGACATAAAATTACCTTAGCAATGTTGGGTGGTTTTTTTTTTCTGGAAGACTTGGTGATCATGTGTATATAACATCAGTTAGCATCTTCATTATGCTCTGCATTACAAAACAATGACAACATTAAAGTAAGAAAAAAGTGACGTCAAGATTGTGATGCAAGTTTAAAAATTTAACGACTATTGCCTTAGCTATCCATATGGATGACAACTTAAGCTCATGAAGTAATTGATTTTTACCTAAATGAAACTGTATCAATTAGTACATATCAGTATGAAGAAAAGCAATCAATGAAAGTTGAAGATGCCATTTATCAAACAGCTGGTGTGTATACATGTCAAATTAAATTTAAACCCATATACAATCTTTATGAATACCTCATATCCATGGTGTCAACCCTTTTTCAACAAATTTTATCAATTATTTTCTTTCTATATTGCTGGTAATTGCTCTAGCTGGTAATGTCATGCCAGTACCAGGAGGTACATATGCAGCAAGTAACATCTAGCATCTAGATTGATGAGAAATTCCAACAACAAAATTAGATTATCAAATGTGTCCTGCAAATCACAAATCATCAAAACAAAAACATAAGAAATATACCCAATTCAATATGCATACAAACCCCAAATCCTAATTAATCACTGCACAATCAAACATTACAAAAATACAAATAAAATAATTAGAAAATACCCAAATCAATATGCATACAAACCCCAAATACTAATTAATCACTGGACAATCAAAAATTACAAATATACAAAATAAAATAATTAGAAAATACCCAAATCAAAATGCATACTAAATACCAAGTCCTAATTAATCAATGAACAACATGAATGGACTTTTCAGTATGGTTATAACTGTGATCACTGGAAAGTCAACCAGGAGTCCAAGTAACCCCAGGATAATGGCCATAGGAAGATACGCTACTCTGTAAAATAATTATTATCTTAAGCGACAAACAAAATGCTATTTAAACACCTCATTGGTTTTGTGCCAAAATATTATTAGTGTGGTGGGATGGTTGTAAGATATGCAATCCGACATGGTAATAAAGGAGCTGTCGAAGTATATGTGACAACCGGAAAATCTCCAAAAATTTTTCTTTCTTTTCATCGCTTCCTTTTTGGTTTTGGACAATTTTCAGGACGAAAATTCTTTCAACGGGGGGATGATGTGACACCCGGCAAACTCCGGTTAATAACTTTCGTTAAACTAGTAAGTCTACCTTAGCGAGTCATGCATATTACGTACTTAACTAGGTCAGTCGAGTCGTTACGATGATTCTGGGAATCATCGGGAGTCGTTACAATGATCCACGGGATCATCCGGAGTCGTTACAATGATCCGTGGGATCATCGGGAGTCGGTCCATAACCATGTGTACAAGGATTGGTGATTCGTGGAATCGCCGGGTTTAACGCACACACGCAAGTCTCGAGTCCCGGGAATTGGTGAACGGACGTAAACGTGTTAGTTATCATGCATTATATGTTTGTAATCATTATATGACTGGCCGGTATGTGAATACGTGTTTATATGTGTTAAAATAGTGATTTCGCGTAATTGCATGACATTATAGGTGATTACGCGTAATCACCAATAGTATAGGCAATTAGGATTGTAATCACCAATAGTATAGGCAATTAGGATTGTAATCGCCAATAGTATAGGCGATTAGAATCCTAATCACCAATAGCTGCTGTGTACTCGCCTGATCTGCTATGCACGAGTCAAAACACCTATAAATACAACCCTTGACTCCCCAAACACCCTTAGTGCAACCCTAACAGATCCTAAGCCTCCCACACACCTCAAAACACTTCTGGAACTCATCTTGCTTCAAAACTCACCATTTCCAAGCTAACACACCTTTCTTTGATAAAATCCAAGGTGTGTTCTTCATCCCAAACCTTTGTAATGTTATTGTTTTGGTTCCACAAAAGTCCAGACCTTGTTTTGCTAAGTATGTGTCTTTAAAAACCTTTGAAATGAGTTCTAAAACAAGTCTACACCATAATACTTGCTATATGTGAAGTATTTATGCATATGATGATTTTTGGTGGTTATAACATGAATGTTTTCATGAAATTGATGTACTTCTGATGTGTAGGAGTTATTAGGATGCTTATCTAAGGGTTTGAGCTATTGTTATAGTGTTTTGTTGAAAGTATGCATTTTGACCCATTTGGATGATTCTTAAGGAATTAGGATGTTATGATATGATTCAATGCTTGTTTGTTGTTAGGAATCACACTAGAATGATATTATAACATAGAGATGATGAATTGCAAGTTGTAGGAGGTGTAATCTGGTCTTTACCATTTAAGGAAAGATTTCATAGTTAATGAAACCTAGTACTTTGCCATTTTTGGAAATAATCGCACCGAGGCCGTTAGAGCAGAGATAAATTAGGGGTTTTTTCCTGGAATGGGTTGGTAAATGGTTTAGGTTTGATATTGGGTGTTTTTACATGTTTCGGATCTGATTTGGAGGGTTTAACGCGCGAAAATGCGCGACAGCAGCACAAGGGGCGAATAGAGCTCTAATCGCCTGATGTATCAGGCGATTACAGCCTAATCGCCTGATGTATCAGGCGATTAGCCCCCTACTCGCCAGTTGACTTTCCCCAATCACCAGTTGACTTTTCCTAATTGCATGTTGGCTTCCTAATCGCGTGTACTGTTGTCATAAGCGTATTTTGACATCCCGGAACATGATTTGACACCTAGGAACATGATAGGAACCCCGGGATACGTCCAATGACTTGGTAACACGTGTTCGGACTCGTTTATGCGTTAATTGAGCGTTATGCTAGACTTAGTGAATTTTTGCGCATGCTAAGTGTTTAATTGCATATGTTGCATGATATCTTGTATTCGGCTAACACGTGAGATGTCGGGTCACCAATGGGATGTCGAGTCATGTCTGGTACGGTCGGTTTAACAGTCAAAGGTGTTTTCAAACGTTTATGGTTATGGTCTGGACATTCGGGGACTAGTGAACCTGCGGGTTATTAGTCCGGATACTTATACACATCTTATGATAAGTCTCCGCTATTTGGGGCTATCATAGCATACTGATTTAACTGTTTTCAAGTAACGCAATCTAAGGTGAGTTCACGGCCCCACACTTTACTAGTTTTGTTTTCGGGGTGAGAAACATGCTTATACATTTTGATCACACATTTACATGTTATACATTATAAACACACGTTTTCATGTTATACTATGGCTCACACTTTATTACTATACGGTTCATCTAAGTCCCTTAGAAACCGCTAATACGGGGATGTAGCGGGGAAATATGGATAGCGCTATTGGGCCTGACAAACCCCACTCGACGGCTGGAGGCCGGGCGGGTGCATATTGTCTCAATCACACTAGGCTTACCGAAGATGAGGTAGTCTGTAAACAAGGGTATCACACAGTCAGCAATGGTTTCACCCGTATGAGTAACACACTTGACGCCTAGCTAGCGTACGAACAAGCATAGTATGAACAGTAACAATAACAGTAACGGTAACGGTTACAGTTTTTAAAGGATTAATGAAACGCTTATTGAAAAAGAAAAACCTGTGAACTCACTAGCATTATATGTTGACATTTTTGGCATGTTCTCTCAGGTCGCTAAGGTAGCGGTTAATGGACTAGGCGCACGGAGTCTTGCACGGCGTCTAGAAGTCTTGTTGCATATTAAACAATGTTTTGTAAACTGTAATATGTCTTTTGGTTGTAAACAAGAAATGCTTCCGCTGCTGGTTTATGGCTCAAAGCATAATGTTTTGGTTGTTGCATGGAATGTCTTACGTATTTTCTTACATTTAGTTGTCGTTTATTGTGACCGTTGACTTGGATCCTGGTGTGTCACACGCCTTGCGGTAAAACCCCGCATGTGGAAATTTGAGGGTGTGACAGTATAGCATCAAGCCGTATTCAGAAAATCTACCCCTAGGAAATATCTTGTTTTGCCAACTAATATGGTGGAATAACAACATTTCAGGCTTTGTTTTACTGCACAAAACACTGCAGCAGCCTGTTTTGACTGCCATGTGCAGTTTCTGGTTACATGATGCTCGGCTGTGCAGCTTTTTTATGAAAACATTATGGGTGGTTTTGAGTAGTTGCGTTTTGGATGGCAAAGTATTGCGCGAGTGAAGCATCGAAATCGTATGAAAACATAGGAACAATGGATTTTTACCTTGTGGAAATGTGGAATCCTAGATGTCCGAATTGTGCTCAACATCATTATCAAAGATTTTACAGTGCTTATCCTCTTATTGTCTCAGTTTCAAGCGATTCTGGTGTGGTGATCATAGTTCTTTTGGTTGAGAGATTATAGTCTTTATATTCGATAGGTGAATTGGGAAATCACTGTACATGGTGGATCAACAATAAATCGGCCCAAGTTTGCTGCACATTTGCTGCAGCCATGTTTAGAAGAATTATAAGAAGAATTAAGGAAATCGCTGCACATTCATTGCAGTCACGTTCTGCTGCAAATCGCCGCATGTTCGTTGCATCTTTTGGTTTAATTGTTTTCGGATATGCAGCTTTATTCTGAAGAATTAAGGGTGGTTTGGAGTTGAAGATTCGAAAGGAAATGTACTGCAGAGTAGATGTTTTATTATGGAAAGGTGGAGGGCATAAAGCGCCTATCCCCTATTAGCTATATCTCAAGCATACCTGGTTAATTGGTATCATAGTGTCTTGGTTGGGCGAGTGTAGTTTTGTGCTCGTTAGGAGAGAGCCTTGTATGTGTATTTTTCTTTTGTCAAGGTTTTCTAACCTCTAGTTAGGAAATCTTTGTAAACACTATGTTTTTTGTTTTGTGTGGAATAAAATTATCTCCTTCCCCGTTAAAAAAACACCTCATTATGATGAAATCATGTAATAATGTTTTATGGTAACAACTAACAGCAATAAGTCTAATTTTTGTTCATCAACAACTTCTTAAGCAACTGAAGCCTTAGACTAAATGATGATAGTGTTACAAAGGGAAAGCTCTAAAGCAAAGTTAATAAAGAAAAAGGTCACCTGTTATTCAACATTCTTCATTTTTGCCTCTCACGAGTCACGACATGCTTTATTCTCGACCCTGCTGCACGAATTACCGCATCCCTTGATATGTGACCAAACAGTATGAATCAGTTATAATTTATAACATTCTAACTCTCTAGCAACATTTATGAGGTAAAAAATCAAGTTTAAAATGTGTCTATAGCCTAATTTGGTCATCTATCTGGACCTAACAGGAAGCATCTTCACAGCCGTAGCAGTAGGCATGCCTGGAAACCAATACTCACAATTGCAAACCACTGGGGTAGAGTCAAAGGACTTGTGTTTGCAAAGGTACCCAAGTATTCAATGATTATGATCTGGAAGATGACTCCGCATGTTAAAACAGCCAGAAACGCATAGTTTTTTTAGTATTCCTTTAAACACGTCTATTTTCTGCATCTCTCAAGAGCTGATCTTGTTGAATGCCTGCATTAAATCAACATAAACAAAACATGAATACAGAGATGCGTATGTTTCAGAACCAATAATATGTTAAACTTTTGAGTATAATTGTACTCGTTCTCCGGGCCCTCTTCATTTTCATCAACATCAACCCCGAGAGCTCACTGAAAGAATTGAACACGTCATTTTTTTTTTTTTTGCTTAAATGAGGAGTTATTTAAGGATCAACTATCAAACGAAACATAGCCAAAAAGACTCAAAAATTCCAAAAGCTGATAAAAACCAATATAATATATAGCTTTCAAGAATGAAAAAAAAATATCAAACCTAATCTCGAGTTTACCCTCTGGCCGGCCTTCTTTGAGCTCATTCATCAATGAGAAGTATGTATTTAAGCACCCGTCTTTCAAGTCCCGGACAAATGTCAAGCTCCATTGGACAACAAAGAGCAAACAACAAATTCTACAGAAATTGGAGAAACTAAAGGCACATAAAACCACATTAGTGACACGCATAGATGATTGAAAAAGAAATCAGTAAAGAAACATTTTGTGTATGACCTAACAACTTATAGAGAAACAAAGCGAATTACCTTTAGAAACTTTAGAATCCTTGAAGCCGATTAACTTGAGTGTATTCATGAACAAACTTCTAAGAAAACCACACTACCTACTAACCCGATACAATCAAATCTGTAAGAAATAGTTTAAAACATCAGTAAGACATTTTATTGAGCACCTTACGGACAACCAGCAGAGGTTACATTTATGTGAAAGATTTTCAGGCTAAATATCAGATGTAACACGATCAACCATAACAGGTTTGAGGTAACACGGTCAGAGGTAACACGATCGTGTTACCTCTGATAATTAGAAAAATAATCCAACACCTTACAGCAACCTTACACCATAGAGCTTCAATAAGTTGTTATGTCCCGTAAACGCGCCTAATGCGTGCAATATCTTAACCTCCCTTGACACATCTTCAGTGGTTATGGTTGCTGTGATGTTGTCATCTGTTATGTAATATCAAAACACAATTCAAACACTTTCATATTAATTCAAATTAACTAAATGAAAAACTTTGAAAGACAAACAATTGAACTTGAAACCAAAATTAATGATCATCTGATATATCAAATTTGTCATGATGGCCAGCTATTATAGTAAGAATCTAAAAAAAAAAGCCGCCTAATGCATTACAAAAATTAAGTCCGAAATTTGAAGAGCAATAAATGATTAAGCCACATCATATTTTTAATGGCCTCTTAAAACTATTCATATATACTACTCTCTTAAGCATCAGATGTGTATGTATGCATAAGAAAAATGGCCCTTAAGCTATTTTTGGGATTTTAATTTTTACGTTCGTTATCCAGTTCTTGAAACATTTAATGAAAATAATTCATAATGATCTAATGAGTAGTTAGTTCTAATCACATGCTCTTGACAAAGTGCTGGTAAGAAGACTACCTTATATTTAAGATGCCATGGTCAATTTTTATTGCTCTCTCCCCCAAAGCATGTTGCCAATGAATCTTGTTCAAGCCAACCTGTAAATAAAAATGGATATGATACACCAATACACCATAACACCAAACATTATGTGCAGTTACAACTACATAACAACTACAGAAAGTAAAGAAGCGATCGTTATGAATCCACTCTCACATTTGAATAATTGAATACCAAGAACTATGAACAGTTTTACCAATCTCACATTTGAATAATACTTACTAATATGAATAATTAAACTATGGATTGTTATACCCTCTCTTAAGCTCGATGAAAACACCACAAAGCTAAAGTAAATATATTTCCTAACGCAATCAATGAAAATTACCAATCTCACCTAAACATTGATTCTACACTATTATACATCTATATGGGTATTAATAAATTGAACTCCTAGAAACAATATAACATTTTAAACTTTATGTTATGAACAACAACAATTACACTGAAACATTCAGCATCGTATACATTCATATGGAAAGCATAATATTTACAAAAAAAACACCAAGAAATAAACAATAATTTATGTGCAACGACAAAAGATCTGAATATTATGAATCCTTTAAGGATTACCGAATTAACAACAGATCTGAAAGTTATATTCTTATAGATTGAAGAATAAAAAACATATCTGAATGCTATGAAGCATTTAAAAAAAGAACCCTAATTTATGAAGAACAAAAACGTACACATCAGACTAAATACAACGAAACACAACATAAAATTTGAATGTTTAATCAATCGGAACTGTAAAAATAATAAAGCAACATTATCAAAAATCTTATTATTTTTATCCCAAAAATCTAATCAGACAGCACACAGAGAAGACGAATCGAAAAACACAGAAGAAGTAATGTGAAAACATACCTGATAACGAAGGATAAGAGTGAAGGAGACGGGTGTTGATGATCGATGATGGAGAGGAGAGGTTTTGATTTAGGGATAACCATATGTTGAATGATTTAGGGTTAACAATATGATGATGATGATGGAAAGGAATTTAGGGTTAACAATACGGTTGAACGAATTGGGGATTTAGAACATTGTTCTGTGTATTATTTGGCTTATATATTTTTATGATTTTTGATTTAAAAAAACGAAAATTTTAAAAAATCTCACATATTGCCATGTGGCACAATGTGGGCGTAGAGAAGATTGAGGGTGCAAAGTGGAAGTGCCATGTGTCTCACATTGCTTTTGTTTATTATATGTATAGATAAATAAGATTTTAGCTCCTGAAACAACTTTATTAATAGAGTAAAATGCCAAAATGGCCCCTAAGGTTTGCCTTAAAATGCTTGTTTAGACACCAAACCTGTTTTTATTTTTTATCACTGGGACCCTTGACGCTTCAAAAACTGTCATTTTGGACACTTTTTAACGTCTCCATTAAAAACTTAGTTAACTCCTAGGGGAAATTTGGTCATTTATGTCATCAGGGGCCAAAATGGTAGTTAATGGAAAGTTATAAAAACTAAAATTCAAACCCTTTCCCTCCTATCTTTTCCAGTAAGAAAAACCAGCCAACTCCGGTACGTTTCCGGCGAGAATAAAACCCGGATTTTTATGCTTTTTATGATCCGATTTCGAATCCCATACGTGTTTCAGATACCGAGAGGTAGAGTCTATAGTTCCGAAAAGAAAACGTGTTCGTTTTTTAGATACCGAAATTGTATAAGCTATCAATTAGTTGGACAACAATTAAAGTTCACTTTCAGTTAATAAAGTATGGCAGTATCCTTATACCGGAGATTACACGACCCAACATTACACAAGCCTTACTTATGATATCTACTCCTGTTGTAGTAGCTATTTTACTTTTGATTAAGAAAAGTCATCGTGTTCAATAGTAACACGTAATCTTTGTGTTATTTTACATAATCTTCGTTTCAATTTCAACTAATTCTACTCCGAATTTATCGAATAGCTCCATTAATTAAATAGTGTTATAAGACAACCCAACCTAATGTCCACACTCATTTTAACTACGGCTGTTAATTTTTACCAGACCCGAACCCGAATTAGAGAATACCCGAAAACCTAAGAATGAACTAACCCAAACCCAAGCAACCAGAACCTTCAATGGTTTAGTTATCGGGTCACATTTTCCTAGCCAAAAACCCGAACAACCCGAAACTCGAAGAACACCCCTAATTTTAATTCGTTAACCAAATACTTTTTTCGTATGTTATAAATACCGACACCTTGACATAGGTGCATACCATGTATACAATTGACCACACTCGTTTACAAAAATAGTCGATGGTGACTTCGTTTTGTTCTCAACGTATACACTTATCTTGTCCCACATATACAATTTCGGTATCTGAAAAACGAACACGTTTTCTTTTCGGAACTATAGACTCTACCATTCGGTATCTAAAAAACGTATGGGATTCAAAATCGGATAATAAAAGGCATAAAAATCCGGGTTTTATTCTCGCCAAAAACGTACCGGAGTTGGCCAGTTTTTCTTACCGGAAAAAAGAGGAGGGAAAGGGTTTGAATTTTATTTTTTTATAACTTTTCATTAACTGCCATTTTGGCCCCTGAGGACATAAATGACAAAATTGCCCCAAAATGGCAGTTTTTGAAACGTCAGGGGTCACAGTAATAAAAAACAGGTTTTGTGTCTAAACAAGTATTTTGGGGCAAACCTCGGGGGGCATTTTGGCATTTTACTCTTATTAATATTTGGAATTAAATTTAAAGATATTTAATTCATATACATAAGTGCTAATAAATTTAATTTGTATATTATAAAGAAATGTTTTTATTTTTAAAATTTGTTTATTAGTTTGTTTTCTTTTCACTAATTTTACATTTATTATTAATAAAATACGTTTAAAATACAAACAAAGGGCGAGGCTAACGTAAAAAGGGTGTTGGCGTAGAAAGTATAAGAAGTAATATGGACCGTAGGATTATATGGTATAATGAGGGGTACGATGGTAAAATGACTGTGTCATTAACTGCCACAATAATTCTGCTAAGGGCAAATTAGTAATTGTTGGGTAAAACTACATTTAAATTTAAAGAAAAAATAAAGCGGGCTAATGAATTATAATTATGTAAAGAAACCATCGCTACGAGATAGAAAACCCTGAATTAGCGTATAATTTTGCAACTAAAACAATAGAGACGAAGAAGATGAAGAAATGTAACATGATTATGTGATTATATATACAATTATAACATAGATGAAGGTATAATTCTGCATTAGCGTAGTTTTATTGTTAACGAAATAATCATATTTGTTGATAATGGTCAGTAGAAAGGGGATTGAAACAAGTGAATGACAAATTGACGAAGAATGTTAACGAAGGTAAGTTATAGATCTCAATTTTGTAACTGTGATTATGGTTCTACATGAGTAACGTACTATTTCATCTAGGGTTAGAATTCTAGTTCTGTATGTAGGTTGCTTGTTAATATTTTTCATCAAAAAGTAAGTTGTAGATCATTCTATCATGCTTGATCATTGATATATGAGTAATATTTTTCATCAAAAAGTATAGACAGTATGCGTTTTACAACATATAACTTGCGTTTTAGATGGTATGAACTTGCGTTGAAAAAATTAAGTACTTGCTTTTTATTGATTATGGTAAATTTGTTGTGTTGAAGATCCAGATAATGACTTTCAACCCCCTTACATTAGTTTACTAAAAAATAAATGTGTTAAATGCATTGAAAAGAAGACAGTTGACTCTTACAGCGATTTTGAGGTGCCAACTAGAAGATCAAGAATGATAGAAAAGTCCATTCAAAGGAGTTCATGCAGTACAGTCACCAAAGAATTAATATGAGATGTTCTCCAGCTGATTTTATGGTGACCGTACACTACTTAACGGATACACGGAAAAATGATGTTAGGGGGATGGGATTTGGCAGCATACTATCAATGGAATATTACTCAAATGCTACAGCGTTGGGATATTAGTTATTGATGAACTATGATGATGAAACAAACATACTAAATATAGGGGATCATAGGATTCAAATAACGTCATCAACAGTACATGAGGTTTTCGGCATCCCAAATGGAAAGATACCTGTTCTTGAGAAGAATAAGCCAAGAAAGGGTTCTGATACTACTATTGATGAATTTAAAAACTAGTTTGATAATACAAGAATAAGTGTTCGTAGAGTTCTTACACTAATCGGAGATAATGTAGATGGTGGAAGACTATTCATGTTAAACTTCCTGGTTGCATGGAATACAGTATTTGGTGAAATCACAAAAACAACAACCGTAAATCAAAGATTTTTATTCGGTATAGGTGATGAATCTGAATTTCCAATGATGAATTGGTGTCGGTATATGCTTGAATGTTTGAAGAGAACTAAGGTTGGCTGGCTTGGTGATAAAGACCATCATAATGGACCTATTGCCTTGTTGAATGTGAGTAGATATTTCAAATTATTTTAATACTAACGCAAATGTTATTTGTTTTAGACGCAAGTTGTTTTAACATCTTCATTATTTTTGAAAATCAGATACTGTACCTGCACGAATACAATAAAAGACATAGGCCTGAACTCGGAATAAAAAAACTAGCAATCTCTTACATCACATCAACATCATTGGACGAGATGCAATGGTACATTCGTAACAATGTTCCTTTGAATCATCGTAGTATTAAGGGCAGTGGTGGTGATAAACAAAAAAATAATATCAAAAGAAATAAGTATAGCTATGAAGGAGTAAATGATGTTGCAAGAGCTATAATGTCAATGCCTTCTCAAAATCTAACGGATGATGATGATGTTAAAGATGTTTATACATTGCCCAATGTACGCATAGCAGCGAGTAAGAGTAATTGTTATGAAAAGGAGCAAGCTGTAATAGAATAATTGAATGATGATCTTGCAAATATTGAAGCATATTTTAACTAACTCGATGTGGAAATACAAAAAGCACAGAGTAAACATGTTGAAATCGAACACAGAATGGTACATAATGAGTTGAATATAGAAAATGCTATTGTAGATGTTGCGGAAGAGTACATCTTACCAGAAGTGCACACACCTAAAGGTAATGTACCTGAGGAATTGAGTGACGAATTTTGTGAAGAAAACAATGAAACTGAGGGATTGAATGAGGATGATATTTATAATCTACAAAATTATGATGTGGAAGACTACATGTTACCCGAGGGCCACACACCATTGGGTGAAAATTGTGTTGAATTTGAAGCAAAAATGGAACTAATGAATTGAATTGGGATGATATCGATGAGCTAGAAAATTGGTATAACATGGATTTGGGGACCCAAACAAAAGAAATGCTTCGATACTACATAACTCAATATCTGTTGAGTGGTGTTGAATACGACAAAGAAGAGTATGAAGGAATACAGAAAGCAAAAAAGGTAACATTTTGCACACTAGACAACTTGTTTTTATAAATGCAATATGCATTATATAAACGCAAGTTATTTGTTACATACTAATGCTGTGTTTTTAATAAAACGCAAGTTGTGGTTTATATAAACACAAGTTATTTTTATTTAAAATGCAAGTTTTGGTTATGGACTCATGATCGTTAATTATCATCATTTCTTAGCTAGACATTGATGGGTCATTCATGGATTTCATTGACTTTACGTTTTCAATTATTTTAAAACTTGTGAACTCACCGACTTTATGTTGACAAAGTTTTTATGCATGTTTTTCAGGTAACTAAAACTCATGGATGGAACCTGGGGCATATTTGGGCAATCATTCTAGACTATCACTCTTTTGTGTTTTCAAACTAAAGAACATGTGGTTTTGAAACAATACTTTGTGATGGTTGTTGTCTTTGAACAAGTTTGGTATTTTTAATAAAATGTTATTATTATGAATGTTTGTTGGATCAGTTTTGCTCTTGTTTGCTAAGTAAGAACTTGCTATCTTGACACTTAAGTGTTTAGCAAGTCCTTGTAAATCAGATTATAAGCACAGCGGAATGTTATAAGTTAAAGCAACACTTTTTATGCAAAGGCAGAGTTATAACTCCCCCTTGATGTTTGAAACTAATAAATGACAAAGTATTTATTATGAATCTAAGTTGTAAATGAGAATTAGATACTTAGAGAGATTCACAATAAATACAGAAATGGAATATAACAATGAGAGTGTTTGAAGGATTTTTCTGTTGAAAATCAATGTCTAAAATAGAAGGTTGAAGCCTCCTATTTATAGACGATTACATGCATGTATCTTGCCTAAAAAGCAAGCACAGAAAGTCCAGTGACAAGTTGCACAAGTTGCAACATTGAAAGAAACAAATAAAGCTAAAAGTAATATTAAACAATAAACTACTGATGCAAAAAGGCGGTGGGAAATATCTTCTGCTAAGTGCTGATGAAGGACAACTACTGAAGAGTAGTTTTGTCTTCAGTACTTCTGAAGTGAACTTGTCTGGTTTGGACTTCAGAACTTCTGCAACTTCAGCACTTCTTCATATCTTCTAATCAGCAGTTTCTTGTCTTCTTTTCAGTACTTCTATACTTAGCCAAAAATGACAGAAGTGAATTAGACTAAGGTTTACAAAAGTGGTTTCACCAATCCTCTTTGTCCTAACAATCTCCCCCTGGATTGATGAAGCCAAAACCTTACTAATTCCTTATGTGTTTCTTCTGTCTTGAACAATCTTCCATATCTCTTTGTACATGGTGTTCTTGAGCTGGTTGTACTGATCATCAGATAGAGATCCTCTCTGTGGTTCTAGATGTTGAATTGTGAGCAGGTCTTGTGTTGACAGTTTCTTCAGATCACTGATCTTCTTGTAAGCCCTGCTTGAGAAGTCTCTTCTTGTCAACAGTACTGAGTTGTTATCAGTAAGTGACCATCTGATGATAGGGATCTTTGACTTGTTAAAGTCAGAAGAATAGGGAACCAGACTTGTCCCTTGGGTTGATGGTCCTGAGTGCTGGATGTCTTCAGTTTCAGATAGCCTCAGGTGGGATTCTCTTCCTTGTTGATGTTGTTGCATACCAGGCATCTGAACAGTTGGGAGATGGTGTTCAGTCACTACTTTGGTATGCAGCTTTTCTTTGATTGTCTTTTGTATTTGATAAGCAAAAGTGGAAGGATCCCTGAACTGTGTTAACAGAGGTTTCTCCTCAATGTCAAAATCTGAATGGACTATTGAGCTTCCCTCAAGTAGTACCATTTTGAAATCAGTTTTGACATTGTCCTCTGCCTTCTTCTTCTGAGCAGCAGATCTTCTAGATGCACCAGAAGTTCTAACTATTGATCTTGAAGGATCAGCAGTTTGAAACTTCTCAGGATTTGCAGCCTTGGCAGCCAAATATTTTCTATATGTATCCATTAGTCTTTCTTCTTTCCATCTGGATACAGAGGCTTTTGAACCATATCCTTCTGCTACTAGCTCTTCTATTATCTGGGCTCTCTTGGCCTTTCCATCTTTGCTTGTGGCCATTTTGTCTGCAAGCAGTTGTGCTCTTCTTGTCAGCTCTTGCATAGAGAGTCCTTTGAGTGTAAAGGCTTTAGTCTTGCTGTTCTTGGTGATATAAGACACCAGTTGTTGTCTTTTATCCTGTTCAGCAATCTCATCAAGGCTAGCCTGCCTTTGTAGTTCAGCTGCATAAGCCTGAAGCTTTTCTTCATGGCTTAAGTCCAAATCATCCCTTTCTTACAGAGATTTCCAAATCTGATCTTCTCTGGCCTTTTTGTTGGCTGCAATTAAGCTCTTCTCTAATAGTTCAGCTGATTGAGAGATGGGAGAAGGGTTTAATACAGTCATTGTTGTAACAGATGTAGGCCTGATGTGATCAGTGGTTCTGGAAGGTTCAGTGGTTTGAGGTTGGGAAGTGTTAACTTCTGATGTGCTGACAACTGCTGATGGTTTGTCAGCTACTGAAGGATTGTCTTCAGTACTTTCTGATTCTTCATCAGAAGTTTGGTCATCAGAAGTTTCTTCATTATGCCTTAGGGAATCTTCAGAACTTTGGGTCTCATCTTCTTTCTCAGCAGCTTCAATTTCTTCAATTGAGACACCAAACTATTTGGCCAATTTTTCTTTCCTGGCCTGATCTTTCTGATCTCTTTCAAGGAGTGCCACTCGTGCCTTTACCCTGGCTTGGAATGACTCCTTAGGTTCCCTGATCTTCTCCCCCTTTTTGGATTCATCAATTTTAACCCTTGAAGCAGAGGGTTGGGAGAAGTGTCCTTGAAGATGAGCAATCTGCTGGCTGTTGTAGTCTATTTTGTTGGACAGATCGTTCATCTTGGTTTTAATCACTCCAAATTGGTTCTTGATGGACAGCTCCAAGTCAGCTGTATATGTTTGGAAGTGATTTCTGATGAGTGTATTCATCATGTGGTACAGGGGACCCTCTGGGCTGCATAGCTGGTTCAGGTCTATGCTTACTTGCCCAGGGAATTGGGTAGGCATTTGCTGTGAAGGGGGCGTTTTTGGGAGATCCTCTTGTTGTACAGAGGATGCCACTCTAGGGGTTTTAGGGATTGAGTGGGCTTTAACCTGTGCAGAGGTGACTGGCTTCTTGAGCCTGGATACCTTTGCAACAGGACCTTCAGAAAGTGCCGTCAATTCAGTAGTTGGAGTTTGTGAAACATCATCCAAACTAATGGAATCATCTGAATCCCTGATGTTGCCCTCAGTGAGGACTGTCTCAGTTAAATCATGAGCTGAGCCCAACTCAGTTCTCTCATGAACCTCTGTTTCTTGGTACTGAGGATTTCCTACTTCAGGCATTAAGCCTTCATCAGTAGTTGCCACATCTGAGGTCTTAGCTATGTTACTTCTGTCCTCAGATCCACCACTGGGTGGTAACTGAGTAGTAGCAGCCTCAGATGCCCCAAGAGTCTCTAAAATTGGGCTTAAAGACTCTGGTCCACCCTCATCTCTTGGGATAGGGCTAGTGATGTCCACATCCATGTCTAAGGTAGTAGTTATGTCCCCTGTTTGTTGTGGTTGATGGGGACTGACATGATCAGATGGGACATTCTCTTTTAGCCCAGAGAGAAGTTTGGCAATTTCTATTGCCTCTTGTTCAGAAATTTGTGGGGATGGTTCAGTAGTTTGGGCAATAGGTTGTTGTTCAGCAGTTTCAAAAGAAGAGTGTGTTTGATATGTTTTTCTAAGTCTTTTTCTTTTGAATTGAACAGATATGGGTGCTCTTGGTGGGGTTTGAGATGGATGAGACTGAGAGGGTGTTTCAGTCTCAACAATTTGAAGAGCAGAATGCTCAAGAACATGTTCAGGCATCTCAACCTCCTGAACAGCTTTTCTTTTGGGTTGGTGGGTTGCAGTTTTTGTTGGCTTGGGCTTTTTGGCTTTTGGTGGTGTGGGTGTGGAAGATGTGGGCTTCAGGGGGACTTGTTGTTGTTCTCCCTGATCATCTTCTGGCCAGGCAGCCGGTTTGTTCAGTCTTGAGTATGCTTGTGATGTTAAAGGGTTTAAAGTTGAAATTTTTCCCACAAGCACCTCATTACCCAGTTCCCCTATTATGCATTGCATAATGAACCTTGGGTACAACAAAAACTTTTTCTTGGTATTATTGTGATGTAACACCAACTCATGGAAAAACAGTTTTGATGCCCTGAATTTAGTTTCATTCACAATGGAATGAAATATTGGTTGAAAAGTGGAGGGCATCTGGTCATATGACCCTGTTTTTGGACTCAAACACATAATAATATAATGAAACAAAAGTTTGTATTTTGGTTCAAAATATTTTTTGAATATTGTAGCATGGGAGAGAGTACCTTGATAACCACACTCAGTCATGGTTAGATGAATATCTTTGTTAGCAACATGGTCAGGGGCAGTTACATCATCCAGACCCAGTCTTGTTGCTAGTGTGGCCGGTGTGATGGTCAGTTGTTTCCCTTTTATTTTTGAGTTGAGGGAAATGACCTCACCATCCATTGTAACCGTCTCAGCATTTGCCCAGAACTCATTCAGAGTTTCAGTGTGAATTGGTGGGTTTATTGTGAGAGCAGTAAAGTATTGGGATTTGACGACAAGATCAATGATCTCATCGTATTGGGACCAGCCTTCTTGTTTTTCAAGAAAGGCTCTTTGATTGTGTCCCTGTTTTAGAACTAGAGCCATTGTGGTTTGGGTGTTTAATCGAACAGTGAATTTGCAGGTATAGGTTTTGAGAGAGTTTTGAGAGAGAAGGAGGGATATTTTTGAGTTTTGAAAGGATAAGTGTGTAGAAAAGGTATTTATTAGAAGTTTTAACCGCTTGAATCTTCTTTATTAGAAGTTTAAAAACCGCCTTTGGTTAAAAATCTCTTTATCAGAGGTTTTAAACTGATTAGGTCAAACCTCTGATGATGGAAAAGTCAAATTTGCCCTTTTGACTTAAACTGCTGATGAAGGATTACTTCATCAGTAGTTCCCATTTTCTCTTCAGCAGTTTTAACATCTGATGAGAAATGTTTTTATAAATACTTTATTCATAACTTCTGAAGTTTATTTTATCAGAAGTTACACACTTTTTCAGAAAATTATCCCATACTGATGATTTTTGTTCATCAGTACTTTCTCTCATACTGATTTTTGTTTAATCAGTACTTTGTTTTTCAGAAGTTTTGTTGCAGACTTTAGTCATTTGTAAGTGGAAACCAGAAAAAAGATGGAAAAGGTTAACTTGAAATCCACCAAGGTAAACAGGATGGAATCAAGGATGGAAAAAGGAAAAAGAAAATTTTTCATTTTGATTCCACCATGGTAAACAGGATGGAATCAAGGATGGAAAAAGGGAAAAAAAAAAAATTTGATGCATAACAGTAGTGATTGATGTAGAAGTTTGATGTAGAGTTGGGTAGAATCAAGTGTTAACTTGGATTCTAACTGATATGCAGAAAAAAAATAAAATAAACACTTACAAATTTAGCATTCCAAGCATGGATACTAACTTCTGAAATGTTGATGTGTCAAGGGGTTTAGTGAAGATGTCAGCTATCTGATTAGCTGTTGCTACATGCTTCACCTCAATCTTGCCTTTTTCATAGCAGTCTCTTATGAAATGGTACCTGATCTCAATATGTTTAGTTTTTGAGAACTGTACCGGATTTTGAATGATGCTAATGGCAGATTTGCTGTCTACAAACAAAGGTGTCTTGGTCTCTTTGATTCCATAATCAAGAAGTTGATATTGGAGCCATTGTATCTGTGATGTACAACTTGCAGCTGCAATGTATTCAGCTTCAGCAGTTGAAGTTGCAACAGATGTTTGCTTCTTTGATTGCCATGACACTAGACAGTTACCCAGGAATTGACAACCACCAGATGTTGACTTTCTTGTCATCTTACACCCTGCATAGTCACTATCTGAAAAAGCTGATAACTTGGTATTGCTTGAAGCAGGATACCAAATTCCCAGAGTTGGAGTTCCTTTCAGATATCTAAAAATTCTTTTGACTGCAATAAGGTGTGATTCCCTTGGTGCTGATTGATATCTAGCACAGACACATGTTGAGAACATAATATCTGGTCTAGAAGCAGTTAAGTATAAAAGGGAACCTATCATGCATCTGTACATGGTTTGATCAACCTGTTTTCCTTGATCATCAGGTTCAACTTGTGTGATTGGTGTCATGGGAGTGGAACATGATTTACAGTCATTTAAAGAAAATTTGTTCAATAATTCTTTAACATATTTTGATTGATGTATAAAAGTTCCATTTGTTTGTTGTTTGATCTGCAGTCCTAGAAAGTACTGCAGTTCTCCCATGGTACTCATCTCAAATTTTGATTGCATGAGTTTCTTAAAATCATCACACAATTTTGTGTTTGTTGAACCAAAGATGATATCATCAACATAAATTTGAACAAGTAAGACATGATTTCCAACATGTTTAATGAAAAGTGTTTTATCAATGGCACCTCTTGTAAAGTTATTTTTGAGTAAAAAGGTGGAGAGTGTATCATACCAGGCTCTTGGAGCCTGTTTGAGCCCATAAAGAGCTTTGTCTAGTCTGTACACCCACTCAGGATGAGAAGGATCCTCAAACCCAGGTGGCTGACAGACATACACCTCCTCCTTGATTTTTCCATACAAAAATGCACTTTTCACATCCATTTGATAAACTTTAATTTTGTTGGAAATGGCATAGGCCAGAAATAACCTGATGGCCTCAAGCCTTGCAACTGGAGCAAAGGTTTCATCATAGTCAATTCCCTCTTCTTGAGAGTACCCTTGAACTACCAGTCTTGCCTTGTTCTTGATTATCATACCAGCTTCATCTTGTTTGTTCCTGAAAACCCATCTTGTACCAATTGGTTGCTTGTTTTGAGGTAAGGGACAGATTTCCCAGACCTGTTGCTTGTTGAACTGAAGTAAGTCATCTTGCATAGCTTGCACCCAATTATTGTCTTTGAGGGCTTCCTGGTACTTCTTTGGTTCCAACTGTGAAATAAAGGCTGAGAATAGGCAAAAGTTGGAAAGCTGGTTTCTGGTCAGAACACCTGTAGCTATATCACCCATGATTTGATCAAGTGGATGATCTCTGTGTTCAATCAGTTGTTGTAAACCACTGACAGGTGTAGGTGGCTCTTGTTCTTCAAACAAACTACTGAGGTCTATGATATCTGGTTCAGCAGTTGCAGCTTCTTCAGTAGTTGCAGGTGCTGAAGCAGATGTTTGAGTTTGACCTTCAGTATTTGTTTGATCAGAAGTTTGAAAAACCTCTGATGGTGTTGTTGACTTAATGACTGTTTGAGGAGTCCATGGTGTAGGATCCTCATCTTCAAACCTTTGATCACCATAATAAGTAGGTTTGGAAGAAGTAACAGCCTTTTCAGGTCCAAAGTGAAAGTTGTCAAGGTCAAAGAGTTCAGCAGGATGTGCTGGAATAAGAGTGTGTTTTGACTCATTGAACTTGATATTCAATGTTTCTTCTACTATCCTGGTGTGAGAATTAAAAACCTTGTAGGCTTTTCTAGTTGAAGAGTAACCAAGAAAGTAACCTGAGTCAACTTTGGCAGCAAACTTTGAAATAGATTCCTTGATGTTCAAGATGAAACATTGACACCCAAAAGCCCTGAAAAAGGAGATAAGGGGCTTCATGCCATGAAGAACTTCATAGGCAGTCTTGGAATGTCTCTTGACCACAAGAACTCTATTCTGAACATAACATGCTGTGTTAACTGCTTCTGCCCAAAAGTACAATGGCAGTCCAGAATCAGCTAACATTGTTCTTGCTCCTTCTATCAATGTTCTGTTCTTCCTTTCTACTACACCATTTTGTTCAGGAGTTCTGGGAACACTGTATTGTCTAATAATCCCTTTAGACAAACAGAATTCATCCAGAGTTTTGTTCCTGAACTCTGTCCCATTGTCACTTCTAATGGTTTTGACAGATAGAGAA
This sequence comes from Ambrosia x helenae, assembly GCA_030844895.1. Taxonomy (NCBI): domain Eukaryota; kingdom Viridiplantae; phylum Streptophyta; class Magnoliopsida; order Asterales; family Asteraceae; genus Ambrosia; species Ambrosia x helenae. The sequence continues at coordinate 73,256,092 of CM061225.1, read as the reverse complement.
TATTGTTTCTCTACTTGTAGAATGAAGAACTTGATGATTTCAGCAGCCTCATCCTTGGAAAATAAGAAGAATACCCATGTGAATCTTGAGTAGTCATCAATGATGACTAAGCAGTACTTCTTTTTACCAAGGCTCATAATCTTGACAGGTCCAAATAAGTCCATATGGAGTAGTTGAAGACATGCAGTTGTTTTTTATTCTTCAATAGACTTATAGGAGGACTTATGCTGTTTTCCCTTTAAACAGGATACACAGTGTTCTTGACACTGGTATACTTTCAAAGGTAGACCTCTGACCAAGCCCATTTTTGTGACTTTATTTATGGTCTTAAAGTTCACATGGCCAAGTCTCCTGTGCCAGAGATCTGTTTCTGAAGTTGATGCCCTTGAGAAGAAACAGGCAGTGTTGTTCAATACTTTGTCTTTCTCAATGTCCACTGCATAGACATTGCCACATCTTTTGGCAATCAGCAAAGTATGATCTTCTATAATCTTCTCAATCAACTTCTGGCCTTCTGGTGAGATGATCTTGCAAGCTGTCTTTGTGAAAAAGGAAGAATATCCTTTATCACACATTTGTGACACACTCAGCAAGTTGTATTCAAGGTTTTCCACCAGATTGACCTTGTCAAACTGTATTTTGCCAGAGGAGACATTGCCATGTCCTAGCACATATCCCTTAGCATTGTTCCCAAAGGACACAGATCCTTCTCTTTGGCTGATAAAATTGTTTATCAGGTATCTGCATCCAGTCATGTGCATAGAGCCTCCACTATCAACATACCATATGCTGTTTAAGCCCCTGGAAACTCTCTGCACATAAAAGCAAATTAGTTAGATTTGGAAACCCAAGCCTGTTTGGCTTTGGGTTTGCTCTTGAGAACAGTTACAGTTTGTTCTTGACCAGGTTGAGAAATCCATGTCTTTTTGGCAATGGATTTTTCATGAAGAACCATGGTGGTATTCTTTTTAGGATCACCATCAACCTTGGTCATCAGTAGTTCTACCATGTTCTTTAGGTTTTGAATCTCAGCAGTTTGTGAAACTGCTGATGATTCTGGTCTAACTACTGACAAGGAATTTTGAGAAAAAGATTTTGGTTGAGATTTTATCTTTTTCTGAGAAAAGGTGTTTTCAGGTTGTTGTTTCTTGGGTTTAAAGACTTTTTCATAATCATTTCTGATTTGATTTCCCACAACCTGTTGTTTAAATTTTTGATTGAACTGAATTCCTTTTCTGTATCTACAAAATTCAGTTTTGTGGTTGAACAGGCCACAAATTTCACATTCTTTTGCCTTAAGTTTTTGATCAGAAGGCAAATTTCTGACAGTTGTGAAAAGATTTTGCTCATCAGTAGTTTTCAGGGTCTCAACTCCTGAAGTAGATGAAACTACTGATGGCTTGTTGTCAGTTTTTGTAAATACTTCTGAAGTACTTTCTTTAAAAATGCCAGGATTTCTGTTTAGAAAGTTTTCATGGAAAGATGTGCATTCTTTCCCTTCAGAAGTTTCATTTGAAACAATTCTTCTCCCATCTTCAGTAGTTTTGGGAGAAAAATCTGTTGGTGTTTCAACATGATGGTATCCTATGCCAAACTTAACATTTGAAGCACTTTGTTTGTTTAGCAGTAGTTGATACCCCCTACAAGATTCCACCCATTTTTCACAAGTGATCCTGGTGTCAGCAAGCTCTTGTCTGACATCTCCCAGGTCATTTAGCATCATTTTGATTTGTGCTTGGGTTTCAATAGCAGAGTCAGTTAATTTAGAAACCTCTTTTGTTTTAGCACACAGTTTTCTTTCCAAATCACATTTTATCTGTGTGTATTTTCTTTCTAAATCATTGGCTTTGCCTTGTAGGTGCACGTTTGTCTCTCTTATGAGAGCAAAAGTTTCTTTGCAAGAGTTTGAACAAAGTTTTGTCAAAGATTCTTTTGATACCTGAGACAATGCAGATTTTGAGGTACAGCCTTCAAATGCCATTAAGGCAAAGTTCTTTCTGCCATTGTCTGGTTCTCCCCAGTTGATGTCAAACACTTTGTTGTCTGCATCAGGATTACACTCTGTGGTGTCATAAGGGAGACTGCTCCAGTCAACATACCCCGAGGTAAAGAGACTTTGTTGAGGGGGTTGTTGAGGCTGTGGAGGAAGTTGAGCAGCTGGAAAGGGAGGGATTGATTGTTGGCTCTGCATCTGTTGAGCAGGCACTTGAACATATTGTACTTGAGGCATATATTGCTGTTGAGGAGCTTGTGCCTGTACAAAATGAGCACTCCCTTGAGTTCCATTGTTCCTATTATAATTGGGGTTATAGTTATTTCCAGATTGTGATTGGTTAAAGCTAGAGCTTCTACACTCTCTAGCAAAGTGTCCCAACTTCTGACACTTGTGACATCTCAGTTTAGATTTGTCAAAACCAATTTTTGTATTACTGGTCAATCCTGGAAATTTCCTTCCTGACCTTTTATAAAACTTGTTAGTTTTAATGCTTAGCATGGCCAGTTGGTGTAATATGTCCATTTCTTCCAAGTCATCACTGCTAAAATTTTTCAAATCATCCATGATAAAACATAGATTATCAGCAGTTTGACTTTGGTCATCATTGTCATAACCTGGGAAAGATCTTTCTGATGAGATCCCAGTAGTTATGTCAATATTGTCATAAGATCCATAGGAACAAGTTGGTGAATCTTGTCCCAAAATTGTTGTACTACCTGGTAGGTAGTCATCAGCAGTTTTACCAGAAGTTTGTAATTTCTTCTTTTGATCGATTTCTCTTTCAAAAGTAAGTAATCTCCCATGGAGTTTTGTAAGAGTGAGGGAGCTAAAATCTGGTGAGGATCTTAAGACAATGGAGTAAGTTTCCCATTTGTCAGGTAGAGACCTTAAAAATCTATGTAACATAGATACTGTTGTATAGGTCTGACCATTTAACTTTAGCTCAGAGATTAATGAGGAGAATCTTTCAAATTGTTGTGTCAAAGTTTCCCCATTAATATAAGCAAATGTTTCATATTGTTGAGCCAAAATTTCTCTGGTGTTGGCAATCACCTCTTCAGTTCCTCCAAACTGTTCTTTAAGACAGTCCCAAAGTTCTTTGGCACTTTCACAATGTAAAAGGCCAGAGTATATTTCATTTGGGAGAGCCATTGCCAACATAGAGAATGCCTTAGCATCTAGCTCAAGTTTTAGGAAATCCTCATCTGTATAGTCTTTGGGATCCTTAGGAATCCCTTCTTTAGTTTCAAGATTTATGTTTACTGGTTTGTGTGGACCATATATCACAGATCTCCAACAACCTGTGTTGGTTTGTGACAAGGTATGTGCCATTCTCTTCTGCCATATATTGTACTCATTTCTCACAAGCATGGCAGGTTTGGTGGCAGAACCAGTATTATGTGGATCCATTTTTAAAGAGTATAGATTTGTCTGATGACTCTTTTAAGTGATGGATATTGATAAAAAGTGAACTTTTGATCTTTTTATTGAATATCAATAAGAGCTTTGTGTCTGATTCTCAATTTGTTAGATTGATATGTGATCAGATAAACCAATGCTCTGATACCAATTGTTGGATCAGTTTTGCTCTTGTTTGCTAAGTAAGAACTTGCTATCTTGACACTTAAGTGTTTAGCAAGTCCTTGTAAATCAGATTATAAGCACAGCGGAATGTTATAAGTTAAAGCAACACTTTTTATGCAAAGGCAGAGTTATAACTCCCCCTTGATGTTTGAAACTAATAAATGACAAAGTATTTATTATGAATCTAAGTTGTAAATGAGAATTAGATACTTAGAGAGATTCACAATAAATACAGAAATGGAATATAACAATGAGAGTGTTTGAAGGATTTTTCTGTTGAAAATCAATGTCTAAAATAGAAGGTTGAAGCCTCCTATTTATAGACGATTACATGCATGTATCTTGCCTAAAAAGCAAGCACAGAAAGTCCAGTGACAAGTTGCACAAGTTGCAACATTGAAAGAAACAAATAAAGCTAAAAGTAATATTAAACAATAAACTACTGATGCAAAAAGGCGGTGGGAAATATCTTCTGCTAAGTGCTGATGAAGGACAACTACTGAAGAGTAGTTTTGTCTTCAGTACTTCTGAAGTGAACTTGTCTGGTTTGGACTTCAGAACTTCTGCAACTTCAGCACTTCTTCATATCTTCTAATCAGCAGTTTCTTGTCTTCTTTTCAGTACTTCTATACTTAGCCAAAAATGACAGAAGTGAATTAGACTAAGGTTTACAAAAGTGGTTTCACCAATCCTCTTTGTCCTAACAATGTTTGCTCGAATCTTGTACTTGAAAACCTTTCGTGCCGCGTCCCGTGTTTCTTCCATAGGGGAGTGACAGATTGGTATCAGAGCATGAGGTTATAACGAACTAGTTTTCTCTAAAAACTAAACTATAACTACCACGATTTTTCAAACGAAAAGTTTTCATTACATGAAAAATATCTTCATCACAAAGCACTGCCCAAGTTCCATGCTCTTTTCTTACATTGCATTCACGCGAGTATAGTAAATGAGTTCTTGACACTTATATATGTGTATATGTACATTTGGATTTTGACAGGATCATGACTTCCCCTTGTAACCTTATGAAAATTTCCCCAAATTTTGAACTAATAAGAATTCCCGCCTTTACTCGTTATGTCACATTCTCATGTATTAATTTCTCATCATACCAAAAAAAAAAAATTATTTATGTCGAAGTTATAAGTTTGTTATGAGTACAAAATCTTTCCAATAAACGATATATTTTGACCTCTTTATATGTTTATACAACAATAATAATAATAATGAACTTAGTTAGAGAATGTTTTATAAACCATAAAACATATTTCTTGTTAATCAAAACAAATCCATAACCAAAACCCATAACCATTAGCAACAACCATAACCCAATCCAGATCAGCCCAAACCAAACCAAACCCTGCCAAACCCCAGGCCCAAATCGTCCAGCACAACTTCCTTTTTCCCATCCCCTCTACTCGAATACTAAACCTGGTACCTGAACTGTTTTTCTCGACCCACCGACACAACCAAACGCGTGATTAAGCTCAATTACGGCAGCTCAAATCGAATTGAATGACACAGACGTGACCGACACAATCAATCCCATGATTCCAGTCCTTGAATTCGTCAAAATCATACCAAATTTGTGATGTTTTACACGATTTTGACCATTAGAGTGTCAAACATTTAAACCTTCCAAAATGGCCATGACATTATAAATTGTTTGTCCCTTTACGTTCAGAATTGGCCGAAAACAAAATCACCACCTTCACATCTCTCTTTCTCTCTCTCTCTCTCTCTCTCTCTCTCTCTCTCTCTCTCTCTCTCTCTCTCTCATTCTTGTATTTGTGCGAATTGGAGCACGTTTGAATTTTCTGTTGACTCATTCGTGTGTAAGCTTTGCAACCCGTAGGTGACAATTGATCTTAGCTTTATGTTTGTTATCATGCTTAAATCAGTAGCCCTCAAGTAGTTTCGGTTAACGGTTCGTATTTGAGTCAATTGCAAATCTAAGGTTCTTAGAATTCAAAATGGGGAAGATGACTTGACTAAGACTTTGTTTAAAAACATTTTTCAAACAAAACTTAACACGAAGGTAGCGGTAGCTCAGATGGTTGTGTATGTGTCTTTAAAGTCTTGAGCCATGCCTGATGCCAGGTTCGACTCCATTCAAGGCTTGTCATTTTTTTAATTAATCAAACCAACATGAATCAGATGTTATATATTTTCCGGTTTGGACTATGCTCGTTCTCAGGGTGTGGCTCAATTGGTAGCCACACTTGTGATTAAGACCAACCCTATCTCTGACCCGGGTTCGAGTCTCACAACCACCATTTTTTAAAAAACTCATTTTAACTATAAATTTCATATACTTTTATTTTATAACCTTTATAATATATCTAAAATAGCAAATGAGATGTGTACAATTATCCTAAACCATTCACTAACATTATTGATTATTTATTTCAATTATTTTCAAATAAATATTTTCCCCATTAGAACCCTAGAATACCTTAAGACTTAGACGTCATTAACATAATTAAGTCACAAAACCTAATTGTCCTTTTATTTAAATTACGCTAACCATTTCGGGATTTATTGCTATTACTAACAAGCCACAGGAAAATCATCAAGCATTCATGTGAGTTTACATAGCCCCTTTTACTATTCTACATTTTTTGGGTGAAACATGTTCAAATTCTTTTTCTTGATTCAATAAGCAATTACATGAAGTCTTTGTGTGTTATCTTTGTGCACTTGTCTTGAACTTAACTGTGGTGAACATGCTATTTGAGATGCAAAGATATTCATTGATACAAAGATTCAAAGATTCATTGATACATTTTAGTCACATGGTATGTACATAAACTTAGTTCCCAGTAGGTTTTGTTCTCATGAGTTGTCCCAGATACGTCACTGACTTGTTAATTGCTATACAAAACATTGTTTTATGCCAAAACCTATGTATTCTCACCAAATATTAATAGTTGAAACCCCCCCCCCCATCTTTTCAAATTAACATGTTTCAGGATTCATTGTTACGCAGAGGATTTACAAGCCATTGGATACATAGTGTGCATGAAGTTTTAATCATTAGTAAAATCAATGTATTTATGACCGTTATTGTATGTACAAACTTTTGAATTAAATATGATGTATGAAACTTTTAGTCCCATGTGCTATTGTACAATCGTCACTACGTGACACCTCGATGTTTCCGCCATCGGTTGGGGTGCTACACCCCTGCTCACCCGATTGTCATTTCGGATTTGGAGGACTCCTACATGGTTCCAGAGACATCTAGTGACGATGACGTCAACGCCTACTTCGCTGATTCATAGCCCGAGGAGGATGAGGATATGGACATTGAGGGAGATGACATGCAGTTGAACCCCATTGTCTCAGATGACAAGCCCGGCGTCCCTGTTGTTAAGGCCCAGGGAGTCACTACGAATGCCACTGAGTCGGCCCCCATGGTTGTGGAGCCGCCAGTTGAGGCCCCTCGCGTGGAGGAGGCACCGCCTGCGGAGTCTTCTTCCCGCCATCGCCATGCAGTTCTTGCTGGCATGCGCTGTGTGTGCACCGCCAGGAAGTGTGTGCACAGGCCCCAGCCCGCAGAGCCTGTAGCGCTGGCCCAGCCCAGTCATGCTGCTGAGTCTTCTGAGCCCCTCGGAAAAAGTTGCTTAGGAGGTCCCAGGCCCGCAAGTGGACCTTCCTACCTATAGTAGTAGGCTACTTGGCATACAACGACGGGGACTCTGACGATGACATCTTAATTGCTGATGATGGTGGCGAGACTTCACAGCCCCCCTGCCGACCCTCCTGCACCTAGTCCTCTTTATACTTTACCTATGTGTCGCACTCTTCATTTGGTGCGTGACACGGTTTGTACTCACGATGGCATGATTCGCGAGCTCTGTGATTGATCGGACGAGCTTGAGGCTATGCGCATGCTAAGGGTTATACTAGGGCTGCCATCATTGAGCACTTCACCAGCCTGCGACTGCGATTGGATGAGGCTGAGCTTGGACGCATGGAGGCCGAGCATGGGCGAGTCAAGGCATGGAGGCGTGTGGACATTCTTGAGCATAGGTTGGATGAGCTAGATCAGAGGATGAGGGATGTTGTCATCGCTCTAGCTGCTGCATTTCCCCCACCTCCTTAGTAGTTTAGTGGTTGTTGTAGTTTGTGGTTCTTATTATCTATCGTAGCCAGTAGTAGTATCTTTTAGGTATTTCATTTGTATGACTTGTATTGGGCCGACAGTGCCCCACTTATTTTGTATTTCCACTACAAAACTATGTATCAAAAACAAGTTAATGAAATGACGATATTATGGTTTACTGGTTGTTCTTTATTATCTATTTATGTTTTGGTTTATTAATTATTCTTGTTGTATGATTGTGTATGTTATGGTTATTATGAATATCATGGTTGTTTATTCGAGCGCACGTGATTGACAATATTATCGATAAATATGTGCCTTATTCTTTTTATATCTGATGTATTAGAAAGAAGTTGTAACACCCCAACCGATGGCGGAATCATCGAGGTGCCACGTAGTGACGATTGTTCAAAAGCTCATGGTACTAAAATGTAAATATATGATTATTGAAGATTGTTTTACAACATGTGAAATTAAATACAAGACAACAAAAATAAAGATAATTGATTGATTTAATCTATGTCCAAAGTCCTATGTGAAGCGTCAAGCAGCTTATCCTGAAACATGCACGAAAATAATTTTGTCAACATATGATGTTGGTGAGTACTACTTAGTTTTGTACGTATAGTATAAGTTTTGAAAAGTAGTACAATTCATGTTTCTAGTATCACCAAGGCATTATGTAAACACGCAAGTAACCAAACAATAAAAAGATCACATGTAAAGTTGTACAATGAAATTGATAATGAGCACCTCAACACGTGTGAGTCTAAAAGAGCACCATAACACAAAGTTATGTCTAAATGAGCACCGTAACATAAGTTACGTCTATGTGTAAAGAGCACCATAACATAAGTTATGTCTAGATGTATGATTTTGTATGTAAGCTACGTTCATGTTCAAACATAAGCACAAAGATAATCAAGACACGTGTATGAATTGTAAATGAATAAAAATGTATGCGTAAATGAATATGGAGGTTTTGTATACTTGTGCATGAATCACCCCAAAAGTTGTAAAAGCGAAAAAGGGGATAAGTAATACTCACCTTAGCGAGGTGGTAACTCTTGTATAATTGAATAAGTATATTCCAACGTTGCCAAGTATCACCCTATGTATAATGTAACAAATAAGTCTAAGCCTATTTGGTCTATAAGTATTTTCTAGGGCTTCGAATTGGGGATAAATATTTATTTGATTAATAAACAAACTGTTTATTAAATGTAAGAAATTTAATAAATAAATGAATAAAAGTCTTTTTGAAATTTTTTTAAGTTAAAGATGGTCACAATATAAAGTTTTTAGTATGAAAATAATTTTTATAAAATTATTTTCTTGAAAATAGAATATTTAATCTAATTATCTCAAATTGTCAAAATATGACTTTAATATCCAAAAATATTAAAATAAAAGAATTTCTGAATTAAAAATTGTATTTCTGTTCCAAATGAATAGAAATAATTTATGTAAAATTTTTGTACAAAAATATTGTAAAATGAATTATTACGAATTATTTATGATTAAAACTAACAAAAATTAATTAAATATACAAAACAAACGGTTTTTCAGAAATAAAAATTATTTCTGAAATGTTTTTTGTTATACAAGTTTAGGATAATTTTTGTGGAATTTTATAAAATCGTTTAGATATTTTTATAGAATTTTATAAATAAAATTGAATAAACTTGAATTATTTATTATATATATTAAATAAATAAATTTTTGAAAACTAAAAATCGTATGTTAAACTTTTTCACTAGTTTAACATAAAACAATTTTTGTAGAGTTTTTAAAAGAGTTTTAGTATTTTAAAACTAATTTTAAAATACTAGTATTTATATATATATATATATATATATATAATAGAGTTTGAATGTTTAAAAAAAGAAAAACCCTTGCAGATGCCAGGGTTCGAACCCGTGCGGGCTTGTTCAAAGACACCAGGCACAACCACTTGGTCTAGACCAGTGGTTGTGTTTGGTTTCTGTTCGATTAAAATTTATAACTACACTCAAGATCATGTTCTTCCCCAATTATATATGTCGAAAACCCTAGCTTATCAATTGAGTGATTCACACAACAATTACCAAATTAATCATAGGGTTATTGTTGTGTGAATGCCGTTTGACAAAACCCACGAGAAAAATTCTACTTACAAACACGAATTGATTACAATCTTGTCTAGTCAAACTGAAAGTCAAACTCGAGCATGAACACGTGATCAGTGGGATTAAACAAGAAATTGAGGATTGGGGTTTGTATTTCAGCACATTTAGGATCTGAGGAAGGTTTCAATTTATAGTAATCGCGTGTAATCATAGTTTTGGAAGGTTTTGACCCGTGTATTAATATATACGCGTAATTTGTGTGATTTTTGCTATGGTTTGATTGGATTACGCGTGTGTAATACGCATATGAGTTCGTCGAGTCAATCAAGTAATAACCTTCCATGTTTATCTTCAATCAAAGTCAACCAAATCTTGTTTTGGGTTGGGTGCGATCGAACAGCAGCAGCAACAGAAACTAGAATCTGTTTTTGTAAGCCATTATATATATTGAATTGGAAATGTATCAGACATGAGCCTTAGCTCAGTTGGTTGTGGTATGTGTTGTGTTTGGATCGGACCGCCCACCTGCCGGGTTCGAGTCCCGGCAGGAGCTTCTTTTTCTTCTTCTTTTTTTTTTTTTTGTTCAGCTATGAGGGGATTGGGCCTGGTCTGTTGGGCCGGCTTGTGTGGGCTCAGTTTGATTTCAGAATGGTTTCAAGTTCACAATGGGGAAAATGAGTTTGGGCTTATGGTTTGGTTATGGTTTGGGTTATGTGTGGGTTTAGTTAGTCTAAAAAAAATATATTATTATTATTATTATTGTATAAAAATAAAAAAAAAATATAATGAAAAAGTGACGGATGTCACAGCATCCCCTACTTTTAGAAACTTCGTCCCGAAGTTATTAGAAACATAGGGTTATGGATGCTTGGGTAAAAATTAAGATAACTGTGGTTTGGAAAATTCGAATGATTTGGATATGAGGTTTGATAGGTGTGAGTTAAGGATTTGGATTAGGTTCGTCTCGAATAATAAGGAGAATAAGAATCTAGTAAACACTAAACTTCAAGTTTTAGGACTCCTAAAATAATTGCATGAGTTGATTGACTACAGAAAGACTAAATGAACTACCAAGTAACTAGAGTTTGTTCCTGGTCCGACTTCCAGTCTCACTTTCAATGCATCATTAGTGTTTGTATACAGGGTGTACCGCAGCTAACCCACCACACCTTTGATACCTTGAAAACGTACTGGACGTCTACCCAAAAACTCTAATAGAATTTCATACCACCTTAACGCACCTGTAAATTCATGATTACGTTCCGGACCGGAATCATCAATTTACCTTACATTAGGGTTTTATGTCCTTCTATGATCCTAATCTAACACACATTAAAGCAAATAGGTTTCACAAGAAGATGACACAACAAACACGTTGAGTTACAATGAGATGTTATCAATGCAATGAGGCCATGTAATAATGAGACCAATTGTATTGGTTTGCAATGACTTGTAAGCATAACAGTATTTAAGTATGGGCTACCACTCGTCTGAGGAGCCCTTTAAATGAAATGTTTATCTGAGTTGCGTGGATAATACACACATGCAAGCAAGTTTGTAAGTACTACAACTATTAAGTGTAAGTGTTATCTTAGTGGCCTATAGAAATAGTTTACGAGTATCGTGAATAATTAAATGTTCAATGAATAGTCAAATTAAGGGAAAAATCAAGTTTCCTATAACAAGCAATGATGTTTTCTGAGAAAAGCTCTGTAAGATCAAGTATCAAGTCCAAATGTTTCAAATAAGTGTAATGTAGAGTCTTGTACGATTAAAATAAACGTAACCAATATGATAAATTTCCAATCAGTGTTCGTACACTTTAGTATGCAAGGAAATTTCTAGATGTTATATGCTAATGAGTATGACATAATTGGGTACAAAATGATAATAGGATCAAGAAAATGAAAGCGCAAGTGTTGGATTCCCGAGTCTTAAGAAGATTCCATCCATTGCTTAGCCAGTGGGATTAACGTCATCCTGACCGTTTGCTTCGTTGATATTGGTATTGAAAGCTCGTCCATGTGCCACCAGGTTTACATTATTCAATTTAGGGCATTGAGGTCGCATGTGGTTAGGGTCTCTACAATGATAACATGCCCGACCGTTAGTAATCTGTAGTGGTTCCTGGGCAGCTGTTTGATGATTATCCTGTGTCCCAACCATTACTCGACAAGTGGTGACAAAGTGTCCAAACCTTCCACATCTAGTGCATTGACGACATGGAAGACTTGCAGGGTGATGATACTTGCAAGTGTTGCATTGAGGATGGATTCCCGTGTAGGCTTTCTTGATAGGAGGTTGAGTCACAGGATCCACAACAGCATGGTTCCGATTATCGCCCATTCGTTTCTTAGAGTTCGAAGTAGTAGTGGCGGCCTTTGCTAAAACGGTCTTAGATGATTCAACAACATGTGTGGTTTTCTCAGTAGCAGTCTTGGTGTCCTTTCTAACCAAGTTTCCTTTCCTTACGTGTTTGTCTGTTAGAGTAGCTGCAAGCTGGATGGCTTCTTCTACCGTAGTGGCTTTGCCTCCAGTGACAACATCTTGAATCAGGTCCGGTAATCCTTCGATATATTTTTCGATTGCTCGAGATACCGGGGTGACCATGTGTGGAACCAGTATGCTAAGTTCGTGATATCGAGTATTATACGCAAGATTCTCACCGCTGTCTTGTTTCAGTCCATGGAACTCTTCCTCCAGTTTCCTGATTTCGTTCCTAGGGAAGAATTTGGCGATCATGAGTTCCTTAACCTCAGCCCAAGATAAAGATAAAGCAACATCAGCTCCTCGATTGCGCTTTTCGCCATTCCACCAGGTTAGCGCTCCCTTTTGAAGGACACTAGTAGCATAGCGAACACGGAGTTCATCAGGACACACACTATTCACGAAGGTGCTTTCCATACTTTCAAACCATTGGAGTAGGCCAGTAGCACCCTCCTCACCAGTGAATTTTGTGGGGTTGCAGGAGTTAAAGTGTTTGAAAGTGCACCGAAATTGAGTCGTACTCCCTGTGTTGGCACTGTTACTATTCTGGGTTATCTCACTGACAAGGTTTGGGATTACTGCAGCAATTTGCTCGGCGACTAAAGATGCGAGGCGACGATCAGAACGCTGTCCAGAAGCACGAACAGGGCGTTGGCTGGCATCACGGAGCATGCGGCGAGCAGACATCTATGAGGTAGTCAATGAATAATCATGAGATTAGAATGTGTAAGTGTATAGATGATTATGAAAGTATGAACTTGTAAGCAATATATGAAAATCATGGAATACAAAATATTGTATATGAAACGAGATAGTGTTATAGAAAAGCTTGCATAAAATACTTGGAGTGCCCTTGTCTAGCTGTAAAGCCCAATAAGAACGTTGACTTTTCAAAGGAATTGAACCCAATGGTGATCAAAGAAGACATGCTTTAGCCTATAAGTGGACACTCACTCCAGGAATCCCCAGGTAAGCATAACAGGTCTGTAAATGGATTTATGCGCTATGCTTGCCTATGCCAGAAAACCCAGTGTACAGGCATCCACCCTTCCAGATTGCACGTGTCCTTATCACACTCATTAAAGTTCAACAACTTTTGAAGGAGCAAAAATAAGAGTAGACATTATGCCTAAGAGTGTCTTCATGAAAGGTACTGCTCCCGTTCCATGATGATGTAAGCTTTCCACTCCTTGTAGGACACCATCTTTATACACCATGAAAGACGAGGAGAATGGAGAAGAAGGGAAAGATAGAAGAAGGAAAGTAGAGGGAAATGAGGGGAATGGAAATTTAAGGAATATTATTCATGAAAGTTCGGTTATAGTCTAGGCCATTTTATCTAATAACCTAGTTCCCTATAACCATGGCTCTGATACCAATCTGTAACACCCCAACCGATGGCGGAATCATCGAGGTGCCACGTAGTGACGATTGTTCAAAAGCTCATGGTACTAAAATGTAAATATATGATTATTGAATATTGTTTTACAACATGTGAAATTAAATACAAGACAACAAAAATAAAGATAATTGATTGATTTAATCTATGTCCAAAGTCCTATGTGAAGCGTCAAGCAGCTTATCCTGAAACATGCACGAAAATAATTTTGTCAACATATGATGTTGGTGAGTACTACTTAGTTTTGTACGTATAGTATAAGTTTTGAAAAGTAGTACAATTCATGTGTCTAGTATCACCAAGGCATTATGTAAACACGCAAGTAACCAAACAATACAAAGATCACATGTAAAGTTGTACAATGAAATTGATAATGAGCACCTCAACACGTGTGAGTCTAAAAGAGCACCATAACACAAAGTTATGTCTAAATGAGCACCGTAACATAAGTTACGTCTATGTGTAAAGAGCACCATAACATAAGTTATGTCTAGATGTATGATTTTGTATGTAAGCTACGTTCATGTTCAAACATAAGCACAAAGATAATCAAGACACGTGTATGAATTGTAAATGAATAAAAATGTATGCGTAAATGAATATGGAGGTTTTGTATACTTGTGCATGAATCACCCCAAAAGTTGTAAAAGCGAAAAAGAGGATATGTAATACTCACCTTAGCGAGGTGGTAAGTCTTGTATAATTGAATAAGTGTATTCCAACGTTGCCAAGTATCACCCTATGTATAATGTAACAAATAAGTCTAAGCCTATTTGGTCTATAAGTATTTTCTAGGGCTTCGAATTGGGGATAAATATTTATTTGATTAATAAATAAATTGTTTATTAAATGTAAGAAATTTAATAAATAAATGAATAAAAGTCTTTTTGAAATTTTTTTAAGTTAAAGATGGTCACAATATAAAGTTTTTAGTATGAAAATAATTTTTATAAAATTATTTTCTTGAAAATAGAATATTTAATCTAATTATCTCAAATTGTCAAAATATGACTTTAATATCTAAAAATATTAAAATTAAAGAATTTCTGAATTAAAAATTGTATTTCTGTTCCAAATGAATAGAAATAATTTATGTAAAATTTTGGTACAAAAATATTGTAAAATGAATTTATTACGAATTATTTATGATTAAAACTAACAAAAATTAATTAAAAATGTAAAACGAACGGTTTTTCAGAAATAAAAATTATTTCTGAAATGCTTATTGTTATACAAGTTTAGGATAATTTTTGTGGAATTTTATAAAATCGTTTAGATATTTTTATAGAATTTTATAAATAAAATTGAATAAACTTGAATTATTTATTATATATATTAAATAAATTAATTTTTGAAAACTAAAAATCGTATGTTAAACTTTTTCACTAGTTTAACATAAAATAATTTTTGTAGAGTTTTTAAAAGAGTTTTAGTATTTTAAAACTAATTTTAAAATACTAGTATTTATATATATATATATATATATATATATAATAGAGTTTGAATGTTTAAAAAAAGAAAAACCCTTGCAGATGCCAGGGTTCGAACCCGTGCGGGCTTGTTCAAAGACACCAGGCACAACCACTTGGTCTAGACCAGTGGTTGTGTTTGGTTTCTGTTCGATTAAAATTTATAACTACACTCAAGATCATGTTCTTCCCCAATTATATATGTCGAAAACCCTAGCTTATCAATTGAGTGATTCACACAACAATAACCCAATTAATCATAGGGTTATTATTGTGTGAATGTCGTATGACAAAACCCACGAGAAAAATTCTACTTACAAACACGAATTGATTACAATCTTGTCTAGTCAAACTGAAAGTCAAACTCGAGCATGAACACGTGATCAGTGGGATTAAACAAGAAATTGAGGATTGGGGTTTGTATTTTGGCGCATTTAGGCTCTGAGGAAGGTTTCAATTTATAGTAATCGCGTGTAATCATAGTTTTGGAAGGTTTTGACCCGTGTATTAATATATACGCGTAATTTGTGTGATTTTTGCTATGGTATGATTGGATTACGCGTGTGTAATACGCATATGAGTTCGTCGAGTCAATCAAGTAATAACCTTCCATGTTTATCTTCAATCAAAGTCAACCAAATCTTGTTTTGGGTTGGGTGCGATCGAACAGCAGCAGCAACAGAAAGTAGAATCTGTTTTTGTAAGCCATTATATATATTGAATTGGAAATGTATCAGACATGAGCCTTAGCTCAGTTGGTTGTGGTATGTGTTGTGTTTGGATCGGACCGCCCACCTGCCCGGGTTCGAGTCCCGACAGGAGCTTCTTTTTCTTCTTTTTTTTTTGTTCAGCTATGAGGGGATTGGGCCTGCTCTGTTGGGCCGGCTTGTGTGGGCTCAGTTTGATTTCAGAATGGTTTCAAGTTCACAATGGGGAAAATGAGTTTGGGCTTATGGTTTGGTTATGGTTTGGGTTATGTGTGGGTTTAGTTATTCTAAAAAAAATATATATATATTATTATTATTATTATTATTATTATTATTATTATTATTATTGTATAAAAATAAAAAAAAATATAATGAAAAAGTGACGGATGTCACAGAAGTCATGTCGCCCCGAATGAACGCCCACAATACCAAGGACAGCACATTCCCAACCACATCCGAGGAGCTAGCCCATGTGATTGCGCAATCCATTGCCCATCACGACGCTAACCGCACAGACTCGAGTGGTGGATCTGGTGGAAATGCCCGGCGAAGGACCTGTGACTATGATAATGGTAAAATATCAATTTGTTATACTTCCTATGGCCTTGTATCACTTACTGTTGTTGATGATGTCTCATTATCGATGACACAGAAGCTGAAAACACGGTACATGGTTGTTCCTACAAAACTTTCATGACTTGTAAGCCATGGAACTTCCGTGGGTCTGAAGTAGTCATCGGTATTTGTCGTTGGATCGAGAAGATGGAATTTGTCTTGGACATTAGTGGATGTGCTGAAGATAAAAAGGTTAAGTATGGAATCTGCAAGTTCAGACACTGGGTAGAGATGCTGCATATAGTCTTTCATGGGGTGATTTGAAGTCAATGATGATGGACAAGTATTGTCCCTTAATTGAGCTTCAGAAGCTTGAATTAGAATTTTGGAATTTGACAGTGACCAAAGCTGAGATCACTTCTTACACTATTCGTTTCCACGAGCTGTCTCATTTTGTACCGCACATGGTCAGCCCAGAGTATAAAAAGGTTGAAAGGCACATAGGCTCATTCGACATTCTAGCCAGAATTGGTCCTGTTTCCTACAAGATCAAGTTGCCACAAGAGTTAAGTGGTGTTCATGACACTTTCCATGTGACTAATCTCAAGAAGTGTTTATCTGACGAGTCACTAATCATACCTCCTGAGGAAATTCACATCGATGATCAACTCCATTTATTGAAGAGCCAATCGAAGTGACAGATTGGAATGTCCAAAACCTGAGATGGGGTCGAATCAAGCTTGTCAAAGTCAGATGGAATTCCAAACGCGGACCCAAATTCACTTAGGAATTTGAGGGCAAGATGAAACGCAAGTATCCCTCTCCTTTCCCGAAAGTTTCTGAACACAATGACTCAACTCAATTTCGTTCGCGAAATTCCAAAAACAAGGGGAGAATGTGACACCCGTCAATTTCCCAGGTCAAGATCCATACATGCACTTAAACGTATTTCATTTTTATTCGTGCATTAGACATTATTACAATAACTATTTCATCCCGAGTCTTACAAAGCCTAAACTATTTCAAGGAATTCGTTTATATTTTCAATAATGTCCATTTACGCATGCAACACCCGATTATCCCGAACAATTGGTAATGAATAATCAAGCCGATGACACGCTCAATAGAGAGCAACAAATGTTCAATTATTACGTTCAAGCGAAACAAGTCTACCCGTAACAATATGCAAGTGAAAGACCAAGTATGAATACAAATATTTATAAAATTAATTTTATAAAGATCAAGCGTATTATTTCATAGAGATTTGTCATGGATTCAATCTTTTCTAAGATACATATGCATACATAAGTTTTATATATATATATAATATCCTACACATACATACATGTGTCCTACACATACATATGTGTGTGTATATGTGTGTGTATAGAACCACAACTTTCAAGTTATACATATAAGTATGCATAGATATCCTTCAATAAAACTTTATAAATTCAAACTATTCCTTTGAATGTGTATTTATTCATAAGTATTTTATCAAAAATCAATACATTTCCACCATACATATATACACACGGTCATACATATATGTTGTGTGTGTTGTTTTGAACATTACATACATACATGTATAAACAAACAAACACACAATAATCAACACGTTACACAAACAAGGCCTGTACTTTTTCCTATATCCATTTCCTATGTAGAGTTGACTTCCAAAACTAACAAACCCAACTCCTAAAAATTGGCTGCCAACCATATCCCATGAAGCATGCCTTAGCTACTTTACAATGTCAACTTATTATACCAACAAGGCAAGCTACTTTTTCACCATCACATCCCATAATATTTGACCATCCTAAAGTAACCAACACCTTCCTACACCTATCTCTCTTTCTCTCCATATCTCTCTCTCTCTCTCTCTCTCTCTCTCTCTCTCGGCATATATAAAGGGTCGATTGCCTATTGCTTCTTCACACCACAACCCTTAAAATCTTCTAACACTATCAACTACACTATCCCTCTCTTGTTTCTTTGTATTTGGCTCAACACAACCCCCCTACCCAAATCTTTTTACAACCGCAAATCACCACCATACGACACAACCAAGAAGTCCAATGAGCTAGGTAGCTGTGGTGTGGAGGCAAACATTGAGGATTCACCATACTTACTTGATTTTCGGTTCCATCTAAGTGGTAGGTTAAATTAACCAAACATGTTTCAATTCCATCTTTTATACGAAATGAATGTTCACCCAAAACATAAATCAGCTAATCTCGCTACACTAACTAATAAAAGTGGTAGGTTAACTAAAATACAAACACGTATATGTGTATACATACCTACGCATGTATGTGAGTGTCACATACATGCAAGTGTATTTATAAACTCCTACATACACATCTACGAGTGCGTGTATATATATATATGTGTGTGAGTATTGTTATGTCTTGAACACCAACATAACAATGAAACCTTGGACAAAAAAACATAAATGAGTTCTTAGATATGAGAAAACATATGTTAAATGAGCCTCAACATGTGTAAATGATTCAATAAACATATGAACTATAAACATATGGTAATATATGGTAACATATGACATGTATGTAAACTTGGATTTAACTAAACTAGTTGTTACGACTAAAAAGAATGAATCTAACGAGGAAATACAATATCTACAAGTTAAGAAGCAAAACTATATAGCTTTTGAAAGAACAAGTGATTTAACGTAATAATCACCACGTATTTGGACACTAATACAACATGCAAGGACACGTATTCCAAAAACTACAAATCGGGTGAACAACTTGCATGGTAAATGATCGAGTATAAGACTTAAGTTGTCTTTAAATTTTAGGGCACTTTTGGTCAGATTCTAGTTTCCATTCCGGTTTACCATTTGCTAGCATACTCGCACAGACACGAGGTGAGTTTCATGACCCCTTTTTATTGTTTTCATAGTTTTGGGGAAAACATGGTACTTTATTCAAGTTACAAATTGTTTGGAGTGAATTCTATCATGACTACCATGTGAAACATGAGACAATTGGTTCTTGAGATCACAATAGTCCTCGTACACATGTTTCCCCGTAACCATTAGCTATGGGTTTAGCCATGGAACATTTAAATAGATATATTGGGTTTGACACCTCCACTCTTGGTTTGTCGCGCTAACCTGTTACATACAATAGAGTGCTAGTTTTCTACGATTCTTACATTGTCTTTATTGTACAATGCGCGAGGCACAACAGTCAGAGGTTTGATTGGTCACACAAGAATTTCACTAACTTGACTTTGGGTACATTAAAACCTATGAACTCACCAGCTTTATGTTGATAAATCTTTTACGCATGTTTTTCAGGTAATTGATTGCACTCCATGGGACTTGAGAAACGTTTGGGCATGCACCTTTTGATACCATCTTTTAAGGGGATTTACTTAAATTCCAAACATTAATGTGTGTTTTTATGGGTATTTTACCCCGATTTCAAGACAATTTTACTCTCATCATGTAAAACTTTAATCATTTGGTTATCAATTTCAAAAGCTGATTTTATGTGTTTGCTCAAACATTTAGCTTGAAAACCTTTCGACGTTACATCCTGTGTTTCCGCCTAGGCAGGGTGTGTAACATTTCGCATTTAATAAAGTGTACGTTACAACTACAAGTTCTATTATTTACATTTAATTATTTTGTAGCATTTTATGTATATATATAAATATACAAAGATTTATAATAATAATAATAATAATAGTACATAAAACTAATTTAAACATTTGGTAACCCAACCCAATTATAGGCCACCCTGATCCAAAATACCCACCAGGCCCAATTAGGTAACCGGCCCACTTATTCCCCCTTATCCCATTCGTTGATTTAAAAAAAAAAAATATATTTGTTTCTGCCGGGATTCGAACCCGGGCAGAAGGACCGGCCAACAAACCACAACAAACAGCCCAACCAACTGGGCTACGTGACTTATTTGTTTGACTTCCAACTCGTTTAATATATAAGGTATATGTGCACAACTAACAGTTGACTTAGCAAAGTCAACTGTGACCATCAATCACCATAATCATCGTTCTTTAACACGTGAACAACCCATGTTTGGAAGGTTTGCGTGATATCCGGCCTATTATGACTCGGATACACGCCAATTGTCACTTAATTCTTACCAATTAGGATCAATTAAACGCGTCAACGTATATAACAAGTCAAACTTGCCAATTCGTAGAAACAGATCATCACTCTATAAATTGATTTCTTCTGGACCTCCTATACTCGCCGAATTATCCCTCTTCACCTCTAATTTCTCTTAAAAACCTCTGGTTCGTTGATTTCTGTTCAACATTAACCCGAGTCTTGGCCGAAGCAATTCTGTGTCAAATCATTATTGTAAGTATTATTTCTTGTGTGGGATTTGTTAGTCGGCCTATGCACGACATTAACCCCATGATTAATTGGGTTAATGTCGTGATTACTGATCAATCAAAATTCTAGGGTTCGAGATTGATAATTTGGGGAAGAACACTATCTTCTTTTTCGTTATATGTATTTAATAAACAAGAAACAAACACAACCACCGGTCCAGACCAGGTGGTTGTGTCTGTGGCTCGAGTACTGATCCACGCGGGTTCGAGTCCCGGGTATAGCACTTTTTATGATTTTGTTCTATTTTTCTTCTAAACAATCAAGAATTAACCTTTTATTACTTAAAATTTTATAAATTCATTTTAATTTATTAAAACTCTTTTAATAATTCTAAAAAAATTATTTTTAGATAATCTGATGAAAAGCTCTCACTCACAACTTTTGGTTTTCAAAAATTAATTTATTTAATATATTTAATAAATAAATCAATTTTATTCCATTATATTTATAAAAATCCATTAAAATATCAAAACAATTTTATTAAATTCTACAAAAATTATCCTATGTTTGTACAATGTTGAACTTCACTGAAATGATTTTTAAATCAGAAAAATCATTTATTTTATATTTTTAATCAATTTTTGTTAGTTTTAATCATAATTAAATCATATTAAATCCAATTTTCATCATTTTTGCACCAAAATTTTATACAAATTATTTTAAATCATTTAGAACAGAAATATGATTTTTAAAATAATATTACTTTAATTTTAGTATTTTTGAATATTAAAGTTAATAATTGGCTATTTATAAATACATAGATTTAAAAATCTATTTTAAATGAAATAATTCTATAAAAATTATTTTATTGCTTCAAACACTTTAATGTGCTCACTCAAAATTCAAATTTTATAAAAAGACTATTTTTCATTAAATATCCAATTTTCTTTATTTAATTAACATATTTAAATTAAATTTAACAATTGATTATCCCCAAATCGAAACCCTAGGATACACATATTAGTTATATAGACTTAGACTTATTATATATTACCTCATTATAGGGTAATATTTGGAATCACTTTGGGCAACACAATTATCATATCTTTTCAACAAGTTAACATTTGCTAAGGTGAGTTTACATAGCCCCTTTTCTCTTTTACATTTTTGGGGTGAAACATGTTTAAACATTTTATACTATAATTTACTCATACTTACTCGTAATTCAAATACACTATCATTCTATCATTTGACTGTAACAAAAAGACACAGTACAATCATTAACAATGATCAAGCCGCCTGTTTAGATTATAGCGCTATAGGTCTGACAAACCCATCCCACCCGCATAGACTCAGGGATGATCGATAACAGTAATAACATTTAACTAACTTGCGAGTTAGTCATCAGTCGACACAAGGTTTGGTTGTACAAAGACGCATTGTTGCATGTCGGTATCATACTCTATCATCATACAACCCTGAGTGTTGTTATCAACTATTTCTCAAAAACCTATGTAATTCTCACCAACTTTTGTTGACCCAAAATATTTTCAACTTAACATGTTTCAGGTCCTACTTGCTTGAAGAATTGCTTGAAGATATGTGCATAGTTTATTCAATTTGATGTACGAATTCTTGTAGAACAATTGTAGGTAATTTATTTAAATCAATTAATGAAACTTATTATTCTCCATGAGCTACTGAACAATCATCAATACGTGGCACTCCGATGTTTCCGCCATCGGTTGGGGTGTTACAGATTGGTATCAGAGCCATGGTTATAGGGAATTAGGTTATTAGAAAAATAATCTAGTCTATAACCATAGGATTTAACCAGTACTTGCTTCTTTTGTTTGCTATACTCTACCTCCCTCCTACTTCACATCCCTACTTTCGTCCTTACAAGAAGGTTGCTCTCCATCAGTGGATCTACTCATAGACTAATAGGACAAAATCCCCAGGTTTAACCTGAACCACCTTAAGATCTCGTCGAAGTTCTAGATTTTAATAACGAACACGTGCAATCTGGAAGGGTGAACGCCTGTATTCTGAGTCTTCTGTCTAGGCTGGCATTGCGCATATATCCCAATCAGACGAGGGACCCGGATGCCTACCTGGGAATTCTCGGGATGAGTGTTCACTTATAGGCTAAAGCATGTCTTCATATGTTATTAGAATTTAGAATCCTTGATAAGTCAACGTTTTCGTTTATTCGTTTTAATTAATGAATAAATGATTACATTCCTTATATAATCTCATTCATTTCATGGTGTCTATTACAGATCATGCCTCCACGTCGCAGCACACGCAACAGCAATGGTGAGAACCACGAAGAAGGTGGTGACAACCATAACCATGACCAAGTTCCTAACCACAACAACAATGGTGTCGATGCTCAACTGGCTGCGATCATTTCTCAACAAATGGCACAGCAAATCGCAACTCTGGTTCCCAATTTACTTGCTCAGGTCATCCAATTGAACGGCAACGGGAATGGCCACAACAACGGGAACGGGAACGGCAATGGCAATGGAAATGGACCCCAAGCCTGTACCCTTAAGCATTTCAACTCTTGTAACCCTCCAAAGTTTAGTGGTGAAGAAGGAGCTACTGGACTCCTCCAATGGTTTGAGGGTATTGAAAATACCTTCATCAACAGTGAGTGCCCAAACAACTTCAAGGTTCGTTACGCCATGAGTGTTCTCCATAAACGAGCACTCACGTGGTGGAATGAAGAAAAGCGTACTCGTGGGGCCGAAGTTGCTCTTGCTATGACATGGGACCAAGTCAAAGAGATCATGAAGGAAGAGTTTTGTCCTCGCAATGAAGTTAAGAAACTTGAGGATGAATTCCACACCCTTGCTCAGGATAGTGGGGAAAACCTTGCTTATAATACCCGCTTTCACGAGCTCAGCCTGTTATTACCTCATAAAGTCACTCCGCTACCTGTAGCCATCGAAAAGTATATCGGTGGTTTGCCTATGCAGATTCAAGACACGGTATGGGGAAGGAACCCTGCTACCCTTGAAGAAGCCAAACGTTTAGCAGCTACCTTAACCGATAATCACGTAAAGAACGGGACCTTAGTTCGGAAAGGCAATAAAACAAGTATTGTAGCCGCGGTAACCACTGAGAACCAGAAACGTAAGACCAGGGATCCTGCTGCAAACCTCACTCCACAAGCTTCTAACAAGAAACCTTATACAGGAAACCATCCATTGTGCAACACATGCAACCGACATCATCCCACTGCTTCAGCATGTCGCTTGTGCACCAATTGTGGTAGGTATGGCCATCTAGTTAATACATGTCGCGAGACCCCAAACCCTAATGCCAACCAACCCATCAACCCTGCTCAGGCTGCTAATCCTAATCGATACAACTATGGTCAATGCTATGAATGTGGAGACCCAAATCACTTCCGTAACCGATGCCCTAAACTGAACAGAGATCAAGACCCCCCAGCTACCTAACCACAAGACTCACCATTTGACTATTGGTTACTTTTATTCTATGTATTGACGTTATTCGATTCAAGTAATAAAATTCAAGTATTATCATAACATCTGTGTGCATGTTTGTCTGAATGTGAACTAATTGCTATATCAGTAATCATATTTGTTTGTACAACAATTAGTTAACTACCAAACGATCAGCTTAACGATTGGTAGAGGTCATCATGTCATTCCAACAGTCGGGAGAGGCCCTACCACCTGAACGACTGGCGGAGACCATCAGACCTGCTTAACAATCGGTAAAGTCATAAAAGGACGCAAAACCCTAATGTAAGGTAAATTGGTAATTACGGTCCGGAACGTAATCATAAATTTACAGGTACGTTAAGGTAGTGTGAAATTTTATCAAGGTTTCGGTAGTTGGCCAATTGTAACCCTGGTTTTCTCTTAACTTCGGGACGAAGTTCCTAAAAGTAGGGGAGACTGTAACATTTCGCATTTAATAAAGTGTACGTTACAACTACAAGTTCTATTATTTACATTTAATTATTTTGTAGCATTTTATGTATATATATAAATATACAAAGATTTATAATAATAATAATAATAATAGTACATAAAACTAATTTAAACATTTGGTAACCCAACCCAATTATAGGCCACCCTGATCCAAAATACCCACCAGGCCCAATTAGGTAACCGGCCCACTTATTCCCCCTTATCCCATTCGTTGATTTAAAAAAAAAAAAAATATATTTGTTTCTGCCGGGATTCGAACCCGGGCAGAAGGACCGGCCAACAAACCACAACAAACAGCCCAACCAACTGGGCTACGTGACTTATTTGTTTGACTTCCAACTCGTTTAATATATAAGGTATATGTGCACAACTAACAGTTGACTTAGCAAAGTCAACTGTGACCATCAATCACCATAATCATCGTTCTTTAACACGTGAACAACCCATGTTTGGAAGGTTTGCGTGATATCCGGCCTATTATGACTCGGATACACGCCAATTGTCACTTAATTCTTACCAATTAGGATCAATTAAACGCGTCAACGTATATAACAAGTCAAACTTGCCAATTCGTAGAAACAGATCATCACTCTATAAATTGATTTCTTCTGGACCTCCTATACTCGCCGAATTATCCCTCTTCACCTCTAATTTCTCTTAAAAACCTCTGGTTCGTTGATTTCTGTTCAACATTAACCCGAGTCTTGGCCGAAGCAATTCTGTGTCAAATCATTATTGTAAGTATTATTTCTTGTGTGGGATTTGTTAGTCGGCCTATGCACGACATTAACCCCATGATTAATTGGGTTAATGTCGTGATTACTGATCAATCAAAATTCTAGGGTTCGAGATTGATAATTTGGGGAAGAACACTATCTTCTTTTTCGTTATATGTATTTAATAAACAAGAAACAAACACAACCACCGGTCCAGACCAGGTGGTTGTGTCTGTGGCTCGAGTACTGATCCACGCGGGTTCGAGTCCCGGGTATAGCACTTTTTATGATTTTGTTCTATTTTTCTTCTAAACAATCAAGAATTAACCTTTTATTACTTAAAATTTTATAAATTCATTTTAATTTATTAAAACTCTTTTAATAATTCTAAAAAAATTATTTTTAGATAATCTGATGAAAAGCTCTCACTCACAACTTTTGGTTTTCAAAAATTAATTTATTTAATATATTTAATAAATAAATCAATTTTATTCCATTATATTTATAAAAATCCATTAAAATATCAAAACAATTTTATTAAATTCTACAAAAATTATCCTATGTTTGTACAATGTTGAACTTCACTGAAATGATTTTTAAATCAGAAAAATCATTTATTTTATATTTTTAATCAATTTTTGTTAGTTTTAATCATAATTAAATCATATTAAATCCAATTTTCATCATTTTTGCACCAAAATTTTATACAAATTATTTTAAATCATTTAGAACAGAAATATGATTTTTAAAATAATATTTCTTTAATTTTAGTATTTTTGAATATTAAAGTTAATAATTGGCTATTTATAAATACATAGATTTAAAAATCTATTTTAAATGAAATAATTCTATAAAAATTATTTTATTGCTTCAAACACTTTAATGTGCTCACTCAAAATTCAAATTTTATAAAAAGACTATTTTTCATTAAATATCCAATTTTCTTTATTTAATTAACATATTTAAATTAAATTTAACAATTGATTATCCCCAAATCGAAACCCTAGGATACACATATTAGTTATATAGACTTAGACTTATTATATATTACCTCATTATAGGGTAATATTTGGAATCACTTTGGGCAACACAATTATCATATCTTTTCAACAAGTTAACATTTGCTAAGGTGAGTTTACATAGCCCCTTTTCTCTTTTACATTTTTGGGGTGAAACATGTTTAAACATTTTATACTATAATTTACTCATACTTACTCGTAATTCAAATACACTATCATTCTATCATTTGACTGTAACAAAAAGACACAGTACAATCATTAACAATGATCAAGCCGCCTGTTTAGATTATAGCGCTATAGGTCTGACAAACCCATCCCACCCGCATAGACTCAGGGATGATCGATAACAGTAATAACATTTAACTAACTTGCGAGTTAGTCATCAGTCGACACAAGGTTTGGTTGTACAAAGACGCATTGTTGCATGTCGGTATCATACTCTATCATCATACAACCCTGAGTGTTGTTATCAACTATTTCTCAAAAACCTATGTAATTCTCACCAACTTTTGTTGACCCAAAATATTTTCAACTTAACATGTTTCAGGTCCTACTTGCTTGAAGAATTGCTTGAAGATATGTGCATAGTTTATTCAATTTGATGTACGAATTCTTGTAGAACAATTGTAGGTAATTTATTTAAATCAATTAATGAAACTTATTATTCTCCATGAGCTACTGAACAATCATCAATACGTGGCACTCCGATGTTTCCGCCATCGGTTGGGGTGTTACAGGGTGTAACACTATCGTAGAATTTTTGACACTTAGTAGATCATGGGCCATAGCGGATAGGATCGAAACTTCGAATTTCTTTCCTTTTTACCAAGCCATGATATCAAATTTTCAAATCTTTGGTGGACATAGTCAAAGTAAAATTCGAGCCTTTATACATCCCTAGCTTTCTATTTGAGGCCTAACCTCTTCTTTGTAGCCGTTTGGTTTTTCACAAAATTAAATAAATTAAATTTAAGGTTACCCAAGTCGAGCTACCCTGACTTCCTTCCCCTTCCATTGATCACATGTGCATTTGTATGTACAACTTGGGACCATATTTTTGTAAATAAGTATTTTACAATACTTGCAGATATTTATCAAAACTAGTTTTCATGTTTCTTGCCCAATTTGATTTTGATAAATACAAACATAAAGACAAACTTATTTCATCGCTTATAGTATTAACCCCCGTAACATTTAAGCATGGGTTTAAAGCTAAGACACAAATAAAAACTTTTGGTATTTTTCAAATATTTCAGAATTTTTACTACCATTGGGGGTATCATTTTTTTCAAATAAATCATTTTTTTTTCATTAAGGTCGTATATTGTATGAACCATTAAAAATAATTCATAAATTGATTTAAAACTAGTTAGATAGTAAACCCCTGATACTTTTGTAGTGACGTTTTTAGAAACATGAAGAAATTTGGTGAATTGTACAATACAATCCCAACCCTCAATAAGTAACGGTGTAATTAGAACACGCATTGAAAGCCTATTATGGAAAGGTTATAAATTTCAAGCACTTTCAAACATTGAAAAAGTCGAATTTCACTTGGTCGGCACATACCAATTCGGACCTAAGAAGGAATGGTTCGTATCTAGACAATATTTTTTTATATTTCTTATATTGTTCGCGACTTGATTTAAAATATCATTTAACATTAATCAATTTTTAATTTTTTTTTGAAATCTTTAACAATGGGAACTTCGAGCCCATCTTGCACAACTAAGTTAGTAATATGCGCAATACATTGTTAATGGAAAATAATCCCTTTGCAAAACGGGTTATATGTTGATTTTAATTTTTTAACCCCGACATTATTGATTAAGGTGTTGTTGAAAGACATTGAAAATATTTTGTTTTCTAATTTATAAGTTTGTACTACATGGTCTAAAACATAAAATATATTTTCTCCGGTGTATGGATACTCACAAAATTCAAACATAATCGTACGTTTCATCATTTATCATATGATGGGATCTATCAAATGAGCAGTGACGCAAAAGTACGATTCTGGTAAATCTTGAGGAGCCGTCAAACATTGATAGTTAAGTCCACAATAATTTGTAAGTTTGCAAAAAAAATATTATTAAATAATTTTTTACTACTTTCAATAATTTCATACCATGGCGTTTTAGAGTAGTACGACTTATGTGCTTATAACGATGTTGAAGCGTGTCTCAAATCCTTCTTGTTAAGCAAGGATTGTCAAAATGGGCTAATGGAAAACTTTCTTGAATCACAAATTCCTCTATTCGGTCTTTAACCTTGTTAAAGCCTTGAGTATTAATCGATGTTTAACTACTATCGACCGGATTAACTTTTACCGTCTTGCGATATTTCGTTTTATGACTTCTCAAGGTGGAGTTTGCGTTTGGTTGGAAAACTTGACCAAACATTCTACAATGTGTCATTTGAGTGTAATTTGACATAAGACACAAGTTGAAAAACCCGTTTTCATCACCAAAAAGATCGGAGTTTCGTGTCGTCTCAAGAATTTGAACAACTGTTGGTTCGTTTGAGGAACCGGTAGCAGATGGTTGTGATAAAGCCATGAAATGAAGTAGTAAAATAGCAAAGAAGCAAAGTGGACACAAAAACGGGTGTATACGAGAGCGGGTTTTGCATTTACGGGTTTGTTTTTTTGCATTCATGAGTGGTATGATCAACCCAAAACATCTAAAACATATCTATTCTAAAGGTGCCAAAATGGTGAATTTGGGTGAAAAGAAAAATGACGACTAGAACAATCCCAACAGCTATATTTAACATTTAGAATTTTCAAACAGTTAAAAACCGGCCTGAACTTGGTTTTTCCCCCAACTGGTTTGGGATCGAATTAAAAAAAAAGACGCTTTGGGTCGGGCTTAGTTGTGAAAGAGGGGAATTAATGGGGGACCGGCGGGTTGGAATACGAACTGGAACCGATGCAGAATATACCGGTCTGGGACCAGTTTGGGTGGGTCTGGTTTTACCGGATCGGGTCTAGAAACCGGTTTGTTTTTCACCTCTAGTTTTGCCCAATAAAGCAAAAAATAATGCTTTTCGGCTTATTGGGTTTGAGAAATGTTGGTTCATGTCGGTTCCTTATAGTCCCATAAAGCTCATAAATGTATAATGTATTCCTAGCTTGTGACGCCCAAAAGCCCAAAACAGCACACCTCATTACTTCAATCGTTAATTCATTACTAAACTAAATCTTCTCACTGTTCTTGAACCAAACAAGTTCATAAATTGTGCAATTTGTATATCCGACCAACTTTTATTTTTAACAACAATTTTTTTACTCCTAAAACACCTATTTGCTTGCACATGCATAAATTTGAATATATGTTAGGCGTAATCACCAATGCCACTAGATTACCAGACCATGGGCCGAACCTAACAACTTTGAACTGATTTTAACTATAGTGTCGCAATATAATTTCTTTAGCGCTATTTTCCCGGTGATAATTTGAATAATCCGTCACAACAAAAAAAAAAAAAAACAAACAAACGTTGACATCTTTATGAACAAAAAGTGTACACGTACGCTTTCTAGTTCCATCGTCCTCTTACATGATATTAGAACATACTGAAGTTCTTTAACATAACAAGCGGTAAAACTGTCCACCCACATGCTTATTATAGAATTTATAGGAACTTGTTTAGGCTAAAGGTCCAAAACATTGGGAACAGAAATAGGACGATGCCCATAGCATATCATAGCTAAAAGTTGTGTAGTTGGACCACAACAACCTCCACTTCTAAAAAGACCCAAATAAAATAACTAGTTGAATAGCAACAACAACATAGTGCTGATAATTAACCGAGCTCAAATTGTCATCATGATTCAAGTATATGCTATACAGATGTCCAACCATAGGATAGACACATTTAGCCACTTATAATAGAAGTAACATATAGCATTTTATAGTCTTTTTAAGTATATTATTTATGTAGTCCAACACTTGTAGCCCAGTTGGTTGAGGGCTTAAAGTTTTCTATGGGAGACTTGGGTTCAATTCCCACTAGCTACATTTGGAGGACATTGGTGGATGGGAAATGAGGGATGACCCGGCCATTGGCTTGGGTTCGAATCCTGATCCCGACGGTTTTACCGATTATTTCACTGCCGTGCCTTCGGGCGGGTGAGTGGTCGGGTTTTCCCGGGAATTGGTGGCAATTGGTGGTCCGGGTACTCTCGAGTACCTGATTCGCCAAAAGGGTGTCCGAGAGTGCTCGGAAATTGATTCGTTGGCCGTTCAAAAAAAATATTATTTATGTATTTGGCACTCGTAGATATTAGTTTTTTTTTTTTTTTTTTTTTGGATCGGCTAAGGACATCACCTCGGTATCCCGTTTCGAATCTCATTTTTCCACATCGTCCCTAAGGGCATAAGCCCTTTCAATGTCAAGGGGTGTATTTTTGCTGGCCCTAGAATTCGAACCGTATACCTCTTCTGGGCGAGATCCTCCCTAAGGAGTAAACTCTCCCACCTCATAGATATTAGTTAGTTGAATATTCTACTAAGAGTAAAAGCAATCGGGCTAAGGTGGCTGAAATTAGCCGGCACAAAAACCTTAAAAGTGCTATATAGGTCTATGAAAACAACCAAACAAATAAAAAATGTGTAAAAGCCAGGTAAAATTAAGGGCCCACGTTTTAGCAGCCGACTAAAATTTAACTGGTTTTACACATGTATTAACATTAGTTTTTTCTCAAAATACTTGTTAAAGTTTTTGTGCTCAAAATTTTTAGCGTATTTAACCTAGCTCATTTTGTGTTTCCGATAGATTTATTTTAAATGGGCTAAAGCCAATATCTATTTTTTCATCCTAAGTTTCAAAACAAAAATCATTATATATATATATATTTTTTTCCTGCAAGGTAACGTAAGTCTTTTTCCTTTTCCATAAGGCCTATTGACGTGTGGCCTATTCTTGGAATACAAGTTCCCTGAAACTAATGCAATCACTGCTTTCCAAATATGGCAAAAAGTGAAGTAATCATTTTTGTTAAATCTAATCCGTAGCTGCCATTTCTATCTCCCCACCCCCCACCCACTCACCTTAAATAGGTATTGATCTTGTTATTATCATTTGATGATTAGATTAGCTACCAAATTGGAGTTTATATCACAAAAGCAATAACATGTCGCAAAGTGGACAAAAAATATTTGAGAACTGTTAAAACCGCATAATAAAGTTATACATATTGTTCTGAATGTCATCCGCAAGAGGATTATGTAACTGATTGTGCTTTTGTTCTCCACTCCCCTTCTTCTGATCATCTATGCCTTATGTACAAATGAATTATGCAGTTCTTAACATATTATTGGTTCTGAAAAAACGTAAAACTAACACTGAAACACAAAGAAATGATCAGCGGATCTTTTATTTGTAAAGGAGAATGCGCAAGCACACAGGAAAAGAAAAAGAAAACTCTAGGTACAAAAAAGAATGGAGAAGGATACCAAACCAACTAGAAAAAAAAAAAACCAAGTCACACAATTCACACACAGAAGCCGACATTAAGAACTACTTTAAGAGCAAATCCCAATTGAAGGCGTTTTGTATTGTTTCGCTGGTGGTTGATGTTGATGTTGACATTTGTGGGGCCGAAAAAACTGTCGGCAATGAATCAAAAGTCTCCCATTGTGTGGTTACCACAACGCCCCCTGATGTCTTCTTGCTAGAACCCTCTTGCGGTTGACCCGCCACCGCGACCGGTGGATATTTTCCAACCGGTTCGCGGTGGTGGGGTTGTTCCGCGGTAGAGCCACCGTGCACGTTGGTTCGATTTGCTCCAGGTTGTGATGTAGGCCGCGGCGGCCTATGCTGCTTGGGAACATGATTCCCATTCCCTTTGTTTGCTGTCGTGTTTTTAACCTTCAAAACATCGAGAGTTTCAACGTATCTTTGCACCTTTTCTACCTTCAATTTCATCAAAGTATCAAAACATTTAGCCAAAAAATTTAATATCTAAAACATTAAAAAAAATTAAAGTTAAAATTCTCTAAAAACCTGCAATTTTTTCTGCCGACTTAAATCTCCATCCACTTTAATTTCATCTAAGCTAATCAACTGATTCATCAATAACCCAATCAAATCAGACACCATTTTGTCGGCAACTTTTCCTCCTTTAGATATGACCGATTCAACCGCCGACACCTACAAATTTTCATCCCCATTTATAAAAATTTAACAAAATAACCACCCAACAATTAATATTATTATTAATATTTTTTAGAAAGACGAATTTCTTTAATACCTGGCCGGCAAGTCTGTCGACTTCCAACTTAATCTCAACCATTAATTTAGCAGCTTTTTCAATCTTTGCATTTTTTCTGGCTTCTATCTGCCGTTTTTCTCGGCTGATCAGATCTTCAACCACTACCATCTTTGATTTATCCTTTACACCCACAACATCTAAAAATGTTTTGGACGCCCTTTCTTTATCTTTATATATTATCTTTTGGTCTTCATGGTGCAACCCGGTCGGACCGGTTAACATCTTCTTCAATTCACCTGTCAAACAATTTACTCCTATTCAATTCTTCAAAAATCAATAATAATAATAATAATAATAATAATAATAATAATAATAATAATAATAATAATAATAATAATAATAATAATAATAATAATAATTGAGAAGTTAATATTGAATAATAATAATATTATTATTTACCGAAAGTGGCCGTAGAGCCAATGATAATTTCATGGTAAACCGACCCATATTTGACCCGAACCCGTATGTTAGGGGGAGGAACACGGTGGCTCGGGTCATCCGGGTCGCGTTTCTGGACCAGCATTCCACCGGGTCGGACCTCCAACTGCTCCTCGCCACTACCTTTAACGGTGGTCAACTCGGTGGTTTTAGTTCTCATTCGCATCATCTTTGCTTCTATTATTATTTTTATGAATCGGTGAACGAATTTAACTAAGATCAGAGGTTTGACTTTGTAAGGTTGCTGACGTCACATGTGACAACATGTAACAAGACCCATGAAGTTATGATGAATGGGTTTTTTAGATCTTGTGTTTGGAACCAAAAGTGTGTGATTCTTTGAGGTGGATGAAGAAACCAATGAAGATGCGAATAATAATAATAACAATAATAATAATAATAATAATAATAATGATGATATTAATGATAATGAGAATAAAAAGAGAAGGTTAATTAGGGAATGGGATTATTAAAAGGGTTAAATTAATGCGTTGTTTAATATTGTGGAGAAGAGTGGAAGGTAGGGATAGGGAGATGAAAACTAAATGAAAATGAATGGACAGCGAACAGAATACAAGAAAGAGTGAAGAGTTGAGGTATGTGTTTTATATTCAAGTGGGTAAGTTTAAGAAAAATGTTAATATCGGATAAAATAATAATAATTATGATTTTAAATTGTTAAAAAAACTGTTTTGGTCTTTCTAAAATTAAAATTATTATTATTAGATTGGTTGGAGGTTATAAATATGTTTGTTTTTTTTTTTTTTTGGGATTTAATTTGTAATGAAAAAAAAAATTGTAATGAATACTTCTTGTATGATACATTTATGAAAGTGTCAAATTTTTTAAAAGAGCACTCTTAGAAGTATCAGTAGAAAACTCGCGTGATTTGGCGAGAGTGACACTTTACATCGCGGTATTTCAAATTCGTATAGTATTTGTTGTATCATCGTTGCGGTGGATATACGTCATAAGCGTTACACATGTTTAGTAACTAAAAGGATTTAACATTTAAATTATAAATTATTTCAAGAAACATTTGATAAAATAAAATAACATACGAAAAGAAAAATATGTATTAATAAACATAAGAGTTGAAAACTAAAGCTCAAGTGTGAATTACTTGAATCATGAGATCAATTTAGTCAAAATGCTTCCGAATTTACATGATCTCATCTATATATTCTGCCCACCATTCGTCATTAAGAGCGATCCCTGGATTTTCTTAATTTTCATGTTTGATTATTACATGTTTTGATGAGGATGAGTTTCCTCCATTTGATCCTATCTGCAGTATCATTAAATACGTCTTCTTTATCATTTTCATCAGAGCTGTGTAGATCAATAACTTGACTCCATGTTTATTTAGAGAGCCTCTTGGATCTCTTCCTATTAGTTTCATGCATTTAATCCTTAAAATAAATTAAAAATATTTAATACACTAGTTAATAGAAGATCACATAAATATTGATTTTACCTCTTCACTAAATTCACATTGAATAAGATTTGTAGGAACTAAACATTGCACCATATCAAATAATTGTAACACTATTACCACCATTATCCTGCAATAAAACACATACAATATACCACATAAAATAAAAACTATCTTAATATTACAAAGTAAACATTAATAAATACAACCTTATACGCTACTTTAGACGCTTGTATGACAATTGGTTTGTTCATTTACATATGTTTTTCATCTAAATGAATCTGCAAAACCACAAAGTTAACATTTAATTAATGACTAATATATGTATAAAATGTATAATTAGTAAAATGGGACGAATGAAAACCATTAATTAACACAGAACCAACTTTAGAAGCTTCAACCTTTGAATTCAGATTTAGGTCCATTCCTAAATATTTTAACAAGTGAAATAGGTGTGCATTACTATGTATTTGTAGGATAAATTTAGTATGTTAGTATATGTTTAAATTTTAAAACTCATGATTTTCCCACCCGTTTAAATTAGAAAATTTTGTTTATCTTTGGCTAAAGTGTAAAAAAAATATTATGTATTCTGTGAATACCGAATTCAATGTTTTTATCTTTTATTTCTTTTTTAACTTGTTAAAAAAACCCCTCCTTTAAATTAGGGAGTTTTGTTGTTATTAACATAGATATTAATATCACATAGATATACAATATGCATAAGATGTTTCTACTAAATTGATGCAGTCGAGGTTTTTAAAAGAAATTTACCTACAATTAATATCTAATATGCATCTTTACATTTTCTAAACTTAATTATTTTAATGCTTTATGTATTTTTCTAATTATGCATACTAAAAAGTTTACCAAGATTCCTTTTAATTAATTATATTTATGTGTATACTTATTAATATATGGATGCATACCTATATACATATGCAAATACTGCTAATGTTGATTGTTTAAACAAGGTACTACAAATGAAGCTATCGGTAACTGAAGGGATAGGGTACCCAAACCTGCGGAGAGGTTACGATCCTATCCCAAGAAAGTCTACGGAAGCATAACTTCACAGCAAAGGAGCCAACTCCGCGGGAACTCTCTGCGGAGAGGATGGTTCCACAGACTACATCACGACAGAGATTCATTCACATGGATGACGTCACCAACATAAATACCCACAAGCGTGTGGTATAGCACACGCGAATATTCCATCAAGGCTTTATGATACAAGGATGTACAGAATGGGGAATGAAGAAGATCAAATCAGACCCTGGGTGTAGTCTGCGCCAATCGCATAACAGCATGTGTCAGAGGTGGTCCAACAACCCCTGACACAAGGACAACAATGTGACAGCTTCCATGCACCAACCATGCTGGCTGCACTGTACATATCAGATTACTGTGCAGGCATGACCAACTGCCACAGACGTCATTTCAGACGCTACAGGCAGGCCAACAGTAACGTTGTCAACAAAAGCGCCAACTGTATCCAACCACAGTTCGCCATGTGGAGATTTTATAAGATATTATCCATACTCTCTCACATCAACATTAATGGCACCTGATTCCCGCCATTTTTATAGGTGAGGAATATTTGGGCTTTAACCAAGGACCAAATTGAGCGCAAGACTTTATGGGCCATCTCCTATGGCCCATGACTTCTCCTATAAGTAGAAGACTTCCCCTTCCATGCAGAGGATCCGAAAAATACAGACACAAGAGCTAGAATAGAGCCATTCATATTATACTTTGTAATCCTCTTATTAATATCATTTAGCTTTTACAATGGACGTAGGCTATCACAAGCCGAACCACTTACATGATCTTGTCTTCACTCATAACACACACACACACACACTAATATCACCTTCGTTTGTTACATCTTTGGGTTATGTTCTAACTATAGTGGTGAGCGAAGGATTAAACCTGAGCTAACACGAGTATCTGACCCTCGACTTTACTTGTTAATAGCCGTTATACTCGTTTCTTCATTGGCGCCATCCGTACCGGCTAGAACATACTTACTTTTCCATCTTTTACCCACCCATGGCTGAACCCAACCCGAACACTTCTGTAGCAAACCAAGCTAAGGGTGCTGACGTTCAGCTCCTCGAAAACACTAGCACACCAACCACTGTCATCAAACAACCTGCCTCACACATCCAGAGGCCAGCCTTCAAGGTGCGAGAGGTGGATAGTGACGAAGACAGTGATGCTAGTTCGGAGGAGGACCCTAACGAGTGGCTCCTCCGCCAGAATGCTAAGAATACCGCCAGGTACCAGCGCATGGTCATGAAACAAGCAAAA
This sequence comes from Ambrosia x helenae, assembly GCA_030844895.1. Classification (NCBI taxonomy): domain Eukaryota; kingdom Viridiplantae; phylum Streptophyta; class Magnoliopsida; order Asterales; family Asteraceae; genus Ambrosia; species Ambrosia x helenae. The sequence continues at coordinate 73,219,171 of CM061225.1, read as the reverse complement.
AAGAATGGTAAAACCTTAACTTATGACTCTCCTCCCAAAAAGAGTCACAGGAAGAAAAGCACTGAAGGTCGACGCGACAGTCGTAGCGGGGAGCCCAGCGGAAACGCTGGGGCTCGGGGCTACGGAACGTCGCAAGACGAATCTGACGGCTATGAACCTTCCAGCAGTGAGGACGAAAGTGAGAAGAGTCACACTTTTCGTTCAAACTCTGGAGGAAAGAAGCAAGCGGACGACGACTTGGTCCAGCCGTATCGACTAAAGTCGTTCGCAGAAAAGTCAAAATTTGTACCACGCATAGCGTTGGCAAAAATTCCCAAGAAAGCAAAGTTACCCAGCAACATCAGTAAATACGATGGCCTGCGAGACCCGGATGATCACATTCACGAATTCAAATGCGCGGGAGGTTCCATGTTGTGGCCAATACAGGTTTGGTGTCACATATTTGCCCAAACACTGACTGGCGCAGTGCAGGTCTGGTTTGATAATCTCCCCGCGGGGAGCATTATCGATTTCGATGACCTAGCCAACAAGTTTGGTAACCTTTTTTCTCACCTGAGAAAACACAAGAAAGACAAGGCACACATCCTCTTATGTTTGCGTTACGATAATGAGTCCATCGAGGACTACATTGTCCGTTTCAACAAAGAAGCTCTTCAGATAGGGTGCGGAGAAGAACTCACACGTGCAGCGTTCATTCACAACATACACTGTGATGACTTAATCAAATGCTTAACAGGGAAGACAGGGATCCCAGAATCTTGGGACGAATTAATTCACACCGCAAAGATCTACGCTTCTTCGGAAAAGTCTTTCCGACAAAATCGAAGTCAACAGCACCACCACAACAACAAGAACAAAGGGAAATCTGTTTGGTCGAGAATTTCGGGATCTACGGAGGAAGGAAAGTACTCAGCCTCCAATGATGCCCCCATCTCATCTCCAACAAGCAAACGAGAGACCAACGCGGTCATTCCAAAAAGAAACACGACTGGACCCCACTGACGTAAACCCCGTCTAAGGTCCTTAAAACAGAGCAAGTAACACTCAAAGACCCCAAGCCTCTTGGGAAACGAAAGAATGTGGATATGAGCAAGTTTTGTAACTACCACAACGATTTTGGCCACCTCACCGATAACTGCTACAGTTTAAAAATGGAGATCGAAACCGCGCTAAAATCTGGCCAACTTGGCCATCTGATCAAGAACGTCCACCGCGCAGCGCGGGGAAATAATGGCGATGAAAACCAAGCGGAAGGCTCGCGGAAGAAAATCCGCGACCTCAACACTCACATGATCACAAGGGTTCCACATCATCAATGCAATATGGCCAGAGGCGAGAAAAAGTCATCCAACAAGGGAAAACACACCCGCACACAACTGGTAGATGGCACCTGGAAGGAGGCGGACGTCCTCTTCCCCAAGGCCCGTGGGGGCGCATCTTCAACTACACCTTTGGTCATCACCGCCGTATTCGGACACTATCGGACCCGATATATGTTCCTTGACGGCAGAAGCAGTACAAACATTATGTACGACCGGTGCTTTCAACAATTGGATGACGAGGACAAGGCCAAGATAGTACCCGTCAATGAACCAATCTCGGGTTTCATTCATGAAACAATCATGCCCCGCGGCATGATTTCAATGCCCGTCACCATGTCGGACGGCAAACTCGAGCGCACCAAAGTATGTGATTTCATGGTTCTGCCAACAACTTCACATCACGACATTCTCCTTGGGCGTGAAGGGATTGCGCACTTTAACGCTAATGCCTCTACCGCACACGGCATGGTTGGCTTCCCAACCAGAGCAGGCGTCGCAATTATCAGGGGAAACAAAGACTGTCATGCGGCGGACGGCGCAAAGCCACCAAAGATGGTCAAAACGGACACCCGCACTGAGCCGGAAAAATGGGTTCTATACCCTAAATTTCCGGAGCAAACGGTGATCATCGGCCATGCAATCTCGGACACCATCCACAACCACCTTAAACAACTACTAATCAACAATATGGACGTCTTCGCCTGGCAACCATCCGATATGGTTGGAGTTCCGCGTGAAATCGCCGAACACAAGCTCAATGTATACAAATCAGTCGAACAAGTGGTACAGGAGAAACGAAGCATGGGTCCCGAGAAAACAAAGGCGATGAATGAATAGGTTACCGAGCTGCTCAACGCGGGTATACTGCGCCCCATCCGATACCAAACGTGGGTTGCTAACCCCGTCATGGTCGCCAAGGCCAACAGATGATGGCGAATGTGCGTCGATTACAAGGATTTGAACAAGGCGTGCCCCAAAGATTGCTACCCATTACAAGGATTTGAACAAGTGGTACAGGAGAAACGAAGCATGGGTCCCGAGAAAACAAAGGCGATGAATGAATAGGTTACCGAGCTGCTCAACGCGGGTATACTGCGCCCCATCCGATACCAAACGTGGGTTGCTAACCCCGTCATGGTCGCCAAGGCCAACAGATGATGGCGAATGTGCGTCGATTACAAGGATTTGAACAAGGCGTGCCCCAAAGATTGCTACCCATTACCAGAGATAGACCTAAAGGTGGACTGCTTAGCCCCATATCGCTTCAAGTGTTTCCTTGACGCATACAAGGGCTACCACCAAATCCAGATGGCAGAAGAAGACGAAGATAAAAGTGCATTCCACACGGATATGGGCACATTCTGTTATACCAAGATGCCTATCAGGCTAAAAAACGTGGGAGAAACTTATCAACGTCTAATGGACACAGCCTTCACCAAGGAAATCGGCGTCAGACTAGAAGTTTACGTCGATGATTTCGTAATACAAAGCAGGGAAGAGGCAGACATGTTGAAGGACATCCAGAAAACCTTTGACCAATTGCGTGCGGTGCGCATGAAGCTCAACCCTAGCAAGTGCTCATTTGGAATGGAGGAAGGAAATTTCTGGGGGTAATCATTACGCGGGACGGATTCCGCGCAAACCCAGAAAAAGTTTAAGCGATTGACTGGATGCCTTCACCTGCATCAATAAAGGAAGTGCAGACATTGATGGGCCGTTTGGTGGCCCTAAACAGGTTTTTATCAAACTACGCTTCAAAGTCCTTTCCGTTCATGGATACTTTGAAGACTTGTCTGAAAAAGAGCAACTTTCGGTGGACACCTGAAGCGGAGACAACTTTTCAGGAAATGAAGTGATGCCTCATGAACTTACCTACCTTGACGGCACCCATACCAAAGGAACCATTGGTCTTATACCTTTCTGTCACCGAGCGATCTGTGGGTGCTGCATTGCTGGTTGAGCGAAAGGAAGTCCAAACCCCTATCTATTATGTCAGCTGAACTCTCCTAGACGTAGAAACCAGGTAGACAATTATAGAAAAACTGGTGCTCGCACTAGTCCACGCGTCTAGAAGGCTTCGCAGGTATTTCCAAGGTCATCCCATCAATGTTTTGACAGATTATCGGATCAGCGACGTACTTTGCAAACCAGAGTTCTTGCGAAATAGGCCATCGAGCTCGGAGAGCACACGATTTACTACAAGCCTAGACCCGCAATCAAGGGAAAAGTTCTCGCAGATTTCGCAACTGAGATACCCGCAAGCAAGGTATAAGAATGCATCGCTGAACAATCACCCGCACAAGCCAATGACCCATCCCAGAAGTGGTCCCTCTTTACGGAGTTCACGTACGCCATCCGCTTAGACTTTAAAATCACAAACATTGAAGCGAAATACGCAACACTATTGGCAGGCCTCCGCATCGCAGACAAGATGGGAGCCAAGCATGTAGAGGCGCACGTAGACTCACAGTTAGTGGCACAACAAATCAATGGTACATTCGATGCGCGGGATGAAACTATGGCCCTGTACTTGTGTTGGATCAGTATATTGCTCTTTTGTATGAACTTGCTAGTGAACACTTAAGTGTTTAGCAAGTTCTTGATCAGTGATAGCACAGCGGAATGTTATAAGTTTAAAGCTACACTTATCAACAGGAGTTATTACTCCCCCTGGATTCAAGAACTAATAAATGATAAGTATTTATTGAGAATCTAAGTATTGAATGAGAATGAAACACTTTGACAGATTCTCAATAAACATGAAATGGAAATAACAATAATAAGTGTTGAAGGATTTCTGTATTAAAAATCAATGTCTAAAACAGAGGGATGAACCCTTCTATTTATAGACTTTACAAATACATGAACCTTGCCAAAAGCAAGTTCAGAAACAAGTTGCAACTAGTTACAGTCTTGGAACTTGTACATAAAGCAAAAAGAAATACTAAAGTAATAAACTACTGATATACAAAGGCGGTGGAAAAGATCTTCATGTAAGTACTGATGAATGACAAACTACTGATGAGTAGTTTGTCTTCAGTAGTTCTTCAGTAGAAGTGTCTGGTTTGAACTTCAGAACTTCTGATGACTTTTCTTCTTCAGCAGTTCTATACTTAGAGTATTTTGGACAGAAGTGAATTAGACTAAGGTTTGCAAAAGTGGTTTCACCAATCCTTTTTGTCCTAACAATCTCCCCTGGATTGATGAAGCCAAAACCTTACTAATTCCTTATTGTTCTTTTCTGTCCTTCACAATTTTCCATATTCCTTTGAACATGGAATTCTTGAGCTGGTTCAGCTGTTCATTAGTAAGAGACCCTTTCTGTGGTTCTAAGTGTTGGATTGTAAGCAGGTCTTTGGTTGATAGTTTCTTCAGATCATTCATCGACCTATAGGCCCTGCTTGTATGATCTCTTCTTGTCACAAGTACTGAGTTTCTATCAGTAAAGGACCATCTGATGATTGGTTCTTTAGACTTGTCAAAGTCTAAAGTGTAGGGAACCATTGTGGTACCATGGGTTTCTCCTGAGTGTTGGATGTTTTCAACTTCAGTGACTCTCAGGTGGGATTCACTTCCTTGTTTTTGTTGCATCACATTAGGTATCTAAAATGTTGGCAAATGATGTTCAGTAACTACCTTAGTGTGCAGTTTGTCTGTGATGATCTTCTGGATTTGATATGCAAAGGTGGAAGGATCCCTGAATTGTGTGATCAGAGGTTTTTCTTCTATATCAAAATCAGAATGGACTACTGTACTACTTCTAGTAGTACCATTCTGAAATCAGTTTTTACATTCTCCTCTGATTTCTTTCTCTGAGTAGCTGGTCTTCTTTGAGCACCAGAAGTTCTAACTACTGAAGTTGAAACTTCAGCAGTTTGAAACTTCTCTGGATTTGCAGCCCTTGCAGCCTTATATTTTCTATATGTGTCCACCAATCTTTCTTCTTTCCATTTGGACACTAAGGCTTTTGAACCATAACCATTAGCTACCAATTCTTCTATCATCTGAGCTCTCTTGGATTTTGTGTCTTTACTTGTTGCAAGTTTATCTGCAATAAGTTGAACTCTTCTTGTCAGCTCTTCCATGGAGAGTCTCTTCAATGTGTGGGCTTTGATTTTGCTGTTCTTTGTAATGTAAGACATTAGTTGATGTCTTTTATCTTCTTCAGCAATCTGGTCTAGGCTAGCCTGCCTTTGGAGTTCAGCTTCATAAGCCTGAAGTTTTTCTTCATGGCTTAGATCCAAGTCATCCCTTTCTTCCAGTGTTTTCCAGATCTGATCTTCTCTGGCCTTCTTTTGGGCTGCCACTAAACTCTTCTCAAGTAGTTCTGCTGATTGAGAGATTGGAGAAGGGTTTAGCACAGTCATTGTGGTAACTATTGTAGTAGGCCTAGTAGGAACAGAAGTTGGTTGAATAGGAGCAGTTGATCTGGAAGGGTCAGCAGTTTGAGTCTTGGAAGTGTTAACCTTTGATGGGTTGACAACAACTGAAGGTTTGTCAACTACTGAAGGATTGTCTTCAGTACTTTCTGATTCTTCATCAGAAGTTTGGCCATCAGAGGTTTCTTCATTTTGCCCTTGGGATTCATCAGTCTTTTCAGCATCTTCTACTTCTTGAATAGAGATACCAAATTGTTGGGCCAGTTTTTCTTTTCTGGCTTGATCTTTTTGATCTCTTGCTAGGATAGCCACTCTTGCCTTTCTTCTGGCTTCAAGTGTATCCATAGGTACCTTGATTTTCTCCCCCTTTTTGGCTTCATCAGCTTTTGAAGTTGAAGCTTGGGAGAACTGACCTGTAAGATGAGCAATCTGTTTGCTGTTGTAGTCAATCTTGTTGGACAGATCATTCATCTTCGTCTGTATCACTCCAAATTGGTTCTTCATGGACAGCTCCAAGTTAGCTGTGTATGTTTGAAAGTGATTCTTGATGAGGGTGTTCATCATGTGGTATAAGGGACCATCTGGGCTGCATAGCTGGTTCATGTCTATGCTTGTTTACCCAGGGAATTGGGTAGGCATTTGTAGTGAGGGGTGTGTTTTTGGGTGATCTCCTTGTTGTACAGAAGATGCCACTCTAGGGGAATCATGGATTGAGTGGGCTTTAACCTGAGCTGGTGTGACTAGCTTCTTGAGCTTAGATACACCAGGTGCAGGACCTTCACTTGTAGCCGTCAATTCAGTAGTTTGGTGTTTTGAAACATCATCCAAGTCAATGGAATCATCTGAATCCCTGATTACATCCTCAATGAGGACTGTATCAGTTACATCATGAGCTGAGCCCAACTCAGTTGTCTCATGTACCTCTTATTCTTGGTTCAGAGGATTTCCTACCTTAGGCATTAAGCCTTCATCAGTAGTTGCCACAGTTGAGGTCTTAGCTATGTTACATCTATCCTCAGGTCCACCACTGGGTGGTAAATGAGTAGTAGCAGCCTCAAAAGTACCAAAAGTTTCTAAGTTTGGGCTTAGAGACTCTGGTTCATCCTCATCTCTTTGGTTAGGGCTTTGAGTGTCCACATCCATGTCAAAGTCTGAGGCTATGTCCCCTGTTTTATGTGGTTGATGGGGACTGACATGTGTAGATGGGACTTTCTCTTTTAGCCCAGAGAGAAGTTTGGCTATTTCAATGTCTGGTTCAGAAATTTGGGGTGCTGGTTCAGTAGTTTGGGCAGTGGGTTTAGCAGTTTCAAAAGAAGAATCAATGGGAATAGTTTTCTTAAGTCTTTTTCTTTTGAAAAGGATTGTGATTGGTGCTCTTGGTGGGGTTTGAGATGGATGAGACTGAGAGGATGTTTCAGTCACATCTTTAAGAAGTGCAGATTGCACAGTAGTTTGTTCAGGCATCTCAACCTCCTGAACAGCTTTTCTTTTAGGTTTGGTGGGTTTTTGTTTTTTGTACCTTGGGTTTCTTGGCCTTTGGTGGAGTAGGTTTGGAAGATGAGGGTTCCATGGGGACTGGTTCTGGTTCCCCTTGGTAATCTTCTGGCCAGGCAGCCTGTTTGTTGTGCCTTGAGTATGCTTGTGAGGTTAAGGGTTTTAAAATTTCAGTTTTACCCACAAGCACCTCATCACCCAGTTCTTTTATTATGCATTGCATAATGAACCTTGGATATAACAAAAACTTTTTCTTAGTGTTATTGTGATGTAACACCAACTCATTAAAGAAAAGTTTTGATGCCCTGAAATTTGTTTCAATCACAATGGAATGAAAAATTGGTTGAAAGGTTGAGGGCATCTGGTCATAAGACCCTGTTTTAGGACTCAAGCACATAATTATATAATGAAACAAAAGTTTATATTTTGGTTCAAAATACTTTTTAAAGATAGTAGCTTGTGAGAGAGTACCTTGATAACCACACTCAGTCATGGTTAGGTGGATTGCAGAGTTGTCAAACTTTTCAGGGGCATTCACATCATTCAACCCCAGTCTGTTTGCAAGTATGGCCGGTGTGATGGCCATTTGTCTCCCTTTAATTGTTGAGTTGAGAGAGATAACTTCATCATCCACCATCACTGTCTCAGCATTAGCCCAGAACTCATTGAGAGTTTCAGGATGTATTGGTGGGTCTATTGTGAGAGCGGTGAAATATTGGGATTTGACGACGAGATCAATGATCTCATCGTATTGGGACCAGCCTTCTTGTTTTTCTAAGTAGGCTCTAAGATTGTGTCCCTGTTTAAGAACTAAAGCCATGTGGTTTTGTGTGTTTGGAAATCGAACAGTGTTTTTGTTGCAGGTTCAGGGGTTTGAGAGCTTTCTTGAGAGAGAAGGAGGGAGTTTTTGTGTTTGAATGGATAAGTGTGGAAAAAAGATATTTATAAGAAGTTTTTAACCGCTTGGAACTTCTTTATTAGAAGTTTTAAACCGCCTAGGTTAAAAACCTCTTTATCAGAAGTTTTAAACCGATTAGGTCAAACTTCTGATGATGGGAAAAGTCTGATTTGCCCTTTTTTGACTAAACTACTGATGAAGAATTATTTTCATCAGTAGTTCCCATTTTCTCTTCAGCAGTTTTGAACAGCTGATGAGAAATACTTTTATAAATACTTTATTCATATCTTCTGAAGGTTGTTTTATCAGAAGTTAATCACTTTTTAGAAAATATCCCCATACTGATGTTTTGTTCATCAGTAGTTTCTCTCTTTTCAGAAGTTTTTCAAGTTTTTGAAAACAGATGTAAGTGAAAAATAAAAATTTTGTGCAGAAAAATAAAGAGAAACACTTACAAATTTAGCATCCCTAGCATGGATACTAACTTCTGAAATGTTGATGTGTTAAGGGGTTTAGTGAATATGTCAGCTATTTGATTAGCTGTTGCTACATGTTTCACTTCAATCTTGCCTTTTTCATAGCAATCTCTTATGAAATGATACCTGATTTCAATGTGTTTAGTCTTTGAAAATTGAACAGGATTTTGAATGATGCTAATGGCAGATTTGCTGTCTACAAGCAGCGGTGTCTTGGTATCTTTGATTCCATAATCAAGAAGTTGATATTGGAGCCATTGTATTTGTGATGTACAACTTGCAGCTGCAATGTATTCAGCTTCAGCAGTTGAAGTTGCAACAGATGTTTGTTTCTTTGATTGCCAGGAAACTAGACAGTTTCCCAAGAATTGACAACCACCAGATGTTGATTTTCTTGACATTTTACACCCTGCATAGTCACTATCTGAAAAAGCTGATAACTTGGTATTGCTTGAAGCAGGATACCAAATTCCAAGTGTTGGAGTTCCTTTCAGATATCTGAAAATTCTTTTGACTGCAATAAGGTGTGATTCCCTAGGAGCTGATTGATATCTAGCACAGACACATGTTGAAAACATAATATCTGGTCTAGAAGCAGTTAGATATAAAAGGGAACCTATCATACATCTATACATGGTTTGATCAACCTGTTTTCCTTGATCATCTGGTTCAACTTGTGTGGTTGGTGTCATGGGATTTACAGTCTTGTAAAGAAAATTTGTTTAATAATTCTTTAACATATTTTGATTGATGTATAAAAGTTCCATTTGTTTGTTGTTTTATCTGCAGTCCCAGAAAGTACTGCAGTTCTCCCATTGTACTCATCTCAAATTTTGATTGCATGAGTTTCTTAAATTCATCACACAATTTTGTGTTTGTTGAACCAAAAATGATATCATCAACATATATTTGAACAAGTAAGACATGATTTCCAACATGTTTTATGAAAAGAGTTTTATCAATGGCACCTCTTGTGAAGTTATTTTTGAGTAAAAAGGTTGAAAGTGTATCATACCAGGCTCTTGGAGCCTGTTTGAGCCCATAAAGAGCTTTGTCTAGTTTGTACACCCACTCAGGATGAGAAGGATCCTCAAACCCAGGTGGCTGACAAACATATACTTCCTCTTTTATCTTTCCATACAAAAATGCACTCTTGACATCCATTTGATAAACTTTTATTTTGTTGGAAATGGCATAGGCCAGAAATAACCTGATGGCTTCAAGCCTTGCAACTGGAGCAAAGGTTTCATCATAGTCAATTCCTTCTTCTTGAGAGTAACCTTGTACTACCAGTCTTGCCTTGTTCTTTATTATAATACCAGCTTCATCTTGTTTGTTCCTAAAAACCCATCTTGTGCCAATTGGTTGCTTGTTTGGTGGTAAGGGACAGATTTCCCAAACCTGTTGCTTGTTGAATTGAAGCAATTCATCTTGCATTGCCTGCACCCAATTGTTGTCTTTGAGGGCTTCTTGGTACTTCTTTGGTTCCAACTGTGAAATAAATGCTGAGAATAGACAAAAGTTGGAAAGCTGGTTTCTTGTAAGAACACCTGATGCAATATCACCCATGATTTGATCAAGTGGATGGTCTTTGTGTTCGATCAGTTGTTGTAAACCACTGACAGGTGTTGGTGGCTCATGTTCTCCAAACAAACTACTGAGGTCTATTATATCTGGTTTAGCAGTTTCAGTGTCTTCAGTAGTTGCAGGTGCTGAAGCAGATGTTTGAGTTTGTCCTTCAGTATTTGTTGAATCAGAAGTTTGTGAAACTTCTGATGGTTTTGAAGTTGACTTAATGACTGTTTGAGGAGTCCATGGTGCTGGATCCTCATCATCAAACCTTTGATCACCATAATAAGTAGGTTTGGATGAAGTGACAGTCTTTTCAGGTCCAAAATGAAAGTTGTCAAGGTCAAAGAGTTCAGCAGGATGTGCTGGAATGAGAGTGTGTTTTGACTCATTGAACTTGACATTCAGTGTTTCTTCTACTATCCTGGTTCTTGATTTAAAAACCTTGTAGGCTTTTCTAGTTGAAGAATAACCAAGAAAGTAACCTGAGTCAACTTTGGCAGCAAACTTTGAAATAGATTCCTTGATGTTCAAGATGAAACATTGACACCCAAAAGCCCTGAAAAAGGAGATAAGGGGCTTCATGCCATGAAGAACTTCATAGGCAGTCTTTGAATGTCTCTTGACAATAAGAACTCTATTTTGAACATAACATGATGTGTTAACTGCTTCTGCCCAAAAGTATAAAGGTAGGCCAGAATCAGCTAACATTGTTCTTGCTCCTTCTATTAAAGTTCTGTTCTTCCTTTCTACCACACCATTTTGTTCAGGAGTTCTGGCAACACTGAATTGTCTAATAATCCCTTTAGACAAACAGAATTCATCTAGAGTTTTGTTCCTGAACTCTGTCCCATTATCACTTCTAATGGTTTTGACAGGTAGAGAGTATTGCTTCTCTATTTGTAGAATGAAGAACTTGATGATTTCAGCAGCCTCATCCTTGGAGAATAAGAAGAATACCCATGTAAATCTTGAGTAGTCATCAATGATGACTAAGCAGTACTTCTTCTTACCAAGGCTCATGATTTTTACAGGCCCAAATAAGTCCATATGGAGTAGTTGAAGACATGCAGTTGTTTTTTATTCTTCAATAGACTTATAAGAGGACTTATGCTGTTTTCCCTTTAAACAGGATACATAGTGTTCTTGACATTGGTATACTTTTAAGGGTAGACCTCTGACCAAGCCCATTTTTGTGACTTTATTTATGGTTTTAAAGTTCACATGGCCAAGTCTCCTGTGCCAGAGATCAGTTTCTGAAGTTGATACCCTTGAGAAGAAACAGGCAGTGTTGTTCAGTACTTTGTCTTTTTCAATGTCCACTGCATAGACATTGCCACATCTTTTGGCTATTAACAAAGTATGATCTTCAATGATCTTCTCTATCAACTTCTGGCCTTCTGGTGATATGATCTTGCATGCTGTCTTTGTGAAAAAGGAAGAATATCCTTTATCACACATTTGTGACACACTTAGCAAGTTGTACTCAAGGTTTTCAACCAGATTGACCTTGTCAAACTGTATTTTGCCATAGGAGACATTGCCATGTCCTAGCACATATCCCTTAGCATTGTTCCCAAAGGATACAGATCCATCTCTTTGACTGATAAAATTGTTTATCAGGTATCTGCATCCTGTCATGTGCATTGAGCCTCCACTGTCTACATACCAGATGCTGTTTAAGCCTCTGGAAACTCTCTGCACAAGATAGCAAATCAGGTAGATTTAGGAACCCAAGCCAGTTTGGCTTTGGGTTTGCTCTTGAGAACATTACAGTTTGTTCTTGACCAAGTTTAGAAATCCATGTCTTTTTGGCAATGGATTTTGCATTAAGAACAATGGTGGTATCCTTTTGAGGACCACCATCAACTTTGGTCATCAGTAGTTATACCAAGTTCATGAGATCTTTAATCTCAGCAGTTTGTGAAACTGCTGATGATTCAGGTCTAACTACTGAAAAAGAATTTTGAGAAAAAGACTTTTGTTGAGATTTTGTCTTTTTCTGAGAAAAGGTATTTGCTGGTTGTTGTTTCTTGGGAGAAAAAGTTTTTACATAATCATTTTTGATTTGTTTTCCCACAACCAGTTGCTGATTTTTCTTGTTGAACTGAATACCTTTTCTATATCTGCAAAATTCTGTTTTGTGGTTGAACAGATCACAAATTTCACATTCTTTTGTCTTTTCTTTCAAAGACAAGTTTCTGACAGTTTTGATTGGTTTTAGGTCATCAGTAGTTTTCAGGTTCTCAACTCCTAATGTAGTTGAAACTACTGATGGCTTAAAGTCAGATTTAATCAGTACTTCTGAAGAACTTTCTTTGTGTGACTTTAGAAAGTTTTCATGGAAAGATGTGCATTCTTCCTCTTCAGAAGTTTCACCTGAAACAATTTTTCTCCCATCTTCAGTAGTTTTGGGAGAGAAATCTGTTGGTGTTTCAGTGTGATTGTACCCTATGCCAAACCTAACATTTGAAGCACTTTGTTTGTTTAGCAATAGTTGGTACCCCTTACAAGATTCCACCCATTTTTCACATGTGACCTTGGTGTCAGCAAGCTCTTGTCTGACATTCCCTAGGTCATTAATCATGATTTTAATTTGTGCTTGGGTTTCAATAGCAGAGTTAGATAATTTAGAAACTTCTTTTGTTTTTGCAGAAAGTTTTCTTTCTAAATCACATTTCATCTGAGTGAATTTTCTCTCAGAGTCATTTGCTTTTCCTTGTAAGTGCACATTTGTCTCTCTTATGAGAGCAAAAGATTCTTTGCATGAATTTGAACATAATTTTGTCAAAGATTCTTTTGATACCTGTGACAAGGCAGATTTTGAGGAGCATCCCTCAAATGCCATTAAGGCAAAGTTCTTTCTGCCATTGTCAGGCTCTCCCCAGTTGATGTCAAACATTTTGTTGTCTACATCAGGATTGCACTCTGTGGTGTCAAAAGGAAGACTGCTCCAGTCAACATACCCCTGAAGTAAATAAACTTTGTTGAGAGGGTTGTTGTTGCTGTGGAGGTTGTTGAGCAGCTGGAAGGGAGGGATTGATTGTTGGCTCTGCATCTGTTGAGCAGGCATCTGTACATATTGTACTTGTGGCACATATTGGTGTTGTGGAGCTTGTGCCTGTACAAAATGTGCACTCCCTTGTGTTCCATTATTCCTGTTATAATTGGGGTTAAAATTGTTTCCAGACTGATAATGGTTAAAGCCAGAGCTTCTACACTCTCTAGCAAAGTGTCCCAACTTTTGACACTTGTGACATCTAAGTTTAGATTTATCAAAACCAATTTTTGTAGAACTGTTAAGTCCTGGAAACTTCCTTCCTGACCTTTTGTAAAATTTATTTGTTTTTAAACTTAACATGGCCAGTTGGTGCAAAATATCCATTTCTTCTAGGTCATCACTGCTGAAACTATTTAAATCATCCATGATAAAACACATGTTATCAGCAGTTTGACCAAAGTCATTATTGTCATAACCTGGGAATGATCTTTCAGGTGAGATCCCAGCAGTTATGTCAATGTGGTTAAAAGATCCAAAATTATTTGAACAAGTTGGTAAGTCTTGTCCCAATAGTGCTGTACTACCTGGTAGATAGTCATCAGCAGTTTTGCCAGAACTTTGTAACTTTTTCTTTTGATCAATTTCTCTCTCAAAAGTAAGTAATCTCCCATGAAGTTTTGTAAGAGTGAGGGAGCTAAAGTCTGGTGAATATCATAAGACTATAGAGTATGTTTCCCATTTATCAGGTAAAGACCTTAAAAATCTATGAAGCATAGATACAGTTGTGTAGGTCTGACCATTTAGTTTTAGCTCAGATATTAATGAGGAAAATCTTTCAAATTGCTGTGTTAAAGTTTCCCCATTAATGTGAGCAAAAGTTTCATATTGTTGAGCCAAGATTTCTCTGGTGTTGGCAATCACCTCTTCAGTTCCTCCAAACTGTTCTTTTAGGCAGTCCCAAAGCTCTTTGGCACTATCACAATGTAATAGGCCAGAGTAGATTTCATTTGGGAGTGCCATTGCCAACATAGAGAAAGCTTTTGCATCAAGCTCAAGTTTTAGGAAATCATCATCAGTATAGTCTTTTGGTTCTTTTGGAATCTCTTCTTTAGTTTCAAGATTTATATTTACTGGTTTATGAGGACCATATATCACAGATCTCCAACAACCTGTGTTGGTCTGTGATAAGGTATGTGTCATTCTCTTTTGCCATATGTTATATTCATTTCTTACAAGCATGGCAGGTTTAGTGGCAGAACCAGTATTATGAGGATCCATTTTAAAGAGTATTGATTTGTCAAATATCTCTTAAAGTGATGGATGTTGATAAAAGTGAGCTTATAATCCTTTATTGAATATCAATAAGAGCCTGTGTCTGATTCTCAATGTGTTAGATTGATATGTGATCAGATAAACCAGTGCTCTGATACAAATTGTTGGATCAGTATATTGCTCTTTTGTATGAACTTGCTAGTGAACACTTAAGTGTTTAGCAAGTTCTTGATCAGTGATAGCACAGCGGAATGTAATAAGTTTAAAGCTACACTTATCAACAGGAGTTATTACTCCCCCTAGATTCAAGAACTAATAAATGATAAGTATTTATTGAGAATCTAAGTATTGAATGAGAATGAAACACTTTGACAGATTCTCAATAAACATGAAATGGAAATAACAATAATAAGTGTTGAAGGATTTCTGTATTAAAAATCAATGTCTAAAACAGAGGGATGAACCCTTCTATTTATAGACTTTACAAATACATGAACCTTGCCAAAAGCAAGTTCAGAAACAAGTTGCAACAAGTTGCAGTCTTGGAACTTGTACATAAAGCAAAAAGAAATACTAAAGTAATAAACTACTGATATACAAAGGCGGTGGAAAAGATCTTCATGTAAGTACTGATGAATGACAAACTACTGATGAGTAGTTTGTCTTCAGTAGTTCTTCAGTAGAAGTGTCTGGTTTGAACTTCAGAACTTCTGATGACTTTTCTTCTTCAGCACTTCTGAATCTCTTCTTCAGCAGTTTGATCCTTCTTCTTCAGCAGTTCTATACTTAGAGTATTTTGGACAGAAGTGAATTAGACTAAGGTTTGCAAAAGTGGTTTCACCAATCCTTTTTGTCCTAACAACTTGGAACAAGCAAAGCAACTGATGCGCAGGTTTGAATCTTGTTTTGTCACGCATATCAGGCACAGCGAAAACAAACCAGCAGACGCGCTCAGTAAGATGGCATCAACTGTTTTCGAACATATGGCCAAAGAAGTCCGTGTTGAAGTGTTGAATCAACCATCTGTCCCGCTTAAGCAAGTGAATGTCATCCAAACAGGCAGCGCGTCCTGGATGACACCGATCAAAGCTTACTTATCATCGGGATACCTGCCTGAAAACAAGCTTGAAGCTCGCAAGATCCAAAACAAAGCCCTTCACTACCAACTGAATGATGGCATACTCTATCGTCGGTCATACCTGGGTCCTCTGCTACACTGCGTCAATTTTGCAGACGCGTCCTTCTTGATACGAGACATCCACGAAGGAACATGTGGCTTACACGCAGGACCTAGGATGGTAGTCGCAAAGATAATGAACGTCGGGTATTATTGACCGGGAATGCACTTAGACGCTGTCAAAGAGCTTCGCAAATGCGCCAACTGCCAGCGTCATGCGCCAAATACCCTACGACCCAATAATGATCTGGTACCCGTTACCGCTGCATGGCCTTTCCTGAAATGGGCAATCGACTTGGTCGGTCCGTTCCCAACAGCGCCAGGAAATGTTAAGTATCTTATCATGGTAATTGATTATTTCACTAAATGGATCGAAGCAAAACCTCTTGCTAAAATTGACGGTGCGCACGTTAAGAAATTCATATGGGAATTCATAATTTACAAATTCGGCCTCCCGATGCAAATTGTAAGCGACAACGGTACACAATTTGTAGACCACATGCTACAAGAATGGTTGGCGCAACTAGGCGTGCAACAAATCTTTACTGCTGTCGCACACCCACAGGGGAACGGTCAAGTCGAACGCGCAAACATAAGCATTGTGGAGGGAATAAAAACACGATTAGGCATCAAGCGTACAGGATGGGTAGACGAACTCCCGCATGTCTTGTGGGCAAATCGCACCCTACCCAAGACAAGCAACGGGGAAACACCCTTTAGCCTGACGTACGGCTCGGAAGCAGTCATACCGGCCGAAATCGGTTGTCCTTCACCACGAGTCTTAATGGCCAGCAAGTAAGACAATGACCAAGAGCTTCGGTTGAACTTGGATTTGCTAGAGGAACGACGCGATTACGCAACCATCAAAGAGGCAAAATACAAGACTCAACTTGAACGCCACTTCAATATTTTTACCTTTTATTTCTTTATTAACTTGTTAAAAAAACCCATCCTTTAAATTAGGGAGCTTTGTTGTTATTAACATAGATGTTAATATCACATGGATATATAATATGCATAAGATGTTTCTACTAAATTGATGCGGTCGAGGTTTTTAAAAGAAATTTACCTACAATTAATATCTAATATGCATCTTTACATTTTCTAAACTTAATTATTTTAATGCTTTATGTATTTTTTTTAATTATGCGTATTAAAAAGTTTACCAAGATTCCTTTTAATTAATTATATTTATGTGTATACCTATTAATATATGGATGCATACCCATATACATATGCACATACTGCTAATGTTGATTGTTTAAACAAGGTACTACAATTGAAGCTATTGGTAACAAATGTGATAAGGTACTTATATAGCCTAGGCGTGTGTTGCAGTATCTTACCGTGTGACAAATTATTTGTTTGCCAAATGAAGGATGAATCATAATGCTTAACAACATTATCATGTTTTAAAAATCACCAGAGCTGGTCTATAGATTTTGAGTGCCATGTTTAGTATTGTGAATCGTTGCATTTGACTGATATGAATTTTTCATTATTGGCACGGAACAGTATTTGAAACCAAATTCAATTTTACAATTTTGAGTTTTAGTTGGTCATGAAATAGTGTTATGATTCAACATCCATATTAACAATAAACATGTCTAAATTCTTTAATTGCGTTCAAATTATGTTAATTTGTAACCCTACTGTCACATACATTTTAATATTTAATTTAATGTCTATTCAAGTTTTATATTATTTTCTTCTAAAACAATGTGTTAGCTACCATACGTTTACTTCAGCATTAATGGAATATATCTTATAACAATATAAGTTACATCTTTTAAAGGTTTAGCTTTAAAACATTTCGTTGTAGGTGAAATTTGGATTCTTTCAGTTAATTAATAAATGTTCGTTTCTTTTAGATTCTTTTAGTTAAACATGCAATGCAATAATCACATCTACATAACACATTTCTTTTTCTTGTACATTTGAATCTAAACGTCGATATTGACTAAGACAAACAACGGAACATCGACAAAACTGAGTAGGTCATTACGGTATTTTCGAATGTTTTTAAAACATAATATTTTAAAAGTTATGATAGGATTAAATAAAGGGGAAATGGATTTAAATACTCCCAACTATCGCCTGTTGGCGGATAGCACTCCCAACTATCACTTTGGCGGATAGCACTCCAAACTTTCAACTTGTTGGATTTTATCACTCCCGAACTAACTGAGGTCTAACCCAGTTAGTGTTTGTGGCCAAAATGTAAAAATCTAAACTTAAGGGACCATTTTGAAACTTTTTATTATTATTATTATTATTATTATTATTATTATTATTATCTATATCTATATATATTAACAGAGAGAGAAGGAGTTCAGAGAGAGAGAGAGAGAGAAAGAGAGAGAGAGAGAGGCGGAGAGAGATAGACTCACCACCACCCCGCCACTACCACCACCACCACCACCTGCCTCAGCAGCCACCCCCATCAATTTCCCCTTATTATTATTATTGTTATTATCTTCTCTCCAATCTACCTGAAACCCTAACACTCCAATCATCAAATCAAATCAATACACTAAAGTAAATCAATACAATGAGCGACTGTGACGACGACGAGCTTTTACAGATGGCCTTAAAGGAACAATCACAAAGAGATTTAAACTACACACGACCATCCCAATCCAGATCCTCTAAACCTGTAGTCAACTTCGTTCAACCTCCGTCAAATCACAGGGCTGCTAAAAACCCTAACAACTCCATCGCCACCACCGCTTCAAAGCCGCAACACCGGAGAATGCTACGGAGGAGGATAATGAGGATTCTGAAGTGGAGATGCTTAGTATTTCGTCTGGGGATGAGGATTCGGTTGGTGATCAGGCCGGGGCGAGGAATCGGGGACGAGGTGGGAGGAAGGAGGATGACAAGGTTTGGGATGGGGAGGAACCGGATGCTTGGAAGCGAGTCGATGAAGCCGAGGTATAATTGTTTATGGAATTAATCGAATCTAGTGTTATGCGATAGATTGGTAATATACGATTTAATATATAGGATGCGAATAGTTTTGGGGATGGCGGTGGAGGCGGTGGTTGGGGATGGCAGTGGAGGCGGTGGTTGGGGATGGCGGTGGAGACGGTGGTTGGTGGGGATGGTTGTCTGTCACAAGAAGAAGAAGAACAACAGGGGTGGGGTGGGGTGGGGTGGGTGGGGTGGGGGTGGGGGATTTATAATAAGGTAATAAAAAAGTTTCAAAAAGATCCTTTAAGTTTATGTTTTTACATTTGTGCCACATACAATGTCCATTAAGTTTAGGTTTTTACATTTTGGCCACAAACACTAACTGGGTTAGACCTCAGTTAGTTCGGGAGTGATAAAATCCAACAAGTTGAAAGTTTGGAGTGCTATCCGCCAAAGTGATAGTTGGGAGTGCTATCCGCCAACAGGCGATAGTTGGGAGTATTTAAATCCATTTCCCCTTAAATAAAAGAATTGTTATTTTGTAGGAGATGAGAGAAAAGTGTAATTATTAACTAAAAATGAGAGAATTAATGTAACTAAAATGAAAGACCAAAGTGTAAAATTGTTTGAATGACTATTGTACTTTCATTTTAAGGTTGTTAGAGAAAATAAAGTTTTTAACTTCATGGTATATTAAACTTTCATTGTGTCGTTCATTATAATGTAATATATAGATTTATGAATTCAGCTGGACATGTGTCTCGAAGTGAAGCTCTTGAACAAACTGGCTTGGAGGGGCTTTTTTATAGTGATAATAATATTAATACAAAAAAGGTGGGATATGGGGTGGATTCGGACCCTCATATTTATAATAATATCTCCATCAACAATAATTTTACTAGTGGGGCTGGGGTGGAAATGGACCATATTAATATTAATAATAGTACTAATGAGCATAACATTACTAATGATAATAATATTATGAATATCACTAATGTTGGGTCGGACCAAGTGGGACAGGTCATAAGTGATAGGGGAGGGGAGTTTGGGCCAGTCCAGAGTAAGAATGAGGCTTTCAATTTATGGGAGTCTATTTTTAAAACTGGTGGGCCCAAGCAGAAAAGGAAAAGGTGTAAAGGTATGGTTACTAGTAGGAGAAAAGTAAAGATAAGGGAGAGGTGTAGTTCCCCTGCCATGGAGGAAAAAATATCTGAGGGCTCTGGTACCTCATCTTGCTCTGGAGGTGAGAAAAAGAAGCGCAGGAAGGGTAAGATTTCAGTTTCGAAGATTCGCGGGCTAGGCAAACTTGCTCCGGAGAATTCTGATGTTCTTCAAAAGGGTAGTGTGGAGGACGGATTTGAGTCTGATTGGGTCTCGGATGATGGGGCCGGATCGGAAAATGACACGGACGAGGTAAGTCACAAATCTCTTGGGCCTGGGGCTAACTGTGAGGCAGAATTTGGTCATACTGTGAATGTTGGACATGTTGTTGGTGTTTGTTTATCTGGGTTCGAAAAGGAAATGGGTGATAGGATTGTAGATGAATTGGCGCCTAGGGGTTTAAAATGAATTATATGTCGTTTAATATCAAAGGGGCGGGAGGGGCAAGTAAATCGACCAAGGTTAGAGAGTTGATTCAAAAGTTTAATTTATCTTGTATAGCCATTCAGGAAACACAAATGGTAGAGATGTCGGATTTTCATATTAGCAGATTTTGGGATGGGTCACCTTTTGATAAAGTAGTGGTTAATGCAGCCGGGAGATCCGGGGGTTTAGTAACAATATGGAATTCTGTGTTGTTCAAGGTTGAGGTGATTAAAAAGGGACAAAATTATATACTGGTAGGGGGTCTGTATGGGGATGAACCGGAAATGACACTGGTGGTGAATGTATATGCACCAAACGATCCGAATGCAAGGAAAAACCTATGGGTAGAACTGTTGGGTGTTAAGCAAGAATGGAATGGGAGGTGGATCTTTATGGGAGATTTTAATGACGTGAGATGGGAATGTGAAAGACTAAACTCAGTGTTTGTAGTTTCTAATGCACTTGCGTTTAATAACTTCATTACTGATGCGGGCCTACTTGAATACAACATGGGGGGCAGAAAATTCACGTTTATGTCTTCGGATGGCTTGAAATTGAGTAAGCTTGACAGGGTTCTAGTCTGCGATGGCTTCATGAATAAATGGCCACATGCGAAGGTATTGGCACTTGATAGAGATGTTTCGGACCACTCTCCGGTGATAACGTCGTCATGCGACACAAAATTTGGCCCGTGTCCGTTTCGGTTTTATAATTCGTGGCTGGGTATGGATGGACTTAAGGATGTGGTGCTTGGTGGCCTAAACACAGGTGTGGATGCTTTGCGGAAGGATGTTGTCTTGTCTCAAAAGCTGAAATTTATTAAGGCAAAAATCAGAGCTTGGAGGACAGAGATCACGGATGTCGAGTTAGGGGAGGTTGAAAATGCTCGTAACCAGGTATGTACCTTAGAACGTGTGGCTGAATCTAGACCACTTGTAGAGGCTGAAAGATTGGCCTGGAAGGAAGCTAGGCTGAGGGTTAATAAATGGGATTGGAACAGATTGAAAGATCTTCGACAAAAAGCGAAACTGCAATGGGTGTTAAAAGGAGATGAGAATTCGGCTCTGTTTCACGGGGCAATTAACAATAGAAAGGCACGCAATAGGGTAGTAGGACTACACATTGATGGGAATTGGGAGGAGGACCCCGGGATTATCAAACAAAAGGCGGTGGAAATTTTCAAAAGGAAGTTCGACGAACCTATGCCTACTAGACCAAGGATGTCAGGGGATGGATTTAAAAGATTATCAGAAGAGGAGGCAGATGGGCTGGTGACTCCATTCACTAAAGAGGAAATTCGGGTGGCAATAAAGGAGTGTGGTGATGAAAAATCTCCGGGCCCAGACGGGTTTTCGTTTGGGTTCGTGAAGCACTATTGGAATGAGCTTGAGGATTATGTTGTGGATATCATGAATGAATTCTTTGTCCATGGATCCATTCACCATTCTTGTAACTCATCCTTTATAGCTCTAATTCCAAAGGTGCGTGATCCGCTGGTGTTCTCGGATTTTCGTCCCATATCTCTGATCGGTGTCATAGGCAAAATCATTTCTAAGGTGTTGGTTGCTCGCTTGAAAAAAGTACTCGGAAGTGTAATCTCACCGGTCCAAACGGCTTTCATAAAGGGTAGGAATATCTTTGATGGGCCGCTAATTGCAAATGAGTTAGTAACTTGGGTGAAACGCAACAAGAAAGAGCTCCTTATGTTCAAGGCGGACTTTGAGAAGGCATATGACTGCGTTTCTTGGAAGTTCCTTGCTTCTATAATGCATCATATGGGTTTTCCAACCAAGTGGAAGACATGGATTATGGGTCTTCTGGTGACAAGTAGAGCGGCGGTGCTTGTAAACGGTTCGCCCACTGTAGAATTTCAGCTCAAAAGGGGATTGCGACAAGGGGATCCGTTGTCTCCATTTCTGTTTACAATGGTGATGGAGGCTCTAAATGTTATGATGAATAAGGCGGTCACAGAGGGGACTTTTATCGGCATCAACCTACCAAATGGAGGGCCTGTGTTATCACACCTGTTTTATGCTGATGATGCGTTATTTTTGGGTGCTTGGTCTGAGGAAAATGTGATGAATTTAAATAGGATTCTAAGGTGTTTCTCAATTACTTCAGGGCTGAACGTTAATCTACTGAAAAGCTTCATATATGGAGTTAATGTTTGTGATGTGGAAGTGGAAAACATGGCAAGGCACCTTAGGTGTAGGAAAGGCGATCTGCCTTTCGTGTATTTGGGTCTCCCGGTGGGCAGTAATATGAAAAGATTGGCGAATTGGAGGCCGGTGATCGAAAAGTTTAATACTAAATTGTCTTCTTGGAAGGCAAAGTTTCTTTCTTTTGCAGGTAGGACAGTCCTAATCAAAGCGGTGTTGGGAGCGGTTCCAAATTACTTCCTGTCACTGTTCAAGGCACCGACGGGAGTCATAAAGTCACTAGAAGGTTTACGAAGGAAATTCTTGTGGGGAGGTGCATCATCAAGGAACAAAATCAGGTGGGTGGCGTGGGATAATATTGTTAAACCAAAAAATAAAGGGGCTTGGGCGTGGGAAGCATCGAAGACTTGAACATCGCCCTATTAACTAAGTGGTGGTGGAGATATAAAGGGTCAAATGAGCAACTATGGTGCAGAGTAATCAAGTCGTTTCACATTGGGAGATCGAGCGTGGGGTTCATTCCTTGCAAGAAGACTCATGCTGGAGTCTGGTCGAATATTGCAGCAGTTCAGAAATGTTTTTCAGACCGTGGTATTGACCTGGAGAACAAGTTTGTTTGCTCAGTGGGCAGGGGGGACTCGATTAGATTTTGGGATGATAAATGGTGCTCGACGAACTCAAAACTTAGCGAAGAATTTCCAGGTTTAAAGCAGATCTGTAAGGCAAAAAAACTGATGGTTAGTGACTGTTATCGGATCCTGAACGGTATAGTTTGGTGGGATATTCCATGGAGTAGGCTGCCATCATCGGTGAATGAATGGCAGGAAATGCACAGATTGTGGTCTATTTTATGCAGGCAGAAGATAAACCAGGCGCCGGACAGTTGGCAGTGGGCTTCGGATGGGGCTGTTAAGGGCTTCTCGGTCAAACGGGTTAGGGAGGCGCTGATTCAAGTCACCTGGGGACAGCAGCCTCCGTCGAAGTTAATTTGGAGCAAGATGGTGCCGCCAAAAGTCATGAGTTTTGTTTGGAGGGTTCTTAAAAATGGAATACCTACGGCTGAAGCGCTCTCCTTTAGAGGCGTCCAGGTAGGTGATGGATTTTGTAAACGATGCGGTCTCGAGTTAGAAACGACAAACCACATCTTCACAAGTTGTATTTGGGCTAGAGCAATATGGTGGTGTGTGGGTGAATGGTTGAATCTGCAACAACTGAAACTTGAGGACCCGATTGACAAAGTAATCGAAATTTTCAGCGCTACGGGTGGTACCAGTAAGAGAATGAAGGCGGCATATGCCGTGGTCTGCTTAACGATTTGGAAGTTGTGGATTAGGAGGAATGACATGGTGTTTAGAGATGTTAACACGGCTACACCCGTCTTGTTGGAGGACATTAAACTGGAATCCTTTTGGTGGATGGCGAAACGGGGCAGAATCGAAGGTTTGGAAAAAGAGACATGGTGGGATTTTTCTTTCTTCGATAATGGCTAAGGGAAAACGGATGGTGGGAACTCTAGGACTGTTGCATCCAGATGGCGCCCACTCGATGTGTGGTTTTTTTTGCCTTTTCCTGTTTTGTAATTTTGTTTTTGTTGGTTTGGCCCAGGTAGCTACTCGCTTAATGTGCCTGGGTGGAATCATGTATTATTTTCTTTGGTGAAATAAAAGATTCGTTTGAATGTTCAAAAAAAATTATAGATTCAAATTGTTTGAATGACTATGGTCACGCTGACACGCTGTTAATTAAGGTTTAAAATCTCGAAAAACTAAATTGCTTGGTCGGACGCGTTAGGTGGTTCCGTCAGTTTTAGTTGTTTAGCTGTTTGAACCTTTTTATGATTTAATATTTTTTTTTGGAACTGTTAGACCAAATTTAGAATTTTAAAAGATAAATATGATTCATGAATTTATAATACATATACATAAACGGTACCTAAAAAAATAAAAGGAAAATAAAGACGCCCATTTAGGTTACACTTCCATTTTCAAGGTTCAAAACTGATGTCGGAACTGTTAAACCGTCAAAGTCCAAAACAAAAATGCATCTATCTATCTATCTATCTATCTATCTATCTATCTATACATATAATAAACCAAAGCAATTTTAATGACATGTCATTCAAAGATGCATTCTCTTCTTTGAGTGTGCCATGTGTCATCCCATGTGGCATTGAGATATTTTAGGAAAAAAAGAATTTAATAGTAAAATTGGATTTTTTTTCTCTAATGTTTCCTTTTATAATTTTTAAACGTTAATATCTTTTATCTACGAGATTTTTTAAAGAAAAAAATTACACCAAATTAACGAGCGTTTTATTATCTTTCCAACGAGTACCATAGTGCTATATAAAAACGGACAAAAAAACGGCTATTTTTTGTGGGGTATTGTTCATACAGGAAAAAAATACGTGTTCAGGTAATTCATTAATCATGTATAGGCAAGTCACAAATTATGTTCAAACCAGTAAATATGAATTCTATTTTCAACCAGAGCCGAATAGGTTATGTATCAATATTAGTATGTTAGAGTTGTACATTTGTTTAGTGTTTAGGGTAGGTGTTAATATTATAGTTAAATTGGAGTTTTACATTGTTTTAGGTTAGGTGTTAGCATTGGTGTTGCACATTATTTTAAGTTATATATTAATATTAAGTTATACATCAGTTTATTTCATATGTAAAATTAATGTGTCATATTAAATTTCTCAAGCCCGGGACGCTCCCGGGATATAATCTAGTGCATGAATATTCAAAAGTAGATGTCTAAAACTATTTTCAAGGACTAGCAGGAACTTGCGTGTTACGGCAGGAGGTTGCACCCGTAAACTTTTATTACATATATAATAATTTTAAACTAAAAGTCATCATGTATTCTTGTGTGACAATTATTTTAGTGGAAGTCATTTGATATTGAAAGCACGAATAAAAAATAAAAATTGATGCGGGAGAATACTGAAAACTTGAATCAGAAGATAAGATTTCAGTCTTTGAAAAGAAAAAGTAAGCTAAATACTCTAAATGAAGCTATAAAAAAAAATAAAGAATGGCGTGCGGGATAGGTTTGTCATCCCGTAGTACTAACTTGTCAATGTATTCTTCTTCGACAATTATTTTGGTTTTGCTAATGACCGAGTCAGTCACGAATGAGACGATGCCTATCTCTTTTATTTGAGTTTGAATATGTTAGTCAAATTTTTATGTATTATTTTTAGTATAAGTTAATAAGTTATTTAATTGTTATACTTTTAAACTAAAAGTCATCATATATTCTTCTTTAATAATTATTTTTGTCTTTCTAATGACATAGTCAGTCACGAATGGGACGATGCCTATTTCTTTTATTTGAGTTTGAAAATGTTAGTCAAATTTTTATTTATTATTTTTAGTATAAATTAATAAGTTTTTTACAAGCTTTTATAAAATACTATTGCATTATAAATATAAATGCTAGATGTAATAACACTACATTATTGTTTGTCATTTATTACATTACATTATTAAATGCTAAAATGTAGATGGACAATATTGTAAATGAGAAATTATTTATGCATTAACACTTGTACCAAATGCAAAAACAATGTTTTTTATGTGTCTTAAAATTAAATGAAAATTAATATCTTAACCATCCAGAACCTATTATATAGTAATATAGATACATAATGAAAGTTCAAGTCGATTTCAAGATAGAATTGTCAAACAATTAACCTTATTATACAACCATTGATACGATTCTACTTCAATGATTTTAAGTTATTCTCTATAAGTTTAACATTATTTTAGACAATAAATTAAAAATTCCCTTGAGAAAATTTAAAAACCCATGTAAAAACTATTATTATTATTATTTTTTTTTTTTTGAAAAAAACACAAAAGATAAAATATATGTTTTTAAGCGTTTTAAACCAAAAAAAATAAAAAAATGCCGATAGGATACTTTTAAAAGAAAATAAACAAAGTTTGTGCTATTAACATATTTTTTTAGCTTTTTAGTATAGGTAACAGAGCTGTCAACATATGTTTTCGGCTTTTTAACATATGTAACAGCGTAAACTTTGTTTATTTTTTTTAAATATCCAATCAGTGTTTTTTTTGGGAGTAAAATGCTTAAATGCATTGTGTTACCTTGTGTATTTTTTTTTTAAAAAAATTAGATGGGTTTTCTAAGTTTTCTCAACTCAAAGGGGTTTTCAATTTATACTTTCCCTTTAGTAATATTATATAACTTTATATGATTTTAACTAGTAGAATATTATCTGTATCTATATCTATTTTATATTTTATATCTAATAAAAGAAAATAATGGGTGAGATGTCTCATGCTATCCAATTTTTGATTTTCCCATATTTATCATGGAACTTATTCTTTCAGTTGTTATTATATCGTTAATCAAATAAATTTAGTATAAAATTAATTATAAATTTTCAAACAATCTAACATAATACCAAACTGTCACATGAATGTTTTATTTTTTTAAAACATATCTTGAAGATTGTATGTGTTATGAGATTCGTTAGAATTTATTTAGCATGTGTAATACATGGTTTTTTGAAGATTTAACTTTTTTTTATTAATAAGTGTATCAAATATATTTATTCAACTCGTATAATACACAATATCAGGTTCGATTCTGATGGCCCTCCGGTTTTCTACTATCGTGCATTTACTTCAGAGGGGTTTGCCTCTTGTGGAGGGTGCAACATCGATCTGTCAAGTGGCAGGTCTCGGGAAATTTTTTGGGTGGAAGCCTTTGTGCCCCATATGCGCAGCCTCAACTTGCATGTGGGTCGGCCACTCTCGCTTCAGCGTGGGCCTAGTTAAGACAACATAGTCTGACAGTTGTAGAGTGGTTAGGGACTTAGAGGATCCCCTTCTTGAGGGTTGTGATGAACTCTGCCACAACATAAAAAATCACCTTCCCAAAAAAAGTTATTATATAATATTACTATTGAAATTATTCCTTCTTTGCAATCTATAATAAAACTATGGGTGTTGGGTTTCATACATCCCGTGATATCACATTCTGAAAGTGTGATATCATATTATGGGGTATGTGGAAATCTTTTATTAACGTGTGATGTGGATCAGAGTGTATGAGTCATAAATAGGAGGTGTATGATTCCTACCTACCTAAAACTATTTTTGTGATTTCTTATCCACCACAAATTTTACTTATTGGATCTTCTATTATTGTGACATGATGTTTTGTATGTATACCAAATGTTATCATTCGTTTATGTTTGTCCTTTTTTTCTTTTTGCAATGTTCAATTGTTTTAGCTTTTGCATTATTTATTCAACATGAGGGAATAATATTGACTATCAAACAGTACACACTTTTTGCAATCATATTTTATCTATCTAGTTTAAAAGAATTATTTATTTTATAAATACCGCTAACGATTTGAAAATACCAATGTTTTAAGAAAATGAGTACCAAATACAGTACTGAATCTATCGACATGGTATCGGTGTATTACCGGTACTTATCATGAATCCACTTTATATATGGTATTGATACCGGTCTAGTAGTGATACCCATTTCAAGAAAGTCTCAAATTGTCATTACGGTATGATACAAATACTTGGTACATATTGCTTATCTCTAGGTATAGGTAACTAGATGTGTTAATTAAATAAAGAAACAATTTAAAAAAAAAATAACAATATTTGCAACAATAAGCCAAATTATAACATTATGATCGATGTAACAGATACCATTTGATTCCTCTAGATTAACTTCGAAGTAAGATGTCTGATGACCCACACCATCTTCAATTATCCAAATAAAAAAAGAAAAGAAAAAAGAAACACAAATGTGTTCTTCGACATTTAAAAAAAAAAAAAAAATAGTTTGAAGCACGAATGTATACTGATGAAGAAGATGGAGAGTAGGAGGGAAACACACTATAACTGAAACCGTCAAAAAGAGGATGATTTGTGCAACATATAGGTCTGCTCCATAAGTGTTACATGGGAAAGGACGCATGTACCTTCACGTACATGGCTTGTGAGTTTGAGAGTTTCTTTGACTTAGAAAACTAATGGGCATCCATGTTGGGGGACCAAGGATTTTATAAAGTGCGAAGTTTAGGACTACGTGTGTGATTCCTCGAAGATGGAGTCTAAAGCCAAAATATTAACTCACACACGGACTATCCGCGCAGTGGCGAAGCTTGACCCGAAGGTTCGGGGGTCGGAAGTCACTAGTTTCGGGGGGTCGAAAACCAGTTTCGGGGGGTCGAAACCCTATATTTCTAAAAATTTCTATACAAATACTATATAATCGACACTTCTACGCGAAAATTCGGGGGGTCGGCCGCCCCCGCCGGCCCCAACTATGTTGCGCCAGTGTATCCGCGTACAAAAATATACATAAATATTGTCTCTAACTAATCTAAAGGGCTGTTTGGTTGATTAAGTTTTGAATCATTAAGAAGTCTGAATGGTTAAGAGGTCTGAATGGTTTAGTGCCGAATTATTAAGTTGGACCTCTTAATGGTTAGTTTTCTTATCCCATATTGGTCGGAAAGACTCATTAATGTTCAACCTAGTTCAGTGTTTAATGGTTCATTGCTTAATGGTTCAGCCTTAATCATTGCATTCAGAAACTGAAACAAACTGTCTAAATGCTGAATCATTCAGCGCTGAATGGTTAAGCGCCTCATTAAGAGGCTTAGGTGTTGTTTGTTTTTTGCTCAGAAGCACTTCTGACCTCATTTGTCTGCGCCACGCAGACGCGCGCAGACGTTTGGGATTTGCAGATTGTTTGTTTTTTGGAAGACCTTTCACTCAAAAAGGTCTTCCTGACCTCTTCTTGGTGCAGACTTGTTCCAAAGTCTTCTAAGGTCTTCAAAGGCCTTCTCCACTTCTCTTTTCATCACCCACCACCACCACCACCACCGTCCACCACCACCACCACCACCACCACCAACCACGGTCCACCACCACCACCACCGTCCACCACCACCTACCACCGTCCACCACCCACCACCCCCACCACCCACCACCGTCCACCACCACCACCGTCCATCACCAGCACCACCATCCACCACCACCAGCACCATCGTCCACCACCACCGTCCTCCACCACCACCATCGTCCACCACCACCACGGTCCACCACCCACCCACCACCACCACCATCTACCATCGTCCACCACCATCCACCACCATTGTCTACCACCACCGTCCACCACCACCACCGTCTACTACCAGACTGCTGTAAAAAATCAGTTTATTTAAATTTCAGCTTATTTCAGCAGTTTGCAGACATTAACAAACAAACAGTGTTCTTCTTGCAGACTGCAGACCTTTGCTCTGGTCCACCTCTTCTCTTGCAGATGTCTGCAGATGTGGTCCGCAGACTGCAGACCTTTTCCTGCAGAAAAAACAAACAGCACCTTACCAACTTACGAAACAACTCCTAAGAAATTCAAATGTGATTTTTCTTCTTGATTATAGTTTTTGGTTCACATCATTCACTTTCCTAATTTACGTAACTATCATGTTTCTAGCTAATCTTTCTTACTTGATCAACTAGATTGTTTTTTAACAGCAAAACGAAACATTTTATTCACAACGTCCAGCAAGTACAAGTTTACGCCCCAAACCCACTAAGCCAGCGGCTACTTGGGCATACAACTTCAATAAAAAAAAAAAAAAGACAACACACCACCGCAAAATAAACTAACTACTAGTAGTCGACCCATCCCACACCATCAAAGCCATAAACTCTAACCGTTGTCAAAAAATGAGAACTCGTACCACCTACCCATATCTAACTCCGGTCTCTTCGCCCTTTTGATCATCCACCAATAAGAATCTGCCTTTATTTCTTCAACTATTTTTGATGTCGATGTGTTAACGTCTTTGAACACCTTGTCATTTCGACATAATCATAACTTCCAAACGACCATAAGCACAATAGCATAAATTGCCCCTTTCTTCTGCCACTCCATATCTAGATCCCGATAGGACTTGATCAGTTGAACAAGAGATGCTTCGAGTGCTAGAAAGCTAACCTTAAGCCACTCGGACATGTTCCACCATACCACCTTGACCCATACACATTCAACAAAAATATGGTCGACCGTTTCAAGCTGATGCCCACATTGTTTGCACAACCCATCCTCGACCTACATACCCCTAAAGGCGAGCGTCTTTGCAGTTGGAACTTTATTGTCAAATGCCCTCCAAACAAAACAGCTTACCTTTGGTGTCGGAATTCTACTCCATAAGAATGCATCGGCTTGATTCGTACCTACTCCACATGAACCCAATGCTTCTCTGACCACTTTCACCGAGTAATCCTTTACCTTGTCGCCCGATAACCATCTCCATTTATCCGTGTAACACCCCAACCGATGGCGGAATCATCGAGGTGCCACGTAGTGACGATTATTCAAAAGCACATGGTACTAAAATGTAAATATTATTGAATAAACCAGAATTGTCTTACATGATAATGGAAATTACATTGTCTAAATGAAATGTCAATATGGAAATGACTGAAATAAAATAAAGCACTAAATGTCTCTTGCTAAAGCATTAGATCAAACTGCACCTGAAACATGTACAAAAATAGGTTTGGTCAACATAAGAAATGTTGGTGAGCATTCCTAGTTTTGATATATATAGTAAGTTAAAAAGTTATACAATTCAAGTGCAAGCTACAGTGCAAATATGTAAACCATGTATCATACAAATGAGCGAAATCAACCCTGTGACTGTATAATGTACTGTATGAACTGTAGTGTACTTATCCAATAAATGGATAAAAACTTAACAATGGCCACGGATTCTCCGATGAAAAAGGGGGAGAATCAATCTAGGCGGGTTGTCAATCCAAATAGCGCTATCCAATGTTAAGGTCGGCTTGTACCATGTTAATGATTTCACTAAGTACAAATGTAATCCACATGTAATGTCTAAGCATAAAGCACGTTGTAAGCAATGCACATAGTACTAGAATTGTATTGTAAAAGTGTAAACTTGTATTTGAAATTGTAATAGTGTACATGTAACACCCCTAAAATGTATAAAAGCAAAAGGGGTAGGAATACTCACTGTTTACGTAATAGCTTGAAATTGAACTGGACAACGAGATATGTGTTGGAAATTATCCCAAAGGATCAACCTAAAGAATTTGATAATGTGTAAGGGAAATAACTCTAGGATACATGTATTTCTAGGGTTTCGAATTGGGGATAAACGTTTATTTGTTTATTAAACAAATTGTTTATTAATTATGAGAAATTTAATAAATAATAAATAAAAGTCTCTTGGTGAAATTTTAAGTTGAATATAGTCACAACATAAGGTTTTAAGTATGAAAATAATTTTTATAAAATTATTTTCTTGAAAATAGAATATTTAATCTAATTATTTCAATTTGTCAAAATATGACTTTAATATCTAAAAATATTAAAATCAAAGAATTTCTAAATTAAAAATAGTATTTCAGTTCTAAATGAATAGAAATAATTTATGTAAAATTTTGGTGCAAAAATATTGAAAAATGAATTTATTATGATTTATTTATGATTAAAACCAATAAAAATTAAAAAAAATATATAAAATAAATGGTTTTTCTGAAATAAAAATATTTTCTGGAATGTTTAAGAATATACAAGTTTAGGATAATTTTTGTGAGATTTAATAAGATTGTTTAGATATTTTTATAGAATTTAATAAATATAAATGAATAAACTTGTATTATTAATAATATATATTAAATAATTTATTTTTGAAAAACTAAAAATTGGATGATGAACTTTATCATTTGGGGATCATATGATAATTTTTGTAGAATTTATAAAATAGTTTTAGTATTTTAAAACGATTTTTAAAAGAATAAGGAAAATATAAATATAAAGGATCACAAAAAAAATAGGTTGTTTATGGTGGGATTCGAACCCGTGTGGTCCGGTTCACAATGCACCAGACACAACCACTTGGTCCAGACCAGTGGTTGTGTTTGGGTTCAGTGTATTTAAAATAAATAATACAAGTAAAATCGTGTTCTTCCCCAAATTCAAACATATGAGCCCTAGCTTTCTAATCGTTTAAATCACGATGCTATAATGTAATTAACCATAGGGGTTTTGATGCTAAAGGGCCGATTAATGTATAAACAACAATAAACAAGATCATACCAGACACAATTTGCTTCCAATCGTGAGTCAAACGAAAAGTCAAACGCAAGGAATGTTTGATAAACACGAAATTTTTAGAGGAATTGAGAGTGAGGGTTTGTTAGTCGCTCTTTCCAGAGGTTGTGTGTGAGTTTAATCGAATTATTATTGGTATTTATACAGGTTTCAACGAATTTATTTGGAAGCTTATTAATGGTGTTGACTCGCAATTCAACACCTTGAACACGCGTGATTAAGCTTAAAATGGAATGGTTGACTATGCGTGATTACATGCCATGGATTTAATTAGTCAATTGTTTCAATATATAAGTTAAATCAAAAGTCAAAAGAAAGAAAAAAAAAAGAAGAAGAAGTCGCTGACAGTAGCGAACCAGGGAAGAAGGAAGAAGGAAAAACAGATGGGGCAGGACTTAAATACTTAACGGGTTCGGTTTAGATCAGGAAATAGGCTATAGCTCAGTTGGTTAAGTGTGGTGTTGTGTTGTGGCTCCTGCCCGGGTTCGAGTCCCGGCAGGGGCACTATATTTTTTTTTTCTTAAACAGATTAAAGGGGAAGGAAGAGTGGGCTGCATGCTGGGCCAGCTGTTGGGCTCAGGTAGACTGGGCCGAAAACAAACAAGGATAAGGAAGTTGGGTTTTGGGGCTTGGGTTAAAGGTTATATATATAGTTTGTTATAGTTTAAAAAATTTACATAATTATAAATCTGAATTTTTTTATTTTTATTATTATTATTATTATTATTATTATTATTATTATTATTATTATTATTATTATAAAAGAATAAAAAGTGACGGATGTCACAGCATCCCCTACTTTTAGAAACTTCGTCCCGAAGTTAATAGTAACATAGGGTTGTGGATGTTTGGGTAAAAATTAAGATAGCTGTGGTTTGGGAAATTCGAATGATTTGGATAAGAGGTTTGATAGGTGTGAGTGAAGGATTGGATTAGGTTCGTCTCGAATAAGAAGGAGAATAAGAATCTAGTGAATCACTAAATTTCAAGTTTTAGGAATTCTAAAATAAACGTACGAGTTGGTTGACTATAAAAGACTAAATGAACTAACAAGCAAACAGAGTTTGTTCCTGGTTCGACTTCCAGTCTCACTTTCAATGCATCATTTAGTGTTTGTATACAGGGTGTACCGCAGCTAACCCACCACACCTTTGATACCCTGAAAACGTACTGGACGCCTACCAAAAACTCTAATAGAATTTCACACTACCCTAACGCACCTGTAAATTCATGATTACGTTCCGGACCGGAATCATCAATTTACCTTACATTAGGGTTTTATGTCCTTCTATGATCCTATCCTAACAACACATTAACGCAAATAAATTTCACAAGAAGATAACACAACACACGTTTATCAATGAAATGAGGCTATGTAATAACGAGGTCAATTGCATTGGTTTGCAACGACTTGTAAGCATAACAGTATTTAAGTATGGGCTACTCGTCCGAGGAGCCCTTTAAATGCAATGTTTATTTGAGTTGCGTGGATAATACACACGGCAAGCAAGTTTGTAAGTGCTACAACCATTAAGTGTAAGTGTTTTCAAATGTCTACGGGTATCATGAATAATTAGATGTTCAATGAATAGTCAAATTAAGGAAAGATCAAGTTTCATATAACAAGCAATGATGTTTTCTTAGAAAGGCTCTGTAAGATCAAGTAAAAAGGTTTCAAATAAGTGTAATGTAGAGTCTTGTACGATTAAAATAAACGCAACCAATATGATAAATTTCCAATCTGTGTTAATACACGATAGTATGCAAGGAAATTTCTAGATGTTATATGCTAATGAGTGTGACAAAATTGGGTACAAAGTGATAATAGGATCAAGAAAATGAAAACACAAGTATTGGATTCTCGAGCCTTGGGAAGATTTCATCCATGGCTTAACCAGTGGGATTTACGTCATCCTGATCGTCTGCTTCGTTGATATCGAAATTGAAAGCTTGTCCATGTGCCACCAGGTTTACATTGTTCAATTTGGGACATTGAGGTAGCATGTGGTTAGGGTCTCTACAATGATAACATGCTCGACCGTTAATAATCTGTAGTGGTTTCTGGGCAGCTGTTTGATGATTATCTTGCGTCCAATCTGTTACACGGCAAGTAGTGACAAAGTGTCCAAACCTTCCACATCTAGTGCATTGACGACATGGAAGATTTGCAGGGTGATGATACTTGCAAGTGTTGCATTGAGGATGGATTCCTATGTAGACTTTCTTGTTAGGAGGTTGAGTCACAGGATCCACAACAGTATGGTTCAGATTATCGCCCATTCGTTTCTTAGAGTTCGAAGCAGTAGTGGCGGCTTTTGCTAAAACAGTCTTAGATTGTTCAACAGTATTGGTGGTTTTCTCAGTAGCCGTCTTGGTGCCCTTCCTAACCAAGTTTCCTTTCCTTACGTGTTTGTCTGTTAATGTGACTGCAAGTTGGATGGCTTCTTCTACCGTAGTGGCTTTGCCTCCAGTGACAACGTCTTGAATCAGGTCAGGTAATCCCTCGATATATTTTTCGATTGCTCGAGAGACTGGGGTGACCATGTGTGGAACCAGTATGCTAAGTTCGTGATATCGAGTATTATACGCAAGATTCTCACCACTGTCTTGTTTCAGTCCATGGAACTCTTCCTCCAGTTTCCTGATTTCGTTCCTAGGGCAGAAT
Organism: Ambrosia x helenae; assembly: GCA_030844895.1. NCBI lineage: Eukaryota > Viridiplantae > Streptophyta > Magnoliopsida > Asterales > Asteraceae > Ambrosia > Ambrosia x helenae. Next base: position 73,184,093 of record CM061225.1, on the reverse strand, counting down.
TTGGCGGTCATGAGTTCCTTAACATCTGCCCAAGATAATGATAAAGCAACATCAGCTCCTCGATTGCGCTTTTCACCATTCCACCAGGTTAGCGCCCCCTTTTGAAGAACACTAGTAGCATAGCGAACGCGGAGTTCATCCGGACATTCACTGTTCACAAAAGTACTCTCCATGCTTTCAAACCATTGGAGGAGGCCAGTAGCACCCTCCTCACCAGTGAATTTTGTGGGGTTGCAGGAGTTAAAGTGTTTGAAAGTGTACGAAATTGAGTCGTACTCCCTATGTTGGCACTGTTACTATTCTGGGTTATCTCACTGACAAGGTTTGGGATCACTGCAGCAATTTGCTCGGCGACTAAAGATGCGAGGCGACGATCAGAACGTCGTCCAGAAGCACGAACAGGGCGTTGGCTGGCATCACGGAGCATGCGGCGAGCAGACATCTATGAGGTAGTCAATGAATAATCATGAGATTAGAAAATGTACATGTATAACCGTACAGATGATTATGAAGATATGATCTTGTAAGCAATCATGATATGCAAAGTATTGTATATGAAACGAGAGGGTATTATTGGAAAAACTTGTACAAAATGCTTGGAGTGCCCTTGTCTAGCTGTAAAGCTCAACAAGGACGTTGACTTTTCAAAGGAATTGAACCCAATGGTGATCAAAGAAGACATGCTTTAGCCTATAAGTGGACACTCACTCCAGGAATCCCCAAGTAAGCATAACAGGTCCGTAAATGGATTTATGCGCTATGCTTGCCTATGCCAGAAAACCCAGTGTACAGGCGTCCACCCTTCCAGATTGCACGTGTCCTTATTACACTCATTAGAGTTCAACAACTTCGAAGGAGTAAAATAAGAGTAGGCATTATGCCTAAGAGTGTCTTCATGAAAGGTACTGCTCCAGTTCCATGATGATGTAGACCTTCCACTCCTTGTAGGACACCATCTCTATGCACCAGGATGAAAGATGAGGAGAAAGGAGAGAGAGAAGGAGGGAAAGATAGAGGAAGGAAAGTAGAGGGAAATGAGGATAAGGTAATTCAGAAAATATTATGCATGAAAGTTCGGTTATAGTCTAGGCCATTTTGTCTAATAACCTAGTTCCCTATAACCATGGCTCTGATACCAATCTGTAACACCCCAACCGATGGCGGAATCATCGAGGTGCCACGTAGTGACGATTGTTCAAAAGCACATGGTACTAAAATGTAAATATTATTGAATAAACCAGAATTGTCTTACATGATAATGGAAATTACATTGTCTAAATGAAATGTCAATATGGAAATGACTGAAATAAAATAAAGCACTAAATGTCTCTTGCTAAAGCATTAGATCAAACTGCACCTGAAACATGTACAAAAATAGGTTTGGTCAACATAAGAAATGTTGGTGAGCATTCCTAGTTTTGATATATATAGTAAGTTAAAAAGTTATACAATTCAAGTGCAAGCTACAGTGCAAATATGTAAACCATGTATCATACAAATGAGCGAAATCAACCCTGTGACTGTATAATGTACTGTATGAACTGTAGTGTACTTATCCAATAAATGGATAAAAACTTAACAATGGCCACGGATTCTCCGATGAAAAAGGGGGAGAATCAATCTAGGCGGGTTGTCAATCCAAATAGCGCTATCCAATGTTAAGGTCGGCTTGTACCATGTTAATGATTTCACTAAGTACAAATGTAATCCACATGTAATGTCTAAGCATAAAGCACATTGTAAGCAATGCACATAGTACTAGAATTGTATTGTAAAAGTGTAAACTTGTATTTGAAATTGTAATAGTGTACATGTAACACCCCAAAAATGTATAAAAGCAAAAAGGGGTAGGAATACTCACTGTTTACGTAATAGCTTGAAATTGAACTGGACAACGAGATATGTGTTGGAAATTATCCCAAAGGATCAACCTAAAGAATTTGATAACGTGTAAGGGAAATAACTCTAGGATACATGTATTTCTAGGGTTTCGAATAGGGGATAAACGTTTTTTTGTTTATTAAACAAATTGTTTATTAATTATGAGAAATTTAATAAATAAATAAATAAAAGTCTCTTGGTGAAATTTTAAGTTGAATATAGTCACAACATAAGGTTTTAAGTATGAAAATAATTTTTATAAAATTATTTTCTTGAAAATAGAATATTTAATCTAATTATTTCAATTTGTCAAAATATGACTTTAATATCTAAAAATATTAAAATCAAAGAATTTCTGAATTAAAAATTGTATTTCAGTTCTAAATGAATAGAAATAATTTATGTAAAATTTTGGTGCAAAAATATTGAAAAATGAATTTATTATGATTTATTTATGATTAAAACCAATAAAAATTAAAAAAATATATAAAATAAATGGTTTTTCTGAAATAAAAATATTTTCTGGAATGTTTAAGAATATACAAGTTTAGGATAATTTTTGTGAGATTTAATAAGATCGTTTAGATATTTTTATAGAATTTAATAAATATAAATGAATAAACTTGTATTATTAATAATATATATTAAATAATTTATTTTTGAAAAACTAAAAATTGGATGATGAACTTTATCATTTGGGAATCATATGATAATTTTTGTAGAATTTATAAAATAGTTTTAGTTTTTTAAAACGATTTTTAAAAGAATAAGGAAAATATAAATATAAAGGATCACAAAAAAAATAGGTTGTTTATGGTGGGATTCGAACCCGTGTGGTCCGGTTCACAATGCACCAGACACAACCACTTGGTCCAGACCAGTGGTTGTGTTTGGGTTCAGTGTATTTAAAATAAATAATACAAGTAAAATCGTGTTCTTCCCCAAATTCAAACATATGAGCCCTAGCTTTCTAATCGTTTAAATCACGATGCTATAATGTAATTAACCATAGGGGTTTTGATGCTAAAGGGCCGATTAATGTATAAACAACAATAAACAAGATCATACCAGACACAATTTGCTTCCAATCGTGAGTCAAACGAAAAGTCAAACGCAAGGAATGCTTGATAAACACGAAATTTTTAGAGGAATTGAGAGTGAGGGTTTGTTAGTCGCTCTTTCCAGAGGTTGTGTGTGAGTTTAATCGAATTATTATTGGTATTTATACAGGTTTCAACGAATTTATTTGGAAGCTTATTAATGGTGTTGACTCGCAATTCAACACCTTGAACACGCATGATTAAGCTTAAAATGGAATGGTTGACTATGCGTGATTACATGCCATGGATTTAATTAGTCAATTGTTTCAATATATAAGTTAAATCAAAAGTCAAAAGAAAGAAAAAAAAAAGAAGAAGAAGAAGTCGCTGACAGTAGCGAACCAGGGAAGAGGGAAGAAGGAAAAACAGATGGGGCAGGACTTAAATACTTAACGGGTTCGGTTTAGATCAGGAAATAGGCTATAGCTCAGTTGGTTAAGTGTGGTGTTGTGTTGTGGCACCTGCCCGGGTTCGAGTCCCGGCAGGGGCACTATATTTTTTTTTTCTTAAACAGATTAAAGGGGAAGGAAGAGTGGGCTGCATGCTGGGCCAGCTGTTGGGCTCAGGTAGACTGGGCCGAAAACAAACAAGGATAAGGAAGTTGGGTTTTGGGGCTTGGGTTAAAGGTTATATATATAGTTTGTTATAGTTTAAAAAATTTACATAATTATAAATCTGAATTTTTTTATTTTTATTATTATTATTATTATTATTATTATTATTATTATTATTATTATTATTATTATTATTATATAAAAGAATAAAAAGTGACGGATGTCACAATCCGTGCCTCGTTGTTGACTTTCATTTGCCGATGTTGGTTCTCCCTTCCATCTAGGATCCCAAACCACCCCCTCGTTCATGACTTTATAACATCCATCAACCTTAATTCTATTTTTTTCTACACATCGCGAACATCTCCATGAATTTTTCTCTAAACCTCTCCTTGCCACACCACGTTTCATCCCAAAAACCCATTGTATTCCCCTGACCGACCACACACTTGAATTTGGAGGCAAGCTCAATCCATCTACAGGTAAACTCCTTATGAATTGCCCTAATTGAACCCCATGTACCCAGAACCGATTTTTTCAATGGGACAAAACTATATCTTGTACCTCCCCTATGGATAACATTGACTACTCTGAACCACAGTTGATCCCCTGAATTCTTGTGTCTCCACCACCACTTCGAAAGGAGGCCAAAATTTAGATCTTCGATACTATCAACCCCAAGACCCTCATCCCGTTTTGGTTTGAGAATTTTATCCCATGCAACCCATTTAATCTTGTTTGTTGCTAATGAACCACCCCAAAGAAACTTGCGACGTAAACCTTCCCGGACTTTGATCACTCCCATTGGTTCCTTAAAAAGTGAGAGGTAATATTTGGGCAATGACCCTAGTACTGCCTTAATTAGGACTGTAGGTCCGTTGAATGGATCGATTACAAGCTAGATCAGATCTATAAAGGTGCGGAATCCCTTGATAGACGTTTATGCAAACTATGAATCAATCACAACGATTATGAACACGAAGAACACGATTAAACCAACTTGTCTATTGATAACTTTTAGTGCGAACAATATCAATTACAAGCTTGCAAAAAGGACCAACCCTAGTCTACATCCCATGCCAGGTATTTATACTTGCATGGGCCTGATCTACAAACAAAGAAGATGCATAACCCAGAACAAAGAAGACGACTATCTTCTTTGTTTGCTAACTTATTTGTTTGCTAGGGTGAAACATAAAAGACTATCATGCTTGACTTATAACAACGTCAAACATGTTACATTAAACCTATCAACCAAACACAAAAAACGATACTAATCTAGAGAAGCGGTTGTCACACAAACATGCACTAACAAACTCCCCCTTGACAAATGCTCTCCAGATCTTCAACCTTCTGCAGTCTTCAGTCTTCCATATAATCTGCAATAAACTCACATTCTTCCAAATCATACACATCTTCACTGTCTGATTCTTCATAAAGTAATCCAGTCTCTTTGAGGTTTTCAGTTGCATCTTCAAAGTCAAGTAAACTCTCAAAGGTAAACTCATCGAACCCTAGAAACAACAAATCCAAATTCTCATGACTGATGGGATACATAGTGTCCAAGAGTTGAGGCACATAGTTAACAGGCCTCTTCCCTAGATCGCCAGCACCAGTAACTTCTAATCCAGTACCCGACTCCCCCTAAGTCGTAGCTTGCACACCAAGTGTTGTTGAAGCACTTGGAGGCTCACTCCCCGCAGAGCGGTTAGGATCATTGTCGGGATCATCATCAATTCATCACCCTTACACGTCACATTCTCCCCTGAGCCTACAATTGCTTCATCAACTCAGCATTTTGTTGAAGAAGGGTCAATATCAAAGCTCTATCTTTTTCCTGTAAGTGGTGGTGGTTGTGGTACTATGACTGCTAAGGTTGCTAATGGCATCGGTGAGTGTAGCTCACGAATAACTACTCCTCCTCTATTTCTCTGATGAGACCGGAGAGGTGGAACATCATTATCACCACCATCATCATAATCCTCTGGCTGATAGTCTTTGTCAGTCTCATCATCATCTCTCTTCCGTTTATCCCCCACAGTGTCAGTAGGAGGTTCCAACCTCTGTGGTGAGTCTGCAACAATCTCACATCCCAAACAATAACAAAACATCTTAAACATTCAATAATTAGAATTTGGCCTTATGGATTGAAAATAGTTTTTGAACAACAACTTAACCCAACATTTTACGTAAGTGTAAAATCTTCAACAATTCAACATAGCCATTAAGATGAGTTGCAAAGGGTTAAAAGACAAAGAACAACAAATAATAAACCAACAAAAGATAATAAAGTTGTATGATTCCAATGGTGTAAATCAAAACCCACTATACAGACCCTACATCTACATTGGGGTAAAATCAGAAACCCACCATAGCTTGATATCATAAGTTTTCTATTAAAACTATGAATGGAATAAAGTTATTCAAAGATGTGTAAATATATAGACACTACCCTCGTGTAAAAAGAAGCCAATGTGATATTTTGCCTCGCGAAAAGTTTAAAAAACGGAATCGAGCTTGGAGGCGTACAATAAGACCCCGTGAGGCGCCGCCTTAGACTCGTATTTTGCCCTTTTTGCCTTGAGGCGCACCTTGAGGCGTGCGCCTCAGTCGTTTTTTAAAAATTACCATCCTTATCCTTTACATTGGTGTAAATCAAAGAACAAAACATATATTACTTCACATTAGAGTATATAAACACTATTTACATTGGTGTAATATATGATTTCAGTAATATATGATTTCACATGTTTCTTCTATATGATGCAAGTATTTTGAATATAATGAATTAGGTGGTTGTTTGGCCCATTAAATATTAAATGAAATGAAAATCAATCCGTTCACAGTTAATGCTACATCCTCTAAACCTCTTTAAAATGCTACATCACAAAAAGTCTAAACACATTTCAAACACTTTTCCTATAAAATACATTCTCTAAACCTCTTTAACCACAAACAATATCATTACAGAAAAACAAATCGAGAGCCTGGATCTGACCTGGTCTTTGACCGAGCTGAACCAAACACAAAATCGAGACCCATTACTCCAATCAACCCTTCAATAAACCATAGAAGAGCCTCTGATCCCTAGCTTAATTCCCTACACAAATTGAAACCGACCCAGATCTTAAATAATAATAATAATAATAATAATAATAATAATAATAATAATAATAACAACAATAACAGGAAAAAAATAATAAACAGAATAATAATAATAATAGTAATAGTAACAGTAATAATAAAAATAATAGTAACAATAATAATAATAATAATTAAAAAAAACCTGTTCATCATCATCATCATCAGATCCACAACCATGAACCATCATCCCCAGCCACCACACCCACCGGAACCACCCCTCAACCACCCATTCGAACCACCCCCAACAAAACGACATCGTTTTTGCTCATCCTTGCCAACCATCGAACCAGATCTGCCAACCTCGACAAAAACGACATCGTTTTTTGCTCATCGTTTTTGCTCATCCTTGCCATCGTTGCCAATCTCGAAAACCCCCATACGAAAACCACCATCACCCCCATGAACCACCACCATTCAGATCTGTTCTTGTTGTTCTTGTTAGTGTTCTTCCTATTTTTAGAGAGAGAGGGGACAAGAGAGAGAAGAAGAGAGAGAGAGAGAGAGAGATGGGTGTGTGTTTGTGTGTGAGAGAGGTGAATCTGATTATTTAAACGGGTAGTGGGTGTGGGGTGGGGTGGGAAGAGGAGATGGTAATTGACACAAATGCCCCTCAATAAAATAATCCTAACAAGCATATATGTGTCATAATATTATTGGTTTAGGGGAGTTCTCAAGTTCTCACAACTCACACGAGTTTTCAAAATATCCGGATCCTATATATATATATATATATATATAAACCCATTTAAATAATTTTTTATATTCATATATATTTAGAAAACTTAAAATAAATTATTAAGTATTTTTTATAAGTTTGTAACTATGATTTATTTAATTTATTATTTTTTTAACAAAATAACAAGCATAATTTTTTTAAATAGGTAAAAACATAAATAATAAATTTATTTTATGAAAATTATTAGCATTTAATTTACCAAGTTAAACTAGACAAATTTGTAAATTCAAACATCTATTGTCTTATTTGATTTTTGTTTAACTATTTAATTAAAAAATATTTTTTTAATAAATGAAAAAAATATATATTAAAATCATTTGTAAAATAATATAATTTTTAATTTTTTATAAATTATAATCACGTTATTTTATTAAATTTCTTCATTATAAATTTGTTAAACTTCTATCAAATCTGAATCATTTTAACAACTTATTTACTTCTAAATAAATAATTTTAGATAAATGCTTTATTTTTTTTAAATAGAATGTATTCCATTTCAACAAAAGAGGCAAATTACATAAGAATAGCAGGTAGGCGGGCAACAAGCTGCGCCGCCACCCCCTTCTGAATAGAGAACCCTAATCTAGAGAAAACAAATCCTCGCCCCTAGGGATTCGAGAAGTTGCTGTGGACCACCCGCTGGACTCTTGTCAGAAATCTGATCGCTTCCGGCGCCAATGAGCCAAAAGTGTCAAAGGCCAAAGGGACAAAAGCATGTTGGTTATCCTCGCACGCTTTAGCGTGCTTTGTCACCTTGTTCGACTCTGCTCTAAGTACGGCTTGGCCCGCCACGAACCCACTCTCCCTGAATCCCGCTAAAGGTGACATACCCGTAAGGTCCACGCATGCGTGTTTCCCACCTTCCCAACCAAACACTAGCAGGTCAGCCGGACGTAAAGTGGACCTCCCTTCTGCCGGGTCTGTAAGAAAGTTAACCGGGGCCTCTTTCTTTGCTGAGATCCCTGCTCGTCTAAGAATATCCATTAAAACATCCCGAACGAAATCGTGCCTGTACTTAAACCCCGGTAACTCTCTACAATGGAGAGCATGCTCCCCATATTTATCCAAACACGCTTTACGGCAAACCGGGCATGTTTCGTCATCCGGAAAAATGGGAATCATTAAACGATATTTAAGGATTGCTCTATATTCCACCGCTGACATTCGTTGCCCCAGTCCTTCAATAGGGATAACTGTTAGGAAATCTTGGGCGTGGGGACCCTGTAAGCATTCCATGCTTTATTAAATGTAAATCCTTTTTCAAATTACTTATTTATTTCTATATAATTTTAGATAAATTCTTTTATTAAATGTAAACATTTTTATCAAATGTTTATTGATATCTATTTAATTTTAGATAAATACTTTTCTTAAATTTCAATATGATTAAGTTGTTAACTAAATATCTTCAATAATAAATCTAAGTTAATTGTTTATTTAAATAATTATACTTCGAAACTATTCGCAACACATTTAAACCCTATCATTTAGATTTTCATATAAATGCATATTTCATCACAACGAGTCTTGCATTATTTTTCCAACTTATATTCATTAGTCTAAATTTAGTCATGTATTTAAAATAATTAAATAAATAATTACCAAAACCTTACGTTCCTAAATTAGATCTAGAATCCCTACTTGCCTATAGTCCTAAAACCCTAAACTATAAATTAAGTTTAGTGATTCACTAGACTTACATAGTTATACTTAAACTTTATAGGATAATTCCTTGAGGATTCTCATCACATTCAATCACCAAGCTTTAGTTGAATATACTTTACCAAGGTAAGTTTACATAGCTCTTTTTTCTTGTTTTATACATTTTGGGATGAAACCTGTCACGATTTATTCTGTAAACTTGCAATCCAATATTATGTCTTTGTATATCTATGTGCATTATGTCGTAAGCTTACTTGATAGATTACACATTCAAACTCAGGGAAACCAGTTCGGTTGTAACCCTCAAACCATCCAGTTTTGATATAGCCCCTAGGTCAACCAGTTTTGGTTGGAGCCTATGCTTTTGTTTTATCTATGCTTGATTCACATACATGCTTTGTTTTACCTAAAGTTGTCTTCACATTAATGCGTTAGATTATTTTAGACATATGAATTGCAATAAATTTCTTAAATCAAGTTTTTACATAAAAAACCTATGTATTCTTACCAACTACTTATAGTTCCCCCCCCCCCCCCCCCCCCTCATTTTTCAAACTTAAACATGTTTAGGAATTATGTTGTTTGAATTCTAGCGAGCTTTGGCACATAGGAGCTTTGGACGTAATTTATTTTTAATCAAAATTGTGTAGTATATTTGATCAAATTGTCAATGATTGTTTTTTTTTATGAAAGTGCAATTCAATCAATGAATATTTTTTTAATAATACATGAGCTTTTGAACAATTATTGCACGCCTTAATGTTTCTGTCATTGGTTGGGGTGCTATACATTTTGCCCTATAACTCTATTAAATTCTCTGTATATCTTTTTAGAAAGATAGAAACTTGTTTAATCACTAGGAGGTTAATTGCTATATGTTTTGAGTGTTTGATATTTAATCTTAATGAAGTTTGTATTTGAAATCTTCGAGCTCTTATTTTCATCCCTTTGAGTTTTCTATCATTTTCTCATTCAAACACTTAGTTGAGAAACAATCATTAGCATTGAAGATCCGGGTTTCAATACTTACAGGGTTGATGCAGTTGATGGAAAAATTAAATCAAGATGTGGAGCATAAAATGACTTTATTAGGTGACGATATTTATTCTATACTCTTGACTAAGAATCCAACGTTTGACGCAAGAACTAGACATATTGAGGTACGGTATCACTTACTTAAAAGGAGTATTGACTAATGAAGTTGATTTTAATAACGTGAATATTCAAGAGCAATTAGCCTATACGTTTACCAAAAAGACCAAGATGGTGAAGTTTTGCAAAGCATTAGGATTAGCGTTGGTAGAAGCTAACGTTGAGATGGATTACTAAGTTACATGCAACGTAGGAGATTACGTTGGTTCGATAGATCTTGTGGGGTGGGGGTGAAGGAGATCCTAAGGGATTATTATTATTATTATTTGAACTTGTGTTTATCAGATTGTTAGTATATCACATAAAATGTTTTAAAGTTTGGTTTGAATTAGGAATCCATAGATATGTCTTAATTAATTCGTCTTCTTGTTTTCCATTCTTGTACGTATAATAGATTCGCCCGTTCTCGTTCGTTGAGCAGGTATCGGTTGTTGTGGTATGTTTGTTGATTTACTTGTGATTCTGGTTTATAAAGCTTTAATAGCCGTAACTTGATGCTTGCATATGCCTACTCGCATGTATTCATCATTTAGTCAGAACCAATAATTTAAAACCAATATACGTAGAAATTTTTCTTCAAAATTAATACCTAGATCACACGCCAAACAGGTCTTCAATAAACTCATTAAAATAGCGTGTCGCGACCATGTCAAACTTCGAATTCTTTCGTTTTCCTTATCGCGAACACAATTGAAATCACCACCCACAATCCAAAACCCTTCCAAACTACGGATAATTCTCAATAATTCCAGCCACAAATCTCGTTTACCATTACTCGTAGGAGGAGCATAAACATTCAACATATTACACCTCTCCCCCGAATCTTTCAATACACCAGAAACGACTACCTTTTATCGAGGACTGTTGAACAAATACCTTCGGATCCCACAGAGATAGAACCCCTCCCGATCTTCCATTCGACTTAACCCATTCACTTCTATATTCCCCATTACCCCAAAAACGATCCAAACACACTCCCACAAGAGATGCGAATTGAATCTCCTGTAACATAATAAACCCAACCTCATGTTTAATGCGCAAACCCCGAACCCAATTACTCTTACCTTGCTTCCCTAGACCCCGAATATTAAGAGAAATCACAATCATAATTCTACCTCTTGAAAACCTTCTACCTGAACCTCCTTTAAAATGAAATGCTGAAATTATTCAATATTTTTTCCCCTAGAACTTTACCCAAGTTAATCGTCTCTTCAACTTCAAAGTTCCGAGCTCTTTCCACATATCTCCCATCCTGTTCAATGCCCAATCCATTTCCATCTTTTGACTCCTCACCATTCTTATCATTACTAACCTCCTGTGACAAACCCATGTTGAGATCCGGAGTTGCGAACACGTTCGTATTATTCTCCTCTTGAACTAATGGTCTCGGGCTAACCGCTTCAATAAATTGAACCACATCGAACGGGTCACTATTATCTTCACGAGGTCTTTTCTTAAGCCTATCTTGATCCGAAGTCGATCTCGAAACACTCTTCATCGATGCAATCTTTCCCCTCTTCCTAGACACTCCTATCATCGAATCTTTTGTAATTAAATTTCCAGTGGCGAATGAATTGATTTCCTCATTAACTCCTCCAATGTTACCACTACCAACTACCAAGGAATTCCCATTACCATTTAAATTAACCTCATCATTCTTGTCCACGGGCTATGATAAACACATCTCCTCTTCATTGTCGACCACCTCACGATCACTCTTTGATGAATCTTAAGACTCTTCATCGTCCTCAAACAAACAGTCCGGAATCCACTCCCCTACCTCCTTCTCCACCCAAACCGAAAAAGAAAACCCTTTCCAATTCAGTTTTATCGTGTCTTGAATCCTTCCCACTTTTCTACAAAGAACGGCCAAAGAACTACTCGAAAAATCACTATCGTTCACATCAACCTTAGCTTCCTTAACTACCTTACCATATCTTGATCCGATCATATTGAAAACCGGATTCATGCATAAATGTACCGGCACACCATGCACCTTAATCCATGCAATATGTTCCACGTCCCGAACTTGACCATTCCACTTCTTCATTTTTTCAAACCATAGTATCCAAATATCTTTCGCCTCGATGAACCGAACCCTCTCCTCCCCATTCTTGAAAACCAACATAACCCCAAAGCCTCCAATATACTTAATCAAAGTAGACCCAAATCCAGCAGCCATCATACACGACCCCGGGGAAACCAAAATATCAAAATTTCTTACCTTACCCATCATAGCACAATCATACCATTGTTGAAAAGCTTGAGCATTATCATCAATCTTGATCGACTCCAAGGATTCTTCCGGATGCTTGTTAGTCAGAGTATCCCTAAACCATCTTTCCCCAATGAAACTAGAACCTTGACCTGTTTCACGTCTACCTTCTTGCCCTACCTCTTGAAAATCAGCCTTTTTTCGGATCTTCAGACCTAACTTTCTTTTGCACCGGCTCTTCCCTTTGAATCTTCTCACCGTCCATAAAATTTGCCAATGCTATGAACAATTTATAATTACCAATCCAGACAACCTTCATCTCTTGTTCCATAGCCGATTTATCTATAACATTACGAAAAGAAATGAAGCCAAAGCGTTTTCCCAGTTTATCCAACTTCCGAGCAATATAAGTTCTGTCCACGACTCCATAAGCTTTGAAAATCTCATCCTGGTCAGTAGAAGCACATCCCCTTGGTAGATTTGATACAAAAAAGCGTGTGATCCCATCGGTTTTTTTAATTCCCATTCGCCACCGTCTATCCTAAGTTTTCGGAGAAACTTTGTAGCAGGTGGGTCTTCATGAATTTTCTCTTAGTGATAGAAAGTTCACGTTTTGTTCGGGGAAGAAGTTAAGTCGTATAGATAGAATCTTGGTTTCTTGGTGTTTCTTTAATAAGTGGCCGAATACGGTTTATAGCTCTTGCGTGGGAGAAGTCGGATCAATGTCCCTTACTTTTAATGGTGGGTTCGAAAAAATTCGGTCCTAAACCTTTTCGGTTTTTTAACTCTTTGCTCGATAAAGTTGACTTTCAAAACATGGTGGTATCGTCGGTCAAGGATTTTGGTGGTGAAGGGATTCCGGATTTAGACCCTTTACACAAGTTGCACCACTTGCGTTCTAAAATAGTTGAGTGGAGGCATGTGTAAAAAGTTATGGATAATGAGGAGGAATTATGCTTGAAGAAAGAGATTGAGTATTTAGAGATTGTCATGGAGTCGCGAGATTTATCGGATGAGGAGGTGTGGGTTTATGAGGAAGCAAAAAAGAAAATAGGTGATTTAGAACTCATGAAAGTGAAAGATTTAAAATGAAAGGCGCGGGTGCAATGGGCAAAAGATGGAGATGAAAACTCTCGTTTTTTTTTTCATGGGGTGATCAATAAGCGTAAGGCAAGTAATCAATCCCGGGTTTATTGGTGGAAGGGAATTGGGTGTATAGACCGAATGAGATTAAAAAGGAGGTTTGGAAGTTTTTAAAAAATAAATTTAAGGAGGATATGAGCTCGAGACCACTTTTGGTTTGTGATGGTTTGAAGCAACTTTCTGTAGAGGAAGGAAAAGGTTTAGACCGAGAGATTTAGTGATAAAGAAATTAAGCAGGCAGTGTTCAAATGTGGAGATGACAAAGCGCTAGGTCCAGATGGATTTAATTTTCGTTTTCTCGAACGCTTTTGGAATATATTTGAGGTGGATTTTCTCAACATTTTTTTAGAGTTTTATGAGACCGGGAAAATAAATAGGGAGTTGGGACTTCCTTCATTGCGCTGGTTCCGAAAGTCAAAGACCCGGTGGGTTTAGGGGAATATCGATCGATCAATTTAATTGGGTTGGTGAGTAAAGTGGTGTCGAAAGTTTTGACGAATAGATTGAAGCAAGTTATGGGAAATATAACCTCGGAAACGCAATCTGCTTTTTTGACGGGTCGGTATATTTTAGATTGGCCTTTGATAATTAGTGAAGTTATGTCGTGGACGAGAAGAACTGGGAGAGACATTTTTATGTTTAAAATAAATTTTGAAAAAGCCTACGATAACATGAATTGGGATTTCCTAATGTCGATTATGAGACAAATGGGCTTTCCCGAAGCATGGTGTAAGTGGATTTATGGGGAGGTATCCTCGGCAAGGTCGTCGGTTTTGGTGAATGTGTCTCCTACGTTCGAGTTTGACTTTAGCAAATGGCTTAGACAAGGAGATCTGATTTCACCATTTTTGTTTATTATTGTTATGGATGCGTTTTGATAAAGCGGCGAGGATTGGTGTTTTTGATGGGGTGCGGCTTCCGAATGAAGGTCCGATTTTGAGTCATCTTTTATACGTGAATGATGCAATAATATTGGGAGAATGGTCAAGCTTCAATTTTAAAAATTTGAGGCGGATCTTGCATATATTTAATTTATGTCCGGGTTTGAGAATTAATCTCAACAAGTCCACACTTTTTTGGTATTGGAAAGAGTAACATGGAAGCCCAATTGAAAGCGAATGGATTTGGTTGTAAGGTCGGTGAGGTCCCGTTTGTGTATTTAGGGATTTTGGAGGGTGCTAATATGAATAAGGAGAATAATTGGGAGGCGGTGGTCAAAGTGTTTATGAATTGTTTGTCGAAATGGAAAGCGAATTCCATATCAATTGGCGGCCGTGTGACATTGATAAAGTCGGTACTTGAATCTCTTCCCACTTATTATTTTTCTTTATTTAAAGCGCCGGTTTGTGTTCTTAAGAAATTAGAAGCCTTGATCAAGAAGTTTCTTTGGGGAAGTGGAGATGGTAGGAATAAGGTTCATTGTATGGGTTGGGACCTCGTGACTTGTTCGAAACGAAAAGGAGGCCCGGTTTATCAAAACTAGAGTGGTCGAATAAAGCACTTTTATTAAAATGGTTATGGAGGTATCGTAATGAAGTTGATGCCATGTGGAGAAGGGTTATTGATGATATTCATTGGTCAAGGAGGAAGTGGGATATGATTAAGTGCAATCCTCATTTTCACCGGTACATGGTCTAAAATTGTCGCATTTGGATACAAAGTGAGGGTGCAAGACATGGATTTGAATAATATGGTGAGAGGAGTTGCGGGTAATGGCTCGAATATTCGCTTTTGGATTGATAATTGGGTGGATAATAGTCCTTCAAAAAGATTGTTACCCAGCCTTGTTTCGGCTCGAGACAAACAAATGGTGCAAGGTGAGAGATCGTGATGTAACCGAAGGGGACTCGAAGGTGATGGATTGGTCGTGGGCGTCGTATCCGGCATCTACCCAGGAGATTAACGAGCTAATTGCATGTCAGCGGCTGCTCGTGGCCACTAAGTTGAATGATAGACAAGATTATTTGAAGTGGACTAAAGGTTCGTATTGAGCATTTTCGGTGGCAGCGATTAAGAAATGGTTAATAAACGAGTCGGACATTGGTAATTCTCCTATATTCGAGTGGTGCGCATCTCTTCCAAAGAAATGCAATATTTTTATGTTACGTGCGGTTATGAATCGTAGTCCAACAAAAACGGCTCTTAGAAGAAGAAACATCGATGTGGGGGATGAGTTATGCGTTTTTTGTGATGATCAAGATGAGTCTTCGGACTATCTTTTTTCTGGATGTGGTTATTTTATGGGGGTTTGGCAAGGCATTGCGAGATGGTTTGGTATTCCTCCGGTATATTTGTTTGACACAAAAGATACTTTGGAGATTCATAGTTCTTTGAGAGCTCGAAGACAAAGAAACAGGTGACGCAAGGTATTGCTATTCTTACGTGTTGGAGGATCTGGAAAGCTAAGAATGAAAGGGTTTTCAAAAACAAAAGGCATACTGTGGCAGAGATAGTGGCAGATATCAAAACATTGGGATTTCTTTGGTTTAGAAGTAGATGTAAAACGGTCTCGATTGATTGGACTACGTGGTGTAACTTCGATTTCTTGTAATATGTGGCCGTTTTTGACGATTATATTTCTATTTTGGAGATAGGTCATCAGCCATTGTGAATGAAATTTGCTTTTTAAAAAAAAAAAAGTAACATGTGTTAGTTATCTAAAAACCTTTTTTATAGGTTTAGGTTAAATATACCAAGTAATAGGATTAATTTACCAATTTATGGTCTGTTTGGCAAGGAGCTTTTAGAAGCTTCAAGCTTTTAAGAAAAAGCTCATACTCAATAAAAAACCTTGTTTGGTTGAAGGAGCCGGAAACTTTTAGGTTAGGAGAAAAAACTTTACTAGCTACAAGCTTTTAATTAGTAAATGACACAAATACCCATTCTATTTTAAAAATAAAATAAAAACTCTTTACAAGATTTTAATTATACCCATTTTAGTCATTTTATACATTTTATTAAAAGCTCCAGTTACTCTAGCAAACACCAAAATATATTTAAAAAGCTTCCAGCTACCAGTCACCAGCTAGTTTTGCCAAACATACCCTTAGTCAAACTATAATGATAAAGGTGGGCATTTAATGAGTTAAAGGTAGACATTTAATGAGTTAATTTATTAACTAATTAAACGATGATTAAACTATTATTTACATTATTATACTACTATTTATTATTTATATTAATATACTACTATTACTTTTTTTTTATTTACAATTTTATATTTTGTTATACTATTATTAATAATATTAATACCAATATTAATAAAAATATATAAATTACCCTTTCATAAAAAATATAAATAAATATGAAAGTGCAAAAGTTCTTTGAAAATAAATAATGATACGAGTCTCTGATAAAAAAAAGTAAACATGCAAACATTAAAATACTTAGTCAACTAGATCGACAAAACCACTTTCATGGTGATAAAGTTGAGTATACACTTCTGGACGCGACCTATACATGGTTTCCTATCTAGTTGCAGACCGACTAATGTTGCGAAAATTCCAATAAGGCGTGATAGTAGGCATTGGGTACCCTCCTTATAATTCCACCATGACATAATGGTTCTCATCATTAACTAGGGCAATTGTAAGAGTTTCGTGATGTTGAATCTCTTCTGGATCACTCCAAAACGGGAAAATAGTCGTACTGCCTGACATGCTTAAAGAATGGACGATTACACCAAACATATTAGCAATCAGAACACCTGCCTCAGACATTTTCATCCGGTGTACTTCTTGAAAAGGCGAGCCAAAGAAGCACAAGTCTTGATACAATGAATTTTCATCTCTAATAAAAATGTTTGCGTAGATATCATATCGACTTTGTAACTCTTCTCTCATCATATGTCGATTGTACTCATAATATTTATCTTCATCAAGTCCGAGGCAGACAGCTAGTGCTCGATATTCACAATTTCCATCGCCTTTAACATTTTGTATTTTTGTTATGTATGGATGTAATACTTTTGAACTATCAATCCAAGTCAGATTTCCTTACAAAATTTCTATGAACCGACAATTTACTTTCTTTGCGACAGTGTTTGGATTAGATTTAAAGAAAAACATGTGTATATAGTGAAAAGTGATTTACATATAATGGGGGGGGGGGCGTCACCCGAATTGGTCACGGGTATTTCACTACCAGTACGGTAACACCGCCACCACTAGTGCTGGTAGTAGATCCGTGAACCAAATTCTGCTTCTATCTAACGAGATCTTTCTCGTGAGTTTCTATCTCCATAATATATATATATATATATATATATATATATATATATATATATATATATATATAGGGTGGGGTTAGCATACAAAAGAGGTGTTTTGTAAGAAGGGTGAGAAGGAAAAATGACCATTGGATCAACTTGATGGACGGATGAGATAATAGTAGTGGCAATTTTGTAATATGTGTTATAATAATATTAGATAAATTAAGATTGTGGGGGTAGATGTGTAATATTACACATCTTAATTAATAAAATCTATTTAATTCACTTAATAACTCCTTTCTCTTTCCAATCTAATTTAATTTGCCTCTTTCTCTTTCTTCCTCTTTCTTCTCTCTCTCCACACGATTATTCTTTTTCTTTTTCTCCTATTTCATACGATCGATAATATGATTGGTTCAGTGGCCAACAAAGAAGATTCTTGGTATTGTGTTTTAGCTTTTTGGAATGGTGTTTGATGGAAAGTCGTATTTTTATTTTTTAGATGTGTTTTCAACTTTAATTTGTTTGCTGTTGAGTTTAATGTTTTTATGTTTTATATGATAGTGATAAAACACATTGTTAATCAGATCGATGTGTTGGAGTGGAAAAGTTGTGTTGTTGTTTATGTGTTTTAAGTTTAAAACACAGTTTTATGTACAAAAAAGTTTGTATTTTATGGGAAAAGTCTTATTGTTCTTGGTTGTGTGTTTTATGTTTAAAGTTAATTGATAAAACACAATGAATAATCAAATGTCACCTTTATCTGGTAAAACACAATACTGTGATCTGGGTATGTTGTCCATGAAGATAAAACACAAATACTGTGTATGTTGTCCATGAAGAAAAAACACATAACGATGAACACCTGGTAGATAATGATGAGCACCTATCCTTAAATGAATATACATACGCCATTTTATTGACGCGAAATACTATCTCGAAAAAAAAAAGAATCTGGTAGATGATTAAAAAGTAATTTAGACATAGTTGATAATGATGAGCACCTCTAAAAAATCATTACACATCAGAGATTTCAAAAAAAAAAAAATGTGAACAAGATATGGATGATTATGGACAAAAAAACCTCTTAATTCAAATGCTTTAAATTAAATTGGCCATAAATCTCTCATTTTGACTAAGAGGTTGATTTTTTATAAACTTGAAAAAATAGTGTATTTACTCTATTGCCCTTCTTATTAAATTAAAACTTTACCACGTGTCACTCCCACGTGCCTTCTTACCCTTCTCACAAAAAGAGGTTTTTGTACCCGAACCTCTACCTATATATATATATATATATATATATATACTTGTGGTGAAGAAGGTGTAGGGGTGGTGACAGTGAAGTCATATTATTATTTATTATTATTATTATTATTATGTGTTAGCGTAATTAATTACTGGGTGAAAAATCAGTGAAATACTGACTATAAAATACTATTTCAGTGAAGTGAATCAATGAAATGATGTGCCAATGCACGATTGGTGTAAATTATGGAAGTGAATAATTTTTAAGTGAGGCGTCACTCCCCTAATCAAATAATTTGCAAAATTCAGTGTAACAATCACATCGTTCACAGTTCTTTTTGTTTTTTTTTTTTTTTTTTTTTTTTTTTTTTTTTTGTATCATGTTGAATATTTCTAAATTACAAAGATAAAAACATTAAAGATATAGACACCCTTTTTAATTCATCAAGTTATAGACCACCGACGGAAAAATTAAGTATATTAAAAGTAATTATTATCCTTTATATTAATTTCAGGGTCTCCATTCAATTATGTTAATTATCTATTATATAATAATAATAATAATAATAATAATGAATATATATATATATATATATATATATATATATATATATATAAAAGAATTGAACATTGCTGACATGACGTGAAATGGTGTCTTCAACCTCTCCATGAAACTGCTACGTGACATCATAATTGAAAGATTTTAGTGTTTTTGAATTATTTTTTTTAATTAAAAAAAAAAAAGATAAACATAAAACCCTAAATGTCTATTACTCAATTCTCAATTACTAAAATTAAATTGAGTTATTTTAGAAAAAAAAAAATTTAAAAACAAATTAAAATTTTTCTCTCTTATGTTTTCTCCCATAATTTTTAAACGTTAATATCTTTTATATACGAGATTTTTTAAATAAAAAAATACACCAAATTAACGAGCGTTTTATTATATTTCCAATGAGTACCATAGTGCTATATAAAAAACGGAGAAAAAAACGACTATTTTTTGTGGGGTTTCGTTCATACAAGAAAAAAACACAGAGTGAGAAAGAATCGCGCAACACTGCAACACATGGTGTCACGTTATAGCAAGGTTATTTTTTTATTTATTTAATTACAAGAGTAATAATTATTACTATCAGTATTAGTATTATCAAAATGGTTATATTTTTCAACACCGGGATGCTCCCTGGATAAAAGCTAGTATACTTATATATAATATTAATTTATAAGTGGTTTTTGCTTTATGGTGTTGTACATCATGCTTTACAAGTATTTTGTGATTGAAAGGGTTGTGTATCATGTTATCTAGATTGTAACCTTACCTTGTTCTTTCTTTACTTTTAACCTTAATAGTTTTCATCTTTTATATTAAATCCCTACACTTTTTTTTACTTTGAACTTTATCTCATGTATCTTAACAAGATATTTTAGTTTTACGTTTCAATCCAAAGTTTTCGAGCTGACACGCTACAACGTTCGGAATAAAAGCTAGTATATTTATATATAATATTAATTTACATGTGGTTTTTGCTTTATGGTGTTGTACATCATGCTTTACAAGTATTTTGTGATTGAAAGGGTTGTGTATCATGTTATCTAGATTGTACCCTTACCTTGTTCTTTCTTTACTTTTAACCTTAATAGTTTTCATCTTTTATATTAAATCCCTACACTTTTTGTACTTTGAACTTTATCTCATGTATCTTAACAAGATATTTTAGTTTTACGTTTCAATCCAAAGTTTTCGAGCTGACACGCTACAACGTTCGTATGTAGTTTAATGTTTTTACCCATATTTTCCCCGTCGAACGGTCATGCTATGTTTTAAGTTTCGGTCTAATTTTTGCGCATTATCATGCTGCAAGAGGCATGTATGGTTCACCGTTTTTACGTCTACATTTCACTGAGTTTTGTTATTTTCGTTTTGCAAATTTAAAACATTCAAAAAGTTATCTTAAGAATGAAATTAAGACTTTGTAAAATACCATAACTAATTTATACTATATTATAATATTATAATATATTTGAGAATGATATCAACAAATTTATGTACTTATAACAAATAATGCTTATGGTACAACAATTTCGAAAGTTAAATAAGAGGCAAACTAGTATTTCTACATGAATATTAAACTAGATGAAGTTTTAAAGCTTTCCACTAAATAATTATAAATAGTTAAATAATAATAATATAAGTGATAATAATGATAAGTAATTATTGATCGCTACCGATTGTGTTGCCATAGTGTGATGAAGACCACAACGATGGAACCAGGTGATCCACCAAATTGCTAACAGTTGTAAAGATCAGAAAATTTATTAATTTTGTTAGGATTTAAAGAGCGTTTAAGTCTTGACGGGTTAGATTGCGCTCTCAAAAAGAATTTTAGTGGCACTCGTCACATTGCATGCTGCTATCTTATTTAAATATAAAAATAATATAAGTATATAATTACTAAATACTTATATAGTAGTAATAATAATATTAGTACATATATAGTAATAAGTGTTTAAAGAATTGAGTGATTGCATTTTTCAAAAAAAGTCTTGTTACAACTCACTATTAAAAAAAAAAAACCAATATCATAGACATAACATACCCCAAGGACATTTACTTAAAACGGGTCAAGAACTTAAACGACAGCCAAACGAGAGCCTAAACAAATCAATACTAAAAATTTGAAATGAAAATATGAAACTAGACAAACAACTTGGCCAAACAATGCTAGGAAAACAATGTAAACAAATAAATAACACATCCTTACGTTTATCAAACCAAACAACTTGGCTAAATAATGCCATAACCAACACTCTTAAACTTATCAACATGCCGGACATACGGGTGAACGAGTCACACCTCCGGTCGAGGCACTTTTTACAAGGGTGCAAAAATTTTAATGTGTGTGTAAAAATATGAAAATTAAAAATGTATTGAGCCTTTGTAAAAATTAAAAACATTAAGAATCAATAGGATCTCTTTGATCCATATTTAACCATTTAACTTAGATTGGACCCAAAAAAAAAAATATAACTCAATTGATAAACCCAAGTGCTAATGTGTCACCCGGCAAACTCAGGTTAGTAACATTGGCTAAACTAGTAAGTCTACCTTAGCGAGTCATGCATATTACATACTTAACTGGGTCGGTTGAGTTGTTACGATGGTTCTAGGAACCATCGGGAGTCGTTACAATGATCCGCGGGATCATTGGAAGTCGGTCCATAACCATGTGTACAAGGATTGGTGATTCGTGGAATCACCGAGGTTAACGCACACACTCAAGTCTCGAGTCCCGGAAATTGGTGAACGGATGTGAATGTGTTAGTTATCATGCATTATGTGTTTTTAATCATTACGTGACTTGTCGGTATGTGAATACGTGCTTATATGTGTTAAAATAGTGTTTAACGCGCCGAAAACCCAAATTGGGATGCTGAGGGCGATTAGGAACAGACCAGGCGATTGGGGAAGGGCGATTAGCCCAATCGCCAGCTGATAGGGGCGATTAGGCCCTAATGGCCAGTAACATCAGGCGATTGGGAGCCCTAATCGCCTGATCTGCTGCATAATCGCCTGTTTTGTCTTGGACGACTAGAAACACCTATAAAAACAACCCTTGACTCACAAAACACCATTTGTGCAACCCTAACTGATCCTAAGCCTCCCTCACACCTTAGAACACCTCTGGAACTTGTTTTGCTTCAAAACTCACTATTTCCAAGCTTACACACCTTTCTTTGATAAAACCCAAGGTGTGTTCTTCATCCCAAACCTTTGTAATGTTATTGCTTTGGTTCCCAAAGGTCCAGACCTTGTTTTTACTAAGTTTGTGTCTTTAAATACCTTTGAAATGAGTTTCTAAAACAAGTTTAAACCTTTATACTTGCTATATGTGAAGTATTCATGCAATAGATGATTTTTGGTAGTTAAAACACGAATGTTACCATGTAAATGATGTACTTCTGATGTGTAGGAGTTAAAGAACTGAAATGGTTTAGGGCCAAAATTCTTCGAACCCAGCTTCAAAAGTAACAGACTATGATCCGAATTTTCCCACGCTGGAGCTCTATAAACCGTATTCGACCACTTATTAAGAAAACACCACGAGACCAAGATTCTATCTATATGGCTTAACTTCTTCCCTGAACAAAACGTGAACTTTCTATCTCTAAGCAAAAATTCATGTAAACCAACGTCTTCAATAAACTCATTAAAATAACATATCGCAACTATGTCAAACTTTGAATTCTTCCGTTCATCCTTATCACGAACGCAGTTAAAATCTCCACCCACAATCTAAAACCCGTCCAAACTATGAATAACCCTCGACAATTACATCCACAGTTCCCGTTTACCATTACTATTATGAGGAGCAAACACATTCAACATATTACACCGCTCCCCCGATTTTTTTAAGACACCAGAAACAACCAAATAACGTCTTCCTTTAATCGATGATTGTTGCACAAAAACCTTCGGATCCCACAATGATAAAACCCCTCCAAATCGCCCATTAGCTTCTACCCATTCACTACTACCCCAAAACGATCCAAACACATCCCCGCAAGAGACGCAAATTGAATCTCCTGCAACATAATAAACCCTACCTCATATTTAGTACGCAAACCTTGAACCCAATAACTTTTACCTTGCTTTCCTAGACTCCGAATGTTAAGCGAAATCACATTCATGATTCCACCTCTTGGACACCTTCTTCCTGGACCTCCTTCAAAACAGATTGTTGAAAGTCTTCAATATTATTTGCACCCAAAGCTTTGCCCAAGTTAATCATCTCGGCAACTTCAAAATTCCGAGCGCTTTCCACATATCTCTCATCCTTTTCTGTGACCGAGCTGTGTCCACCATCCAACCCATCACCAATATTATCTCTACTATCTTCCTGAGAAATACCCTTGTTGAGATCCGTAGTCACCAACACATTCGAATTCACCTCTTGTTCTAAAGGTCTTGGACTCACCACTTCGATAAAACGAACCACATCGAAAGGATCGCTATTGTCTTCACGAGGCCTCTTCTTAGGACTATCCTGATCAGAAGCCGATCTCGATACAATTTTGCCTATGACATTCGTCGATACTTACCCCTCTTATTTGATTTCCCCATTGTCGTTGTCTGTGTAGCCGAGTTACCACTTACAAATGTGTTTTCCTTCATCATTAACCTATCCCACATCACCTATACCAACTTCAGACATATTCTCATTTACACTAAATTCACCATTATCATTATTAAATACTGGTTCCGAATCACCATTCTCATCTTCACTATCAACCATTTCGCGATCATTCTCTAAAGAATCTTGAGAGTCGTCATCATCATCAAACAAGCAATCTGGTATCCATTCCCCTACCTCCTCTTCAATCCAAACCAAAAAAGAATGTGTTTTCCATTTAAGGTTCATCGTTTCCTGAATGCTTCCCACTTTAGTACAAAGAACCGCCACAGAGATACTCGATAAATCACTCTCATTCTCATCAACTTGTGCTTCCTTTACGACCTTACCATACCTAGCTCCAACAATGTTGAAAATCGGATTCATGCACAAATGCACCGACACTCCATGCGCCTTGATCCAAGCTATGCTTTCCACCTCTCATACTTGACCATTCCATACCTCAAGTTTGTCAAGCCATAAAGACCATAAGTCTTTCGCCTCAAGGAAACGAGCCATCTCCTCCTTGTTCTTGAATACCACCATAATCCTAAAGCCTCGAATATGCTTAATCAAAGCCAATCCAAAACCAGAAGCCGACATACAGGTATGAAGTGAAACCAAACTATCAAAATTCCTTACCTTACCCATCAAAGCGCATTCATACCATTGTTGAAAAGCTTGTACATTCACATCAATCTTGATCGTCTCCAACGATTCTTCGGGATGTTTGTTACTCAGAGTATCCCTAAACGACCTTTCCCCAACAAAACTGGATCCTTGACCATTATCACGTCTGACTTCTTGATTTAACTTGACCTCTAACCTATTTTGTCGAACCATTACTCTTGTCTTGTTTTTGCACCGTGTCTTCTCTTTGAATCTTCTCACCGTCCACAAATCGAGCCAAGATATAAAAAGTTTATAACTACCCATCCAAACGTCCTTCATCTCCTTTTCCATAGCCATCCTATCTCTCACGTTACGAAACGAAACCAAATCGTTTTCCCACTTTATCCAACTTCTGCGCGATGTATGTTCTGTCAACGAATCCATAAGCCTTAAAAACCTCAACCAAATCAGAAGAAGCGCATCCTCCCGGTAGATTTAATACAAAAAAACGTGTTATCCCATCATATTTTGAATTCCTGTTCGCTGCCGCCATTCCTAGATGTTAGGAGAAACCCTAGTAGTAACTTATATATAATCATTACTATTACTTGTCTTTATTTGCAACAGGTTTTTTAAAAGGTTTATAAATGAAAAATATATTAAATTAACATTAACACTAGAAACTAACAAACATGTGAATGTGATGAAACGGTTTATAAATATTCACATTTCCTAGTTTTCTCGTTTCGTATTATCCAAAAGATCATCCCACTATGTGAGCTTACTTAAGTCATTTCTTTTTTGTTTGCAAACCTTTAATTAACCTAACATATATATACGCGCAATTTAAATGGGGTGGATGTTATTCAAAATGTTAGCAATTATAATTTATTATAATTAATTGTATTATTAGTAAATAGCATCACAATAATTATAGGATTAATTGTTACCAAAAGTTTTGTAATCCCTTTTATTATTTAAAGTGATGGATGCTAATGAGAATAGTCAACTTTCGATAAACTTTCATGGTATCAGAGCGCAGACGCTCTACACCCTAACCACCGCCCACAAGACCTCGGTCATCTGCAGCTTCCACCATCTTCGGACAACAGCCTGCACCTTGTTTCTGTGTTTTTTTTTCTGTCACTCGCCTCTCCCTTGTTGCCTTCCTCATGGCCAGAGACAACCCCCACAACCTGAACCAAACAGACTCATCCAAACCCGCATATCAACCCCTCCATTCGGTCTATTATGTCACGAATATAGTGCAGAAGGTTCGGATGCTTGACGGAGTTAACGTCACACATAACTCATGCGTCCGTTTGTTCCTGATACATGACCGCGGTTACCGGGTTCTTCCCCATATCGACGGTACGCCGTCACCCCTCGAAACTGATCCTGCTTATCCCGCTTGGTTGGAGATCCACTTGATCGTTCTCCAATGGATTTACAGCACCCTTTCCGACGCTTGCCTAAAGCGGATCCTCTCAGAGGATTGTGCCACGGCTCGTGATGCGTGGCTTGCTGTCTAGAATCTCTTTCACAACAATAAGGGTGCGCGCATCGCCGCTCTTGAACACGAGTTTGTCAATATGACACTCAAATCCCAGCCCTCTTTGGAGGATTATTGTAACATCCGGCCCCTTTCACCACCAATATTGTCCGCTTTACTCCGATGTGTTACCCATCCAGAGCTCACGGATTTGTTTTTGGTTGCCCAGTGGAGACTTCCCAGGAGGTCACCCATCCTCGAAATTTTTCCCACCTGAGCACGCTTAACTGTGGAGTTCTCCTCTCATCCACTAACATTAAGCCCCAAAACACGTTGGTGATTTAAGGGGCAAGAGATTACTTATGAACCAAGGATCTCTCCTGGCCACGGCCGATGTGGGATTTTCCTAGGGTGTCACATTCACCCCCTGTTAGAGTCTCATCGTCCCTGATGAGGTATGCACCCACCATCCCGAACGGCACAAAAACATTTCCTTTAGTTCAATAGCGAAATAGAACGCGTAGAATTCTTTTTAGAAGAAACAATATATATCCACTTTTAATAATCAACACAACTAATAGAACGCGTAGAATTCTTTTTAGAAGAAACAATATATATCCACTTTTAATAATCAACACAACTATTTGAGTTCAAATATTATATAGAAATACTTTAACCTATATTTTTAAATCAACTATATTTAAGTTCATTCATGAACCCGGTTGATTAGTAAACGTCTATACGACTAATTGAGTAAATCAACTCATTTTGACACAGTATTATTTAAGTATATTTTTTAAGAAAAAAATGTATTATATAATAAATAACACAAATGGTAGGCATATCAATGAAAAAAATTAATAATAATATTTTAACACGTATCGTAATATATACACACGTTATTAAACCAGCCAGGCCATTTTGGAAAACATTTACCGTTTACCACAAAAAAAATGATCAACAATTTTATAATTTATTTGCAAACTTATCAAACATAAATTACTAAGTTTATGAACACTAAATTAAAATTTTAAAGTTAATGAACCCAGTAGTGTCTATGATCAAATAAACGGGTATTTAAACATTTATGAAATATGAAATTCAGT
This sequence comes from Ambrosia x helenae, assembly GCA_030844895.1. Classification (NCBI taxonomy): domain Eukaryota; kingdom Viridiplantae; phylum Streptophyta; class Magnoliopsida; order Asterales; family Asteraceae; genus Ambrosia; species Ambrosia x helenae. The sequence continues at coordinate 73,156,664 of CM061225.1, read as the reverse complement.
TTGAAACCTTGTTAACTAAATGATGAGATTCATGCAGTTTATACATACATATATGTATATGAATTTACTTTATAAGAGTAGAACATGTTAAATAAAAATATATAAAGCAGTGGTTGTAAATGTTGGCTGGTCATAACTCATAAGTAGAACTAAATGTTTTATAGTTAAAAGCTCTATATATTTGTTGGTGATCTAAACAAAACGCAATTTGCTTAACAAGGTATCACATTTACTGTGTTAATGTATATTATAGGAACATAAATCCGTGAAAAAAAATATATGCTTACCTCAAGTTAGACAATATATTGATCACACCCAATATATTTAGAGCATCTAAAATCAAATCGAACCTTTGGTACGGTTTGAATAGTCACTCAAACAACTCACGTTTTGCTAGTAAGCTCGTCATGAGCGGAGATGCGCCATGATGGGTGTAAGTCAAGGAGAAAAGTTATTTGTTGGCGTTTGGATTACAAGAATAAGTAGAGAGATTTTTGAGGTATGGTTGTTTGTCATGATGTTTTTGGTTATAAACAAGCCAAAAGCTCCATCTTGTAGTTAATTTAATTTACTCCAAATTTAGTTCTAATTATTCCATTTAATAGCCAAGAATTAATGTTATTGTAACTCTTTTCAAAGCAATGAATTCCCTTAAATATGATATACTTAAATAAGACATATTTATTTTCTAAAACAAGTATTACTAGATGTTTTAGCGAAAGTTAATTTTATTTAATTGGTAACATTTGTTTAATGTGTTATTTGTTTCATGATCATATCTTATTATTGACGCGTTCAGTATATATCTCCACATAATTGTTCAGTTATACGCCGATTTATAATCGTTTAAAAAAGTCCGAAATAATAAATCGAGTCTTTTAAAGTTTCAAAAGTATAGTTCTACCCCAAACTTTACCGTTCAATTACGGTTTAGGCGTTTTACTATTTTGGATCATTGGCATTTTAAGTCCCTAAAGTTCAAATTAATTATTGAGAAAAATGGTGAATGTTACAGTCTCCCCTACTTTAGGAAATTTCGTCTCGATTTTTTTTTTAGAAAACTTTTACATTATTTTGCGAAAGGTTAAGCTGTTGCTGTTAGTCTTATGATTGGTTAGGAAAACGCAAAGTTTGAGGAATTTAAGAATTTTCTGGCAAGCGTTTTAAGTTAAAATTGAGAAAAAAAAACAAAGGTTTTAATTAGGCTTGCTTAAATACACCATAAAATGATTAAATGGATTTGTTAGTATATGATAAAATGGAAATATTGTTACGTATTATGATGTTAGATCTAGGAAGAAAAAAATAACTTGAAATACTAAAGTATCATCCGTTCTATGTTGGATTTGAAAGGTGATAGGAGGTTGGTTTTTGTTTAAAGTCTTCCATGACGTTCGAGGTTCAAGAGACACTAAGAGCTTTGCAAGATCTTAGTAGCACTAAATCATACTGATAATGGTTAATAGGAGAGCGATGCATATTTGGATCATGGAGAGAATGACTGCGTTGGAGTCACTAACTAAGATTACTCAAGATTAGAAAGAATGGTAAGAACTTTGTAGGGACTATCACCATACTCAAAGAATTGATGTTGAATTCAAACACAATGTTTATGTTTATGTTTAGGTTTGAAATGAATAATCTAGACTAAGGACTGACAAGGGTTTGTTCTTGGTTTGATTCCCAGTCTCATTCCCGAAGCACAATCAGTGTTTATATATAGGGTGTACCACAGCTAACCCACCCACCTTTGATACTTCGAAAATGTACTGGAATTTTCTCCTAAAACCCTAATAGAATTTCACACCACGTCAATGTACCTGTAAATTTGTGATTACGTTCCAGACCGCAATCGCCAATTTACCTTACATTGGGGTGTTATGTTCTTATACGACACTAACTCAACACATTGAAACAACTGAAAGCTTGAAGACTATGCAAAAAGAGGGGTGTCATGTTTTACGCACAGCTAGGGTATGATGAGGTCCTTCCCTTCACCAGGTTCACCTCCTAAGATAAACCATTCACTGCGTTAGATTACAAGACACTAGACACACACTGTGGCAGAGTAAGGATTTGCTTAGTTTCCATCAAAATAAAAACATATTCCAACCTGATAACTAGCTTTTCTCGCAACCTTCTATGTTATAAGAATACTTAAAACGTCAACACGAGCACGAACACTAACTTGGTTCATTAATTCACAAGTGAAAGAAATACTTTCACACCTCAACTCTAACATGAACACTAGTTAGTTCGTCGATTTTCTATGTCATTTAGTGTATCAAGTGTCCACAGTCCAAATGTTTGCGCAAAGAGAAACTTACACATGTTTAGTTCAGGGATATGAATAACCTATGTTGCTAACGAAATAAGAATCCAAGAATATGCAAGTATTACGATTGCTCATAAGTAAATCATATAATTAATGTTCAAATATCACGTATTTTGAAAATAAGGTATCAAGAAGGCATATGTAATCATGCAACACATTATTGTATCGAATCAATAAGTGTATGAAGATCGTAACACAAATAGACATATAGGTTGTTTATGTGTAATCAAGATTCACGTAAGGTCAAGGTATGACATGACTCATTCCGTGGTGATATCGAGGTGATGAAGTTGACCAACAAGGCTCACGTTTTCTGGTTCGCTTGCTTCGATGTCCTTAAGGTTGTAGATTATTACTTGACTTGTGTTGAAAAGTGCATGGTTGTTATAGATAATATTAAGGATGATCCCAGATCCCCATGATAAATTTTAAGAAAATCTTTATATTTTAAAATTTTCTGTCGATTTTGTAAACCCCATTTTATTTATTGAACATTATTATTTATTTTCTTTAAATGTGAAATACTGACGAATTCCTAACTACAAGTTGGTCTTGAGTAACTTCAAAATATTTACTACCATCAATCGTTAATGGTTGATAGTTTGAAGAAACCATGAGTTGATAAAGTATTTGAGGGCTATTATGGAAATTGTCAAGACATCCTTTTTTTTTTTGAGATCATACTGTGTCCCACACAAGGTATAAGGTAGGGCATAGTGTATTATGGTTGAATAAAATGTGTATCGGATGAACGCGAAAACTCTTCCAATCTTGGATAGTGAAATGTTGGATTAACCCACTCTAGATATGAATTAAGACTCATATGGAAAAGTCAATGAAAAGAAATTAGAAGTGCAAGAAAAGAAAAAACAATAAGGATACAGACCAGGTCAAATGATATTATTAACCTATGAAAAAAAAAGCAACACAAAAGCAAACATAAAGGAATCACGATTATTAGGTTCACAATTGGCTTGACTAAGTATATTGACATAACATCAGCAAATGGCCATGTATGATCATGGGAGGGAAATTGTAACATGGAGGAATAACGACAAAGGTTATAAGATAATGGTATGATGCTTACGAAAATCGAACTCAAAGGGAATTATAAGTTTTCAATCCATATTTGAAGTATGCATAATAGTGTAATGTAACTTGGAAAATAGATTTGATGCTAATGAAAATTGTAACTTATAATCAAATAATTATGCGAGAAAATGAAATCGTAACATGGAACTTATAAAATATAATGTATAATATAGTTTGTCATAAAAATGAGAGATCAACGATGAAACATAAAACATTGGAATGTTCTTGTCTAGTCATAAGACCTAATAAAACCTTGATTGTTCAAAGAATCAAACTCGGTTGTAGATTAATGAAGACGTGCTTTAGCCTATAGGTGGACACTCACTGCAGTAATCCCTAGGTAAGCATAACGGGTCTGTCGGTTGATTCTGATTTATGCGTTATGCTTTGCCTATGCCAGAAGTGTACATGCATCCACCCTTCAAGATTGCACGTGTTCTCTCATGTAGAGTTCAACACTTTGAAGGGATAAAAACTCAAAGAAAAGCGAAGTTAGACAATTAAGCTAAGAATATCCAACATGCTCCAAAATGTAGACCTTTTCTCAAGTGAATGCATCCTCAAAGCCCATGAGGAAGAAAGAAAGAAAGAAATGGAGAGAGTTAGGGGAAATAATGAGAGGTGACAAGGGAGAAAGATTAGTGGAGCAAATAAACAAATAAACACAAGTAAGGTCAAGTATAGGTTCTTAGTTATAGTCTAAGTCATTTACTAATAACCTAATTCCCTATAACCTGCCTCTGATACCATCTGTAACATCCGACCCCTCTCACCACCAATATTGTCCGCTTTACCCTGATGGGTTACCCATCCAGAGCTCACGGATTTGTTTTTGGTTGCCTAGTGGAGACTTCCCAGGAGGTCACCCATCCTAGAAATTTCTCCCACCTAAGCACGCTTAACTGTGGAGTTCTCCTCTCATCCACTAACATTAAGCCCCAAAACGCGTTGGTGATTTAAGAGGCAAGACATTACTTATGAACCAAGGATCTCTCCTGGCCACGGCCGATGTGGGATTTTCCTAGGGTGTCACAATTATTTCCTGCGTCTACGCGAACTCGCGGACCAGTTAAATGATCTTCTTGACTCACCCGTCACCAAAAAATGCCTAGTCCTTCAAATGATCCGCGGATTGCCAACCGAATATGATACTATGGGGTCTCTCATAAACCAGTCTCTCCCATCATGGGAAGACACATGTGAAATGTTTCGCAATGATGAAAAACGCCGAATGGCTCGAGATACTCTTGAAGGGAATACCGTTGTTGCTGCCCACCAAACTTCCGCTAATAATCCCAACCCCACCCCACCACCACCCACTGCTCGTGACACCAACAATGTGCCCCGAGATCCGTCTCATGATACCCGGCCCACATCCTCTCAGCCTCGTCCGCGTGGCAGGGGCCGTGGCTCAAACCACCGTAACAACTCCTCACAGCAACCTCGACACTATCCCTGGCCCACTCCAAACTCATCTATGCAGCCCAAATACCCTTAATGGACCCCACCCGCTTACTGGACACCACGCTTGTGCCCCTATCCCACGACCGACCCTTGGACCCAACCTTGGGCCCCTTATGGACAGTCGGCCCAATTCTCTGCAGCGGCCCCTCAGCAGCCGTCACAGCCTGCTTCTCAGCCCACTTCAGCAGCCTCTGGCCTTTCTGCGGAAGCCCACTTGACTGACTTGGATACTTTTGACCCCTCGCAAATTGCTCAGGCATTCCAGACTTTGGCTGTTGAACTTGATGATGAAAATTGGGACATGGACACCGGGGTAACCTCACAGGTGTCTCTTGATCAAGGTACTCTCTCTACTCTCTCTCCTTTTTCTCATATAAAGTCCGTATTAGCTGGTAATGGTAATCGTCTTCAGGTCCTTGGATCCGGAAACACAACCCTCAAAACACCTGCCAAAACCTTTCACCTAAAAAACGTCTTATATAACCCACACTTTATTCGAAACCTAATCTCCGTTCGCCAGTTCACCATTGATAATTGTGTATCTGTGGAATTTGACCCATTTGGTTTTTCTGTGAAGGATTACAGGGATGGCACGCCCTTGAGCCACCACAATAGCTCGAGTGGACTTTACTTCTTCAACAAAAACTCATTGGCAACGACACTTGTTTCCCTTTCCTCACCACAATCCTGGCATGACCGACTCGGCCACCCGGGTCGCCACGTTATGGATCTTCTTAGTTCAAATAAAATTTTACCTTGTAATAAACTTGAGACTTCTTTTGTTTGTCATGCTTCCCAGTTAGCTAAGAATAAACGTTTACCTTTTGTTGATTCCATTACTTCCACTTCCATTCCTTTTGCTATTGTACATTGTGATTTGTGGACATCCCCCGTCGCTAGCACCATTGGCTATAAACTCTACATGGTGCTAATCGACGACTTCACCCAATACGCTTGGGTCTACCCCCTAAAATTTAAATCTGATGTTTTCACAAAATTCACCAATTTTCATGCCTTTGTTAAAACTCAATATAACCTCAACGTACAACAGTTTCAATGTGATATGCGAGGGGAATTTAATAACCATAACTTCCTTGACTTTGCCAAACAACAAGGCATTCAGTTCCGTTTTTCTTGCCCCCACACGTCTCAACAAAATGGCAAATCGGAACGCATGATTCGTCGCCTAAACGACATCATGTTATCCCTTCTCCTACACGCCTCCTTACCCTCTCGCTTTTGGGTGGAGGCCATTCACACTGCATGTTATCTCCATAACATTTTACCCACTAAAACTCTCCAGAACCTCACCCCTTGTTCGGTTCTCTATCAACACCACCCGTCCGACGAACACCTTCAGGTGTTTAGGTGCGCATGTTATCCCAACGAGTCATCCACTCGTCCGAACAAGCTTCACCAGAAGTCATCCTTGTGCCTCTTTTTGGGATATCAAGCCAATTACCGAGGCTACCGTTGCCTTGACCTCTCAACCGGCAAAACCATTTTTTCCCGCCACGTTACCTTTGCCGAAACGACCTTTCCCATGGCTTCTTCCATCGACCCAAAACCTTCCCATACCTTCTGTGATGACCACCCCCCTCGTCCTTCACATTTCAACACCATTCGGCCCATACTCCCACTCCTAATAATACCCAACTTCCACACCAAGCTCCTGGCCCACACTCTACACAATCCCACAGCCCATATCCCAACTCTCCTACCGGCCCTAAACATAACCCACTTCACATTAACACCTCGGCCCACTTCCAAACACCAAAACCCGTCCACCTTCCTAGACCTATTCCTCCCCACGTACATGGCCCACCACCCGGTTTCCCACCCCAGCCTAATCCTTCATCCGACTCCCCCTCTACATCCAACCCACCGAACCCAACACCCGACCCATCTCCTCCATCGGTCAACCCTCAACCAGCCCATCCAATGGTTACTCGCTCCCGTGCCGGTATCTCTAAACCCCGCGTGCCTCTCAACCTTTCCACTATCACCAACAACATCTCACCACTTCCCAAATCCCATATTGCCGCCCTTAAGGATCCAAACTGGAACAATGCCATGGTCTTTGAATACAAAGATTTATTAGAGAATAATACGTGGGAGTTAGTACCGAGAACCTCTGATACCCCCATTATTCGTTGCATGTGGTTGTTTAAACATTAGTTTCAGGCCTCGGGTGAGTTGGAACGATACAAGGAACGTTTGGTTGTTAATGGTAAAAGTCAAATTGTAGGTGTGGATTGTGATGAGACATTCAGTCCTGTTGTGAAACCAACGACCATGCGGACTGTCTTAAGCTTGGCCGTCTCCCATTCTTGGCCCATTCACCAGTTGGATGTCAAGAACGCGTTTCTTCATGGACACTTGAAAGAAACTGTTTACATGCACCAACCCCCGGGTTTCGTTTACACTAACCATCCAGGCTTTGTTTGCAGGTTAAAGAAGTCCTTAGATGGACTAAAACAGGCACCACGTGCCTGGTATCACAGATTTTCTTCTTTTATTTTGCAGTGTGGCTTCAAGAGTAGCGTGTATGACACCTCCCTATTTATATACAGACATGGCTCGCACACAACATATTGTAAACGAAAGATTTTGACTAAAACAGGATTATATGATCATACAAGTCACAAAACCAGGTGCGGAAACCCTAGTTCTGAACAAATTGATGAAACTCTAATCAAAACACAATCAAGATCATTTTCAACATCTTTTCATAGATTAACTTTTGTCAAATAAGCTTTTACAACGACTTACACGTTAATCTAGATCAAACATACACTTTCACAAAATGACCTGGAACCTGACCTGAACACATACACAACTGACAACTCTATTACATTCACAAAAACACAAATACTATATATAGATGCTGCACGTTCGCCCACTAGCACTGGTCGAATGTGGAACTTTTCCACATTCGCCCACTACTATGGTACGAATGTGTCTTCTGATCAGCTCCAGTCTACCTTCGTCCACTATCTTTCTACATTCGCCCCTTTTATCTACCTTCGACCAGTCTTTAACATATGTTAATTATGCTTATCCAATCATTAGTCGCAAAATGCATCTACACATATCTACTTCTTTATGTCGATGACATAGTTATCACTGCTTCTGACTCTACTCTGCTTACTCGCCTTATCAGTATGCTTAAAGGCGAATTTGCTATGACAGACCTCGGTCGCTTACATCACTTCTTGGGTATAAAGGTTGACCAGAAGAATGGAGGCATCTTCCTGTCCCAAGCTGCATACGCTGCGGACATTATTCACTGGGCCAACATGTCCAATTGTAAGCCTTGCTCGACACCGGTTGATGTAGGTTCGAAACTGGGCACTGAATCTGGTGCCCCCTCTGTTGATGGTACTCACTATCGTAGCCTCGCAGGTGCACTGCAGTACCTCACTCCTAATAATACCCAACTTCCACACCAAGCTCCTGGCCCACACTCTACACAATCCCACAGCCCATATCCCAACTCTCCTACCGGCCCTAAACATAACCCACTTCACATTAACACCTCGGCCCACTTCCAAACACCAAAACCCGTCCACCTTCCTAGACCTATTCCTCCCCACGTACATGGCCCACCACCCGGTTTCCCACCCCAGCCTAATCCTTCATCCGACTCCCCCTCTACATCCAACCCACCGAACCCAACACCCGACCCATCTCCTCCATCGGTCAACCCTCAACCAGCCCATCCAATGGTTACTCGCTCCCGTGCCGGTATCTCTAAACCCCGCGTGCCTCTCAACCTTTCCACTATCACCAACAACATCTCACCACTTCCCAAATCCCATATTGCCGCCCTTAAGGATCCAAACTGGAACAATGCCATGGTCTTTGAATACAAAGATTTATTAGAGAATAATACGTGGGAGTTAGTACCGAGAACCTCTGATACCCCCATTATTCGTTGCATGTGGTTGTTTAAACATTAGTTTCAGGCCTCGGGTGAGTTGGAACGATACAAGGAACGTTTGGTTGTTAATGGTAAAAGTCAAATTGTAGGTGTGGATTGTGATGAGACATTCAGTCCTGTTGTGAAACCAACGACCATGCGGACTGTCTTAAGCTTGGCCGTCTCCCATTCTTGGCCCATTCACCAGTTGGATGTCAAGAACGCGTTTCTTCATGGACACTTGAAAGAAACTGTTTACATGCACCAACCCCCGGGTTTCGTTTACACTAACCATCCAGGCTTTGTTTGCAGGTTAAAGAAGTCCTTATATGGACTAAAACAGGCACCACGTGCCTGGTATCACATATTTTCTTCTTTATTTTGCAGTGTGGCTTCAAGAGTAGCGTGTGTGACACCTCCCTATTTATATACAGACATGGCTCGCACACAACATATTGTAAACGAAAGATTTTGACTAAAACAGGATTATATGATCATACAAGTCACAAAACCAGGTGCGGAAACCCTAGTTCTGAACAAATTGATGAAACTCTAATCAAAACACAATCAAGATCATTTTCAACATCTTTTCATAGATTAACTTTTGTCAAATAAGCTTTTACAACGACTTACACGTTAATCTAGATCAAACATACACTTTCACAAAATGACCTGGAACCTGACCTGAACACATACACAACTGACAACTCTATTACATTCACAAAAACACAAATACTATATATAGATGCTGCACGTTCGCCCACTAGCACTGGTCGAATGTGGAAGTTTTCCACATTCGCCCACTACTATGGTACGAATGTGTCTTCTGATCAGCTCCAGTCTACCTTCGTCCACTATCTTTCTACATTCGCCCCTTTTATCTACCTTCGACCAGTCTTTAACATATGTTAATTATGCTTATCCAATCATTAGTCGCAAAATGCATCTACACATATCTACTTCTTTATGTCGATGACATAGTTTATCACTGCTTCTGACTCTACTCTGCTTACTCGCCTTATCAGTATGCTTAAAGGCGAATTTGCTATGACAGACCTTGGTCGCTTACATCACTTCTTGGGTATAAAGGTTGACCAGAAGAATGGAGGCATCTTCCTGTCCCAAGCTGCATACGCTGCGGACATTATTCACTGGGCCAACATGTCCAATTGTAAGCCTTGCTCGACACCGGTTGATGTAGGTTCGAAACTGGGCACTGAATCTGGTGCCCCCTCTGTTGATGGTACTCACTATCGTAGCCTCGCAGGTGCACTGCAGTACCTCACTCCTAATAATACCCAACTTCCACACCAAGCTCCTGGCCCACACTCTACACAATCCCACAGCCCATATCCCAACTCTCCTACCGGCCCTAAACATAACCCACTTCACATTAACACCTCGGCCCACTTCCAAACACCAAAACCCGTCCACCTTCCTAGACCTATTCCTCCCCACGTACATGGCCCACCACCCGGTTTCCCACCCCAGCCTAATCCTTCATCCGACTCCCCCTCTACATCCAACCCACCGAACCCAACACCCGACCCATCTCCTCCATCGGTCAACCCTCAACCAGCCCATCCAATGGTTACTCGCTCCCGTGCCGGTATCTCTAAACCCCGCGTGCCTCTCAACCTTTCCACTATCACCAACAACATCTCACCACTTCCCAAATCCCATATTGCCGCCCTTAAGGATCCAAACTGGAACAATGCCATGGTCTTTGAATACAAAGATTTATTAGAGAATAATACGTGGGAGTTAGTACCGAGAACCTCTGATACCCCCATTATTCGTTGCATGTGGTTGTTTAAACATTAGTTTTCAGGCCTCGGGTGAGTTGGAACGATACAAGGAACGTTTGGTTGTTAATGGTAAAAGTCAAATTGTAGGTGTGGATTGTGATGAGACATTCAGTCCTGTTGTGAAACCAACGACCATGCGGACTGTCTTAAGCTTGGCCGTCTCCCATTCTTGGCCCATTCACCAGTTGGATGTCAAGAACGCGTTTCTTCATGGACACTTGAAAGAAACTGTTTACATGCACCAACCCCCGGGTTTCGTTTACACTAACCATCCAGGCTTTGTTTGCAGGTTAAAGAAGTCCTTATATGGACTAAAACAGGCACCACGTGCCTGGTATCACATATTTTCTTCTTTTATTTTGCAGTGTGGCTTCAAGAGTAGCGTGTGTGACACCTCCCTATTTATATACAGACATGGCTCGCACACAACATATTGTAAACGAAAGATTTTGACTAAAACAGGATTATATGATCATACAAGTCACAAAACCAGGTGCGGAAACCCTAGTTCTGAACAAATTGATGAAACTCTAATCAAAACACAATCAAGATCATTTTCAACATCTTTTCATAGATTAACTTTTGTCAAATAAGCTTTTACAACGACTTACACGTTAATCTAGATCAAACATACACTTTCACAAAATGACCTGGAACCTGACCTGAACACATACACAACTGACAACTCTATTACATTCACAAAAACACAAATACTATATATAGATGCTGCACGTTCGCCCACTAGCACTGGTCGAATGTGGAAGTTTTCCACATTCGCCCACTACTATGGTACGAATGTGTCTTCTGATCAGCTCCAGTCTACCTTCGTCCACTATCTTTCTACATTCGCCCTTTTATCTACCTTCGACCAGTCTTTAACATATGTTAATTATGCTTATCCAATCATTAGTCGCAAAATGCATCTACACATATCTACTTCTTTATGTCGATGACATAGTTATCACTGCTTCTGACTCTACTCTGCTTACTCGCCTTATCAGTATGCTTAAAGGCGAATTTGCTATGACAGACCTCGGTCGCTTACATCACTTCTTGGGTATAAAGGTTGACCAGAAGAATGGAGGCATCTTCCTGTCCCAAGCTGCATACGCTGCGGACATTATTCACTGGGCCAACATGTCCAATTGTAAGCCTTGCTCGACACCGGTTGATGTAGGTTCGAAACTGGGCACTGAATCTGGTGCCCCCTCTGTTGATGGTACTCACTATCGTAAGCCTCGCAGGTGCACTGCAGTACCTCACTCCTAATAATACCCAACTTCCACACCAAGCTCCTGGCCCACACTCTACACAATCCCACAGCCCATATCCCAACTCTCCTACCGGCCCTAAACATAACCCACTTCACATTAACACCTCGGCCCACTTCCAAACACCAAAACCCGTCCACCTTCCTAGACCTATTCCTCCCCACGTACATGGCCCACCACCCGGTTTCCCACCCCAGCCTAATCCTTCACCGACTCCCCCTCTACATCCAACCCACCGAACCCAACACCCGACCCATCTCCTCCATCGGTCAACCCTCAACCACCCATCCAATGGTTACTCGCTCCCGTGCCGTATCTCTAAACCCCGCGTGCCTCTCAACCTTTCCACTATCACCAACAACATCTCACCACTTCCCAAATCCCATATTGCCGCCCTTAAGGATCCAAACTGGAACAATGCCATGGTCTTTGAATACAAAGATTTATTAGAGAATAATACGTGGGAGTTAGTACCGAGAACCTCTGATACCCCCATTATTCGTTGCATGTGGTTGTTTAAACATTAGTTTCAGGCCTCGGGTGAGTTGGAACGATACAAGGAACGTTTGGTTGTTAATGGTAAAAGTCAAATTGTAGGTGTGGATTGTGATGAGACATTCAGTCCTGTTGTGAAACCAACGACCATGCGGACTGTCTTAAGCTTGGCCGTCTCCCATTCTTGGCCCATTCACCAGTTGGATGTCAAGAAACGCGTTTCTTCATGGACACTTGAAAGAAACTGTTTACATGCACCAACCCCCGGTTTCGTTTACACTAACCATCCAGGCTTTGTTTGCAGGTTAAAGAAGTCCTTATATGGACTAAAACAGGCACCACGTGCCTGGTATCACAGATTTTCTTCTTTTATTTTGCAGTGTGGCTTCAAGAGTAGCGTGTGTGACACCTCCCTATTTATATACAGACATGGCTCGCACACAACATATTGTAAACGAAAGATTTTGACTAAAACAGATTATATGATCATACAAGTCACAAAACCAGGTGCGGAAACCCTAGTTCTGAACAAATTGATGAAACTCTAATCAAAACACAATCAAGATCATTTTCAACATCTTTTCATAGATTAACTTTTGTCAAATAAGCTTTTACAACGACTTACACGTTAATCTAGATCAAACATACACTTTCACAAAATGACCTGGAACCTGACCTGAACACATACACAACTGACAACTCTATTACATTCACAAAAACACAAATACTATATATAGATGCTGCACGTTCGCCCACTAGCACTGGTCGAATGTGGAACTTTTCCACATTCGCCCACTACTATGGTACGAATGTGTCTTCTGATCAGCTCCAGTCTACCTTCGTCCACTATCTTTCTACATTCGCCCCTTTTATCTACCTTCGACCAGTCTTTAACATATGTTAATTATGCTTATCCAATCATTAGTCGCAAAATGCATCTACACATATCTACTTCTTTATGTCGATGACATAGTTATCACTGCTTCTGACTCTACTCTGCTTACTCGCCTTATCAGTATGCTTAAAGGCGAATTTGCTATGACAGACCTCGTCGCTTACATCACTTCTGGGTATAAAGGTTGACCAGAAGAATGGAGGCATCTTCCTGTCCCAAGCTGCATACGCTGCGGACATTATTCACTGGGCCAACATGTCCAATTGTAAGCCTTGCTCGACACCGGTTGATGTAGGTTCGAAACTGGCACTGAATCTGGTGCCCCCTCTGTTGATGGTACTCACTATCGTAGCCTCGCAGGTGCACTGCAGTACCTCACTCCTAATAATACCCAACTTCCACACCAAGCTCCTGGACCACACTCTACACAATCCCACAGCCCATATCCCAACTCTCCTACCGGCCCTAAACATAACCCACTTCACATTAACACCTCTGCCCACTTCCAAACACCAAAACCCGTCCACCTTCCTAGACCTATTCCTCCCCACGTACATGGCCCACCACCCGGTTTCCCACCCCAGCCTAATCCTTCATCCGACTCCCCCTCTACATCCAACCCACCGAACCCAACACCCGACCCATCTCCTCCATCGGTCAACCCTCAACCAGCCCATCCAATGGTTACTCGCTCCCGTGCCGGTATCTCTAAACCCCGCGTGCCTCTCAACCTTTCCACTATCACCAACAACATCTCACCACTTCCCAAATCCCATATTGCCGCCCTTAAGGATCCAAACTGAACAATGCCATGGTCTTTGAATACAAAGATTTATTAGAGAATAATACGTGGGAGTTAGTACCGAGAACCTCTGATACCCCCATTATTCGTTGCATGTGGTTGTTTAAACATTAGTTTCAGGCCTCGGGTGAGTTGGAACGATACAAGGAACGTTTGGTTGTTAATGGTAAAAGTCAAATTGTAGGTGTGGATTGTGATGAGAAATACTTAAAGAAAAGACAATCTATTGACCAATATTCACAATAAGTTAAGCGAAACACTTAAAGAAAAGACAATCTATTGACTTTTTGACGTTTCTCATTCCAAAAGCTAATCCAAACACTTTTTCTAAAACTCTTTTCAAAAAGTCATAAGCCAATAAGCACTTTTGACCAAAAGCACTTTTGCATCTCCAAACTCAATCCCAAACACCCTCTTGGTATGCAGAAAATAAACACATGCGTCACACGAAATGAGCGTTTGCGGGTGTTCGGTATCAATACTCATATTTAGAGGTTTTCGGTTTTGTTATTTTTGGTATCCGTACGGGAAATACCGTTCCGATACTTACCACTTGCTTCCTGCATTAATGTCATAAGCAAAACAAACTCCAACCACTTGAGTATATTTTCTTGCTTGAGCAGCGTCTTTTGGTTCAAAGTAAATCGGATTGTAGAAAAGCATGATGATGTCTTCAAAAGTGCAATTAATCAACCACATAGGATCAAATACATGAACATGCTTGTATTTATCCTTCCCGTCTCTCAACACAATCACCGCTTCAGCCTTTCTCCAATCATAATACCAGAAAATAAAATCAGCACTGAAGTGTTGTGGCATAGGCATCAACGGTATTTTTCTCATCACTTCAGGTGCTTTGTATATCAACGTAACCCTTTCATATTGGTTTGAGGATCAATATCCCTATGAACTTTCCTTCGGGGATATTGAGGCTTGAATCTATTCCATCTTGTACGACTTTCCCAAACCAACTTATCTGCGCACCAACCAACATGCGAACCATTAACTTCTGCACCTGACATTGGGAATCTACATAAATCTCTGACCGCCCAGTACGGTAGAGTAAGCAAATCACAGAATCTATTGAAATACAAGATTCCTGTTTCCCATTTAGCAGCTATGCACTTCAGCCTGCCTAAGTATGTCCACCCGAGAGCTCTGCCTTTGAACTTGGCATTGTGAAACCTATAAAAGTTACCTTGAGCTTCAGGCTTCGGTCGGTTCTCATCCATTTCCCTCAATTTTCTCAAATAACTCTTCAATTCATCAGACTGATTTGAAGGTCCTTGCTTATCAGCACCAAATACCTTCTCCACAAACTCTGCACTCCTTTGCTGAGCTTTCTGCTTCGCTGAATTGTTTGGTACCTCAGTAAAATCAGGAAATACCTCTTCTTCATCAGTTTGTCTGAAGTACTGAGGAAACTCTTCGTGAGTTATATCTTCCATCTCCACTTCATCGTTTTCAGGAGTTTGTTTATCATCTGAGTGACTTCCAATATCCTTTTCAGGAATATCTGGAATCGACTCGTTCACTAAAAACTCCTCAAAAGTCTTCCCTACCCTCTGTGCAAGACCATCTAGAATTTCCTTTGCCACAGATGCAGGTAATTCTCCTTCCTCAAGATCAGGATCTTCATATTCCAATTCATATCGCATATCATCAGTTTGGAATATTTCAGTAAAGCATCCTGTGAACTCAATGGTCCATTCTCTTTTCTCCAACATATCTTTGTACAATTGTTTAGCATCATCAGATAAAGACCTCACCTTCTCATTCCAGAAGATACTTTCATCTGAATCAACGTTCTCACCTTTCTTCTTCTTAGAACTTGATTCTCCAGTACTCTTCTTTTTGGATGTTCTTTCTTCAAATGTAAACTTTGAAGTATCATCACCTCCATCATCATCATCATCACTCTCACTATCATCTTCTCTCTGTCTCCCAGATCCTTCAGCATCATCATCATCATCATTATCATCCTCATCATCATTTTTATCTGACTCATCATCATCTTCATCATCATCTTTCTCTTCATCCGATTCAGAATCTTCATAATCAACTTTCTCTTCTTCATCTTCTTTATCTTCTTCACCCTCCTTCAACTTAGGTGCAGTGTTATACAAATCATCAATCAAATCACTAAGGCGTTTGTTTTCAGCCCTTAGTTCTTTGTTGTCTGCTTTAATCAACTTAATCCTGCTCTTGTTTCTTGCACACTTACCTTCAAGCTTTTCATTCTTAGCTTCAAGCATCTTAACCTTCTCATTGATCTCATCTTGATTAGATTTAGAAGCAACTACAATCTGAAGCATTTTCTCTTCATTCTGCTTAAACTTGGCTATCTCAGCTTGTTGAGCTACAATCATTTTCATCATATCATCCATTTTCCTGTTCACCTGCTTCATCACATCATCATCCACAGTGACTTTCTTGGATTTAGATCTGGATGGCTCAACTTCCTTTTCTTTCTGAGGCTTTCTGAACATGTCAAGTACATTGTCCAGTGCAACATTAAGTTGATCAGCTGATATTGGTTCTGCCTCTTTGGATTTCTTTTGCTTCTTGGTGACAGGTGAAGATAGCTTAGATGATGTACCAGCATCGGGCACTCTTTTCCCTTTCAACAATTGAGCTAACTCTTTCTCTCTCAACTGTTTAGTGCTGGTCTTCTTAGACATAGTCTTATGCTTAGCTTTGGGCAGGTTTACAACCACTGTCTCTCCAACATTCAACTCTTCCAAGTCAACACCTAGACTTTCATCTTCAACATTCACTGATTTCTTTCTTTTCTCAGCTTCTTCAATGGATTTGTTCAAAGATTCAGACTCACCAACCATAGTGGCCTTACGTTTGGTGGCCCTAACGTTTTCAGCATCAGAATCCCACTGCTCGTCTACCTCAGTCTCCTCTGAATCAACTGACTCTTCATCCACCAAACCTGAACCTTTCTTTGCCGTTGATTTTTGTCTAACCGCCTGTTGCTTTGAGCTTCCCTGATCAATCTTTCCCTTGCCCTTCCCTTTGGCTCCAGGATTGACTACTTGTCTCTTCCTCTTCGTGCTTGCATCAACATACACTAAAGGATCATCATTATCCGAATCACTATCATCATGTCTTGCTCTGTTCTTGCCAGGATCAGTGTAATCCTGACTAGCCAAAGCTCCAAATAATCTCCTGTGAGGTGGCTTTTCATTGTCTGGCACACCTTTGTATCCTTTCATTCTCACCAAAGTACGAATATTCATGTGATCTTGACCTAGGATTATAGTCGGATCCTTCTTCAACTCTGGATACTTGTGGTCAAAGATCATCATCAGAAATCTCGGATATAGCATGAACTTCTTGTTCTTCATACCTTTCAGCATCTCCAGCATATGGTCTAGAATCATACCAGATACATTAAATGGTTTGTTGAGAGTCAACGCAACCATTAACGAGCTCAAACTTCTTCTCATAACGTCATATCCACCGCTCACACATCCAAATACGTGGATAATAACATGTGCAAAGTACTTGAACTGCACGCTCAGCTTCCCTTTATACATAGATCCATCAGTAATCGGACCTTTGTACTTCATCCGTAAGAAACAAGCTTTCTGCTCAGTCCATGATAACTCTCTGGGATCTTCACTGACTTCAAACTTGATCTGCAGTGCTTCTCGTATATCAGACTCCGTCAAAAACATCTCCATATCTTGAATCTTGCTCTTAATAATCGTCTGATTATCCCAGAAGTCATACTTCGCATTTCGGTAGAAATCTTCAATAATGTCTCTGTATATGATAGTCGGTGTGGCTAATGCATGTACAATTCTGCTCCTCTTCAAGAACTCTATGATCCTGGTGAATTCTGTATTCTTCTCCACGTCACCAAGATATGCGCAGCAGTTGTGAGATCGCTCGAATGGCCAACTGCTCGGAACAGATGCTTCAGCCTCTTGCACCGGAACTGGAACAACATTCTCTGCTGGAACTTCAACATTTTCCACTGGTGCCTCAACATTTTCGGATTGATCAGCCATCTGCACATCAAAGACAAAAACAAACGTCAAAATACAAAAACGACAAAAACATTAAAAATTTTATGGCTTAACCTCTGCACATTCGCCCGTTTTTCACTGGTCGAATGTGTGAAATTGTGGTCGAAGATGACATATTCAGGTCGAATGTGTAAAACTTTTGAACAAACATCACATTCGCCCGTTTTATAATTACCTTCGCCCATCATTTTCCACTTTCGCCCGTTTTTAAGACCCGAACGTGAAAAATGATAAACCCCAAAATTTAAAAATTTGCCAAAGTTGTTTTTAACATATCATTTTGATCCAAATGTGTCCTATAATGACCGATCAACACTCGTGTACCATCAATTTTAATGATTATTCAATTTTCATTAGTTTTAAAGTGGAATTAGGGTTTATCAGCTTCAATCGATCAATCAATCATCTAAACATTGTTATTATCCTAATTCCTCATATTATCTCCCCCTAAAACTGATGAAGATTGAATGTGAATCAAAATCAAGCATCAAAACAGACTCTAAGACCCTAAAATGTAAAACCCTAGGTCCGAATAGAAAAACGATGATTCTGATCTGAATTTGAGTCCAATACCTGTAAAATTTATATAGAAATGATTAGGAATGTATAGGGAATGAAAATCACAATCAAAAGAAATCACAGCAACAAGGTCTGGTATCTTAGAAATTTTGAAAAATTTTGTGAATGAAGGCTCGAACCTGGAATGGCTTATATATAGAGTCCACCTTCGCCCGTTTTAGATGGTCGAATGTGAAGTGATTCCACATTCGCCCCAATTTAATGACCCGAATGTGAAACTTGTCACCCGAAGGTGGAATTTATACCCGGAGGTGAAAATTACCCACATTCGTCCAAACATGAACGGTCGAGAGTGAGATTTTTCCACATTCGACCCAATTAAGGGGCGAATGTGAAATGGAAAAATCTGAAAATTTCGCCAAATCACGAATTCGAATCCCGTTCAACATTTTTCAATCTGTTAACCTTCCAAAACTCAAATTTTCACATTTTGAATGATACAAAGCCCAGATGGTGTTATCAAATCTCAGAAATTGACCATCAAGCATCCCCGGTTATCAAAAATAAAGCAGAAATGCAAATATTTTGGTTTTTCTGAAATTTTATCAAAACACACCTAAAATCTTTTTGGATTTTGTATATTTTTGACAATAAAAATAAAATGCAACAAAGTAAAATGCATCAAAATAAATGAAAGCAGTAAACATTTTGTGATATCCGGTAAGAGGATCATATCAGTTTTACTGAGAAATCTGAGCACAGCGTTGATCTGTTTTAATATTATCATTAGAAACAATATGTGATACGGCAATTGCTGATATTGTGGTCCACGTAAGCTCACATGCAGACAATTACGCAATGCTTTAAAATGATACGAATTAGATGTTTTAGACTAACACATTGTGGTTCCCACACACACGACATACTCCCGTATCAAGTAATTGCACAAAGCTTCATCGTAACGCGTGATTATGCCAGAGTTATCTGTAAAGTTTACAAAGTATATAGCACAGAGGTGTACAGGTCAGCAAATGAATGCAGCAAAGTAACATGTGCGTATACACTAGGTTGAGGCTGATATTAACCACTGATTTGCATCAGAAAGTCAATACGATGTAATAATGATCTTTGATCAATAAAACATAAAGTTCCTCAATTCGGTAACTTTCGGTTTTGGCAATATGCTCTTTTTGCAAATATTCTGATGAAACTAGGTCCGTAAATCAATACGACAGAAGTTTAATCAGAATATCCCGGATAACCATAACATAACGACCCGAAACCTCAGATTTTGGCAATCCTATCAAACGAAATTACGGTACTAAGACCATATGCCCATGAGGTATTCAGCCACAAACGCGTAGTTTGTTATGTTTGTATCACTAATGCACGCAATATTTAGTCTACGAAGCCTATCAGCATATCACACGTAATCAACATACATCTCAGTATACTATACAATTCTTTAGCCTGTGTCAGATCCCCACTGATGTACTATCATTTCCTCTTTTTATCCAGGAAATCATTTTGGTTTTTCTAATTTTTAGGTCTTTTGAAAATTTTTCAATGTTTTTGGTTTTTCTGATAAAATGACTCCCCCTAAAATAAAGAACATATTTTTGGGTTTTTTTAATTTTTCTGAAAAACAAAACAAAAATTTGAAAGAAACAATCCACTTGAAAGCATCAACTTCTTTGAGGATTAAACAATACCCTCGAAAGCATCAACTTCTTTGAGGATTATGATAGTAAAGAGAAATTCCCAATTAGCAAAAATTTAAAAACTAAAACTAAAACTAAAAAGCGATAAACCGAGGTGCCGATTAGTCCTGTTTTTCCTTTATATTGTTTACTTTTAAAAGATATTCAAAGCGGGATCTGTCAAAAGCTTTTGTAAACAAATCTGCACGTTGGTAGTCAGTATGGATTTTGACCATATCTATCAATTCCTTAGCGTAACAATCACGGATAAAATGATATTTAATCCGGATATGTTTCGCTTTAGAATGATTTTCAGTATTTTTAGTTAATGCAATTGCGGCTTCGTTGTCACAGTGTATAGGGGTTTTAAGAAACTGCAAACCGTAATCCACCATCTGTTGTTGGATCCAGAGTACTTGCGAACAACAACTTGAGGCTGCAATGTACACAGCTTCACAGGTAGACAGCGCCACGGAAGTCTGTTTCTTGCATTGCCAGGTAATTAACCTGCTCCCTAAAAACTGGCAACCAGCTGTAGTTGATTTGCTATCTTTGTCACAGCCGCCCCAATCTGCATCACTAAAAGCAATAAAATCAAAATCATCATCATTAGGGTACCAAAGTCCTTTTGATGGACAACCCTTCAGATATCGAAGGATACGCTTGACCGCCGTTAGATGACTTTGTTTCGGCTTCGATTGATAGCGAGCACAGAGACACGTTGCATACATAATATCTGGTCGAGACGCTGTCAAATACATCAGAGATCCGATGATTGCTCTGTATGTAAATGGGTCTGTCAGCTCCCCCTTAGCGTCCACTCCAATCCCGTGATTGGGTTGAATCGGGGTATCCATCGGCTTAGAGTCCTCCATCTGGAATCGGCTCAAGATGTCGGATACGTATTTCGTCTGGTGAATGAAGATCCCGTCGGGTCTTTGGTCCACCTGTAAGCCGAGGAAAAACTGCATCTCCCCCATTGCGCTCATTTCAAACTTTTCTTGCATGACAGTTTCGAATTCCCTGCATAAAAGTTCGTTAGTTGAACCAAATATAATATCATCAACGTAAATCTGTACTAGAAGCAAATCATCTCCCGTCTTCTTCGTGAAGAGGGTACAATCGACGAGGCCGCGCTTGAATCCTTTGGAGATGAGATATGTACTTAGCTCCTCGTACCACTGTCTTGGAGCCTGGTGCAAACCATATAAAGCTTTGTTCAGCACGTAGACCTTATCCCGGTGGATTGGGTCCTCAAAACCTGGTGGCTGCCCGACATAAACCTCCTCCTTGACTTTCCCGTACAAAAATGCGCTCTTGACGTCCATTTGATAGACTTTGAATTTCTTGTATGAAGCAAACGCGAGGAACATCCGAATAGCTTCAATCCGTGCTACTGGTGCATAGATTTCGTTGTAATCAATTCCTTCGATTTGATGGAAACCCTGCACGACCAATCTGGCTTTGTTGCGAACAATAACCCCACGATCATCCTTTTTGCACTTAAACACCCATTTAGTGCCTATTTTCTTCCTTCCCGGCGGCAAATCTGTGAGCGTCCAAACTCCCAATTTCTGGAATTGCAATAACTCCTCCTGCATTGCCTCAACCCAGGCATCTTCATTCAAAGCGTCCTTGTATGTCCTTGGCTCTACCTGCGACACATAACATGCAAACGACCAATCATTTTGACTACCAGATTTTTGAATTTTGGCATATAACGCTAAAGCACCAAAACTCTCTGGCGAGTTAACGCTTTTCAGCTGCCCTCTGGTCATAACACCACTTCCAGGATCACCGATAACTTGCTCCAGCGGGTGAATACGATGAATCCGAGATTCCGGATTAACAGGTACAATAACTCCCGTCTGAGCAGTCAAGTTTTCTACAGCATCCAGATCATGACCCGTGTTTGATGATGAAGCAACATCTGGATTTGGAGTTGGGTTCACTGGTTGCGCCTCTAATTCTTCTGCATGTTCAAGAACGGCTTCTTCAAATTGTTCATCTTTAGATTCTGAAGTGTCTAATGAAGTTGAAGCCTCTTGAAACACCTCTTCCTCTTGTATAGGAGCACTGGTATCATTAGAAGCTGGTAGGGGGTTCACGGTGATTGGACGCACCAACGGTGAAGTCGCCGCGTTTTCACACTCGTAAAGTAATCTGATAACAGCTTCTTCAACCAAGCTATCTAGGTTGAATGATTCAAAGAAATCTTTGTAATCAAACATCCAATCAGGACCCGTGCCTTGCAAATTTTGAGTGTATCGTTGAACTTCCACGTTAGCCCAATCCTCCACTTGACGAGTTCGCTTGTTGAATACCCGTTTGAGCGGGGTTGCATATCCAACAAAATATCCCTCCTCAGCTTTAGGACTAAACTTCTCACCTGGATTCAACGTCGTGCATGGCGCCCCGAAAGGTTCTAGATACTCTAAGTTGGGCTTTCGTCGGTGTAACAGTTCATAAGATGTTTTTCCAAACTTCTTCACTGTTAGAACCCGATTTAATGTATAATTTGCTGCATAAATCGCCTCATTCCAGAACATTACCAGAAGATTTGAATCAACGAGCATTGTTCTAGCCGCTTCAATTAGAGTCCTATTCTTTCTTTCAGCAACACCGTTCTGCTGTGGGGTATACGGAGCCGAATATTCATGATGTATCCCTTTGCTTTCACAAAGTTCATCCATCTTGGCGTTTTTGAACTCCGTCCCGTTGTCACTCCTAATTCTTTTTATCTTCAAATTGTAGATATTCTCCAATCGAGTGAACAGAACTTGTAGGTTGGTAAAGGTGTCACTTTTGTTCTGCAAACACATCACCCATGAAAATCTTGAATAGTCATCAGTGACAACTAAACAATAAAGCTCTCCAAGATGACTTTTGCGCTTGACCGGTCCGAATAGGTCCATGTGCAATCGCTCAAGCGGCATCTCTACAGAGTTAACTTTCTTCACTTTATGGGACTGTTTGTGTTGCTTCCCCTTCATACAACTTACACACTTGTCGTTCAGATGGAAATGTTTCACGTTTACTCCATCGACAAGTCCATTTCTCACAAGTTGATTCATTTTTCTCAGATGAATGTGCCCCATTCTGCGGTGCCACATAATCGATTCTTTCTCAGTCGCTTTGGATAGAAAACATGTTATTTGCCCCTGTGATGTCATCGCCTTGGACATATCAAGAATATAGAGATTGTTGACGCGAGGTGCCATCAACATTACCCACTCCTTTGGAATTTTGAAGCCCGGTTTGAGAATATAGCAGGATTTGTCATCAAAATGCACAGAAAATTGTTTATCACATATTTGACTGACACTCAGCAGATTATAGTCTATTTGCTTCACATAAGATATCCGCTCGAAAGTCACTATCCCATTACTCACGCTTCCCTCCATTGTGATATATCCACCTTTATTACCCGCGAAAGCGACATACCCTCCATTGATGTTTTTCACGTCGAACAGCAATGCGAGATCCCCTGTCATGTGGCCTGAAGCTCCACTATCAACAATCCATAGACTGCTAATAGGGCCAGCTGAAGCTCCCTGCACACAAAAAGTAAAACATTTAGTTCTTTCGGGGGACCCAAGCCTGAGTCTTGGGCCTTTGAACATCAGATTTCAAAGAAACATCCTCATTAACCTTTTCAACAACTTTTTGTTTTGGATCAATCTTTTTCTGATTGTTCAAAACATTTTCCTTTTTCTCACTTACCTTTGAAGTAGAAGCTCCTGGAGTACCATTGGGTGTCCAAGATTGTTCAGATCTTTTAAGAATGCGAATTTGAGATTTTGGTTTCTCAATCGGTTTCTGAACATTGTTAATAAAAGTAACTTTCTTGGCTACCTTATCTGAGTTAACAGACTTAGGTCCAACATTTGATTTGACAATTGGTTTTTGTGGAACCTTTTGTCTATCAATTGTTGCGTTCACCACAGGCTTCCTCCATGATTGTTTCATAGCAATCCGATTTCTTTGATCATATTGAATTGGACGATTGTTCCTCATTTGATGAAATTGTTTTGATTATAAAACTGTTGTTGTTGAGGAACAACTCGTCTATGCGGTGGAACATAATGATCAATCGGTTTTCTCATGGAATTTCTAACTTCAACCTCATGTCTTTTATGCCTTACATATGGACACTGAGCAAGTAAATGCCCACGTTCCCCACATTTAAAGCATTTGCGATACTCTTCAAAAACATAATGAGCATTTGGTGGAGCAAATGATCTAACAGGATATTGATCATTATACTGTTGATTCCTCAAACTCTCAGGAAGTGGTCCTTTTGAGTAAGTGGGCTCATGAAAACCATTTGCTTTGTCATTTGGTCGAATGAACTCTGTGACATGGACCTTTGGTTCTTGAGGAACATCCAAAAACAATTTCTTTAAAATTTCTGGTGGAATTTCGTTTGTTCTCTCATGTTTTGGGAACCAAATAGTGCTTTCTTGCCAAATCTTTTCTATTTTAGCATAGTTAGCATTTTTGATTGGAAATTCCTCATCAGAGATGATTTTATCGGATCCTTCCATCCGATAAAACACCTTGACAGGTTTGTCACTTGGTTCATTCTCAAGGTCCTTTCTAATCTCATTCTTTTCAGACTTTTTCTCACGATGAGCAGTTGCCATCGGATGCACATGTTGAGATGGTGACACTGGTTCAGTAGTAATGATGTGATTTTCTTTTGGAATTTCACATGCATTAACAGTTTGGTCATTACCAGTATCATCATTCTCTGAGTCTGAATTCACACTTTCAGCATAAACACCCTCATCATTCAAGCCTAAAATCGGTCTCACATCGGAATGAGGATCACCAATACTCGAGGTATTAGATTCCATTTCCGATGATGAGTCTGATTTTACCGAGCTCTCCGGTATAACTTGGTGATAGTTATGATTTTCAAAAAGAACCGGAGATGGTACAGACTTGTAATTAGTGGTGTTATCATCAATGATATGGTCTACCACATAAGCAATGTGCTTATAACTTTCCAACTTTTTGTTTACTTTCTCAGCAAAGCATTTTATGGCTGCCATTTCCAACTTGGTATTTTCAATTTCATTGATATAGTTGTTAATTGCCAATTGTTTCAATGATAAAGTGTTTTTCAAGTCGGAAATGTCCTTTTTGTAACCATCTAATACTTTGTTGAAAGCATTCAACTCTTTGCGAGTAGATTGACTGTTCATGATAGCACTATCACGTTCAATACGGAGTTGTTTAATCTCCTCAGTCAATCTATCACATTTATCACAATGTTTATCAATTTTAATATCAGTGCTAGATTCAGAACTTACAGGTTTTGGCGGTTCAGTCATGGCCATTAATGCGAAATGAGCTTCCTTTCCAGTGAAAAACTTGGAATAGTCAATCTTGGTGAAAGCATCATCAGCAATGCACGACTTCCTCGTCATCAGAAAATCAGCTTCTGCTAACAACTGATCAATGTCATCATCTAAAGAATCAACACTTGCCTCTGTGTCCGATTCACTGTCCGAGTCTGAATAAACTGATCTACACTCCTCAGGAACATCGGTAACAGAATCAATCACCATTCCAGAATTAGGTTCCTCAGCCTTAACCTCAACAGGTTCATTCTCCACATCCATTTCAGTCTCAGAATCATCACTATCACACTTCTCAGTTTCTTTCTTTTCTTCCTCCATTACCGACTCTTCAATATCAACATGATAAGCAACACATGCCACATTTCCACCAGTAGTAATTTCTTCCACTCCTATTTGCATACCCGACCAGTCAAACCTTTCATCTTGTTGAGTCACCAATGCTTGATTCTGACTCGTGTTCTGTTGTGTCTCATTTGGTGTAGTGATTGGTATAACTGTTCGGTTAGTGTTGTTAGGAGATTGGTTTTGAATCTGGTTTGATGTGTTTGGTTGTCTGTTTTGGTTGTTAAAGTTGTTCTGTCGGTTTTGGTAGTTGTTGTTATTTTGGTAAGAAACTTGGTTTTGTTGTTGACGGTTCTGGTAGTTTGCATTGAATGGGTTTCTATTACCTTGTTTTGGTGGCTGGGTGCATTCTCTTTTAAAGTGACCTTTCTCTCCACAGTTAAAACAAGTAACTTTCTCCTTGTTGAACCCGTAGGTTGTGTTGGGAGAAGTTGCCAAATCTGTTCTACCTGTTTTCTCGATAAACTCTGTTGCTCTTCTCATGATGCTTGCAAAAGCCCATTGAATATCAATGAGTTCCATCTCTTCCTTGTCGATCTGTGCATAGTCCTCATTGGTTAAGTTGTTATTCCCAATTTGACTAGCAACAAGTCCATTGTAGGATGAAACCATTGCTGAGACTAGTGCAATATGTTGTTGAGCAATTTCCACTGTCACATTGCCCAAGTTAGAAGTCTCCAAAACCACCGGATGTTGATTAGGTTGAGTAACTTGGTTCATTGGTTGTTGTGATTGTCTAGCAGTGTAGAAACCTGCTTGTTGCATTGGGGATATTGGTGAAATGTAGGAATTGTTGTATTGTGGTGGTGTGTATGATGGTTGTGAGTAGGATGATGTTTGTGTCATGTAGTTGGTGGTTGGTTTTGGTGATTCCATAACATTGGAAATGCAAGCAACATGTGGTGCAACACCTCCTGAACTTGAGTTACTGACTGGAACTGAAGTGCCTCCAAAATATAAGCTAGGATTATGAGGAATCTGTGATCTTCTAGCTTTCCTCCTATCCTCCATCTCTTTGTTTTCCAGCTTCTCAATGAACTCTGAAATAGTCCAGAACTGGTAAGCATCCTTCTCTCTGAGAACTTCCACATGCTGATCCCATTGAGGTGGTAGAGCATCTGCAAACTTATCCACCTGCTTAGTCATAGGAATCTGTACACCATAACTAGACAATTCAGATAGCAAATGCATATATCTAGGAGTTAATTCTTTTAAAGTTTCATTGTTAATGTAAGAAAAATTCTCAAACTCCTTTATCAATTCTTCCATCCTCAAGCTTCGAGTCTTCTCATTACCATCATGCTTCCTTTTAAGCTTGTCCCATAGTTGCTTAGATGTGGTGCATGTCCCAAACTGATGCAACAGGTCGCTTGTGATTGCCTGTGTCAATTGGGAAAAGGCTTTCTTCTCCACCGCAAATTTCTTTTTCTCCTCCTCAGACATACTCTCCAATGGAACTGGTTCACCGGTATTCTCCAACACTGGTGGTGTATAACCTGTAGCAATCATTCTCCATGCCTCTGCTCCTTCTACTCCCATGCCTTCCAAGTGGATTTTGAACATGGTATTCCACTGATTATATTCTTGCATCTCCATGAGCTTCGGTGGCCGATTCCCGCTACCTGAAGACAAATCTTTAATCAAAGTAGAAATAGCATTAGTAGTTTGAGTATTTACCACCGCTGCTGCTACTCCCCAGTAGTCAGATTGTGGTGCTGGATGTGCTACACTTTGAGGCATCGAGCTCGTCGTTGCCATGTAGTTAATCGGTTGCGAAGACTGTGTGTTCATCTTTTGTGCTGCCACTGTCCATGGGTCCATCGTTTGCTGTTGTGGTTGTGTCGTTGCTGGTTTCGGAGTATTTTGAAAATGCCACATGATCACGAACTTAGAAAACTTCAACACTTAGAAAATTTTCCAAAGAAAATCCTAGGTTCGCCCAAAATGTCCTAGGTTCGCCCGAAATCTATCACTTTCGTCCCTTCTGATTCTAGATTCGCCCAAACAGTAACACCCGAAAGTAGAATTCACCAGAAAGTAAAAACAATCTAACACACTTCCACTTTCGCCCAAATTGAACCGGTCGAATGTGGAAAAGTTTACCCGAAAGTGAAAACTTCAACAACAATTTTCAGGTTCGACCAAAATACTACTCAAGTTCGCCCAAAACAACTACTTTCGACCACTCAGGTTCCAGGTTCGCCCGTTTTGCCCAGATTACACTTTTGAAAAACGGTTACACTTTGAAAAACGGTTATTTTGATCTCAGATTTTCAAAAGTTTATGGATTTGAATGATCTTAATCAGGTTATGCTTCGGAATTGATTTGGAGCAACTTTAATTCTTGGAAAACTTGATTTTAACCACTAATTCAACTCTAAATCAATCAAAAACACTCATAAACCATGTTTATGCAAAAACAGATGTATTTTGATCAAAAACATGTCCAAATCAGCTCTGAGTTTATCAAATTTGTTGTTGTATGATCCGTATGTCTCTGATACCACTTTGTAAACGAAAGATTTTGACTAAAACAGGATTATATGATCATACAAGTCACAAAACCAGGTGCGGAAACCCTAGTTCTGAACAAATTGATGAAACTCTAATCAAAACACAATCAAGATCATTTTCAACATCTTTTCATAGATTAACTTTTGTCAAATAAGCTTTTACAACGACTTACACGTTAATCTAGATCAAACATACACTTTCACAAAATGACCTGGAACCTGACCTGAACACATACACAACTGACAACTCTATTACATTCACAAAAACACAAATACTATATATAGATGCTGCACGTTCGCCCACTAGCACTGGTCGAATGTGGAACTTTTCCACATTCGCCCACTACTATGGTACGAATGTGTCTTCTGATCAGCTCCAGTCTACCTTCGTCCACTATCTTTCTACATTCGCCCCTTTTATCTACCTTCGACCAGTCTTTAACATATGTTAATTATGCTTATCCAATCATTAGTCGCAAAATGCATCTACACATATCTACTTCTTTATGTCGATGACATAGTTATCACTGCTTCTGACTCTACTCTGCTTACTCGCCTTATCAGTATGCTTAAAGGCGAATTTGCTATGACAGACCTCGGTCGCTTACATCACTTCTTGGGTATAAAGGTTGACCAGAAGAATGGAGGCATCTTCCTGTCCCAATCTGCATACGCTGCGGACATTATTCACTGGGCCAACATGTCCAATTGTAAGCCTTGCTCGACACCGGTTGATGTAGGTTCGAAACTGGGCACTGAATCTGGTGCCCCCTCTGTTGATGGTACTCACTATCGTAGCCTCGCAGGTGCACTGCAGTACCTCACTAACACTCGGCCTGACATCGCATACGCGGTTCAACAAGTTTGCTTATTTATGCATGACCCGCGTGAGCCTCACCTCCAGTTTCTAAAACGCATACTGCATTACGTGCGTGGCACTTTAGACTTCGGTCTGCACATCTCCCCGTCTAAATCTACATCTCTCACTGTTTACTCAGATGCGGATTGGGGCGGGTGCCCAGACTCTTGGCGATCCACCTCCGGGTATTGCATTTATCTTGGCGACAACCTTATATCTTGGAGTTCTAAAAGACAACGTACCATTGCTCGATCCAGTGCTGAGGCCGAGTATCGTGGTGTTGCAAATGTTGTTGCTGAAGCCAGCTGGATACGCAATCTCATTTTGGAACTCGACACTCCCATCAAGCACGCTACTGTTGTCTATTGTGACAACATTTCGGCAGTCTACCTCACGCAGAACCCCGTTCAGCATCAACGTACTCAACATGTAGAAATGGACATCCACTTTGTGCGTGAAAAAGTTCGTATTGGCGATGTTCGTGTGCTGCATGTTCCTGTTGATTTTCAGTATGCCGACATTTTTACTAAAGGACTATCCAAGCAACTCTTCACTCGTTTTCGGTCCAGTTTGTGCCTTCGTCAAGCTACGCCTCCAACTGCGGGGGACTGTTAGCAATTATAATTTATTATAATTGATTGTATTTTTAGTAAATAGCATCTCCATAATTATAGGATTAATTGTTATCAAAAGTATTGTAATCCCTTGTATTATTTAAAGTGATGAATGCTAATGAGAATAGTCAACTTTTGATAAACTTTCACAAAATACGTGTTTCAGGCAACAAATTTTAAATGGCAACTTTTAAACTTTTATATATTAAAAAAACTCTAAGTTCTAGGCATCAAATTTTAAATGACAACAACTTTTTAAAACCTTTTTATATTAACTCCAAAGAAGAAAAGATTTTTATTATTATTATTATTATTATTATTATTATTATTATTATTATTATTATTATTATTATTATTATTATTATTATTATTATTATTATTAGGCTACTCGGTGTGAGGATCGTCCCACACCCCATCCATGATCGTTGAGAACATGCACACCGCCCCCTAAGGGCCGTCCTCGTCCTTATCGTCCTGAATAAAACGTTTAGAACAGACAAAATATTATCTCTCTTATTTAATTATTCGACCGTTCACACCTATTTAAATACAACGGCTCTTTTAAACAAAAAAATATAATAATAATCAATTTACAAACTATAAAAACTAACCATTCTTTCACATTATTATACCCTTTTTAATACATTCTTCACTTATCTTTTATAAAAAAAAAAACCACCCAAAAACACCCTCTTATCTAAAAAAATGGTTTGGACTTCGGATAACAAGATCAAATTGGTGACGACCTAGATCAATATCAAAGGGACAACGGACGAAGAAGTAAACACGTCTTCTTTTTGGAACAACGTTTTAGCGGAATACAATCGTTTAAGACAAACAAATCACCGCAACGCGGATCAACTCGCTAATAAGTGGCGGACCTTACACAGAAGGTGTATGAGGTGGAACAACCTATTTCAAGCCACAATGGAGGCGAACCCCAGTATTACCCAACGAGCGGCAATCCAACGCACACAAGAAGACTATCGGGCTGCTCACAGGGAAAAATTTAGCATCTCCATCTTCTCGCATGGCAATTGATGCGTTTTTTTTAATGTTGGTATTTAATTTTAAATTTCGAATGTTTAATGTTTAATTTCAATTGTTTAATGTTTAATTTCGAATGTTTAATGTTTAGTGTTTTTTTATTAATATTTGGGTATTTTTTTCGGTAATTTTTTATTTTTACCTTTCGTTTTTTTTATTTTTAAAAACTTTAGTTATTAATACCTTTGAAATATAATTAAAAAAAATAAATTTAAACAAAATAAATAATTAATAATAAATGAGGGAGATTTCCCCATACCCTTGGTTAGTCATCAAAATGAGGACATCCCACCCTTGCTTACGTGACGCCTATGTGGCATGAAGGACATACCATTTGGGTTGTCCCCATACCCAATAGTCTTATTATTATTATTATTATTATTATTATTATTATTATTATTATTTTTATTATTATTATTATTATTATTATTTTTTTTAATTTTTTTTTGCCAACACAAGTCTTATCTTTCTAATAAACTTAAATCACTTTTGCTAAACTTATATGTTGAAGCTCATACATTATTCCATCACTCAAGCATTTTTAATTTAAACATAGTTTTAATATAATCTATGTAAACCCTAAAAAGTTAGAAAGCTAACATACTCACCCTTTTCTAACTTTAAACATAGTATTATGCCGTATGTGAGTGTTAAAAAAAAAGTTAACTGGGTTGGGGCAAAAGGACACCAGTCTGATAAGAAAGAGTAAAATAAAAAACATTCAGTGTAATATCGTAGTTAAAAGATAGCGTTAACAATTTGACTCAAACTTGAAGGATGTATTTTACTCTAATTTGTATTACTACTCATTTAATCAAAATATTTTGTGGGTAAGTGATTGATGTCTAAATATCAAAGTTATTAAAAAGAACGACCACATTTTGCTTTAAATGTTCTCACTCTTTTATGTTACTTTCTTTATAGTTGTGTTTTGTCACTTTATTGTGCTTCATAATGTAAAGAGCATATGGTGAACTTTTAATAGAATATGAAATTTAATGTCTTACAATATGTAAATATATTCTTAAGCTAACAACAACAAAAAAAAAAAATAAATAAATAAATAAAAAAAAAACAAAAGGACTAAAATGTGCTTATATAAATACTAAAAAAACTAACCTATATCTTACTTTTTGTATATTTGAAAACCCACTAAACCTTTTTCCTATTATACATAACTCTTTTATAACATTTCACAAAATAAGTTCTAAAAAGTTTCAAACTCAAAACAAACACTTGTGGAAGTATTTAAAGGTATTATCACATATATTTATTTTTATATATTAAAATTGAGTGCCATGAATAGTATGGGATGGCTAAAGTAAGTTGTCGCCTTTTGATTAGTTTAGAGTGGCAGTGGTTTTTTAATTTTTGTTCATTATTATTGTATATACTAAAAGTGATTGCCGTGAATAGTGTGGGAAGGCTAAAGTGAACCACTACCTTCTTATTGGTTTAGGAGGGCGGTGATTTTTTTTATTATTTTTTCGACGTATTTGTTATATTATATATAATTTTATGCATAGTAAACAACATAAGTGTTGGTGGTCTACTGGTCGGACGCTTGTCCCATCAAGGGTAGGGGTGGGTTCGAGTGAGGGGCGTTTTTTTTTCTAAGGGTATATATTGTAATATGTACAATTTATTTT
This sequence comes from Ambrosia x helenae, assembly GCA_030844895.1. NCBI lineage: Eukaryota > Viridiplantae > Streptophyta > Magnoliopsida > Asterales > Asteraceae > Ambrosia > Ambrosia x helenae. The sequence goes on along the minus strand of CM061225.1, from coordinate 73,123,925 downwards.
TATATATTATAATTGAGTGCCATGAATAGTATGGGAGGGCTAAAGTAAGTTGTCGCTTTTTGATTAGTTTAGAGTGGCAGTGGTTTTTTAATTTTTGTTCATTATTATTGTATATACTAAAAGTGATTGCCGTGAATAGTGTGGGAAGGCTAAAGTGAACCACTACCTTCTTATTGGTTTAGGAGGGCGGTGATTTTTTTTTATTATTTTTCGACGTATTTGTTATATTATATATAATTTTATGCATAGTAAACAACATTCTACTGGTCGGACGCTTGTCCCATCAAGGGTAGGGGTGGGTTCAAGTGAGGGGCGTTTTTTTCTAAGGGTATATATTGTAATATGTACAATTTCATGCAGAGTAAAACAACATAATCACTGGTGGTGTAGTGGTTATATGCACACCCCATGAATGGGTGGGTGTGGGTTCTGGGTGAGCGGAGGTTTTGTGTGATTCTTTTTTTTTTTTTAGAATTTCATTGTTGACCACTTAGACCCAAATATAATAACATGTTGCACTTGGTTGTCATGTTGGATTGGTTGAATAGTGAAACAAAGATTTTGATTTCCTACCAAAAATATCTTGTTCTCTACTAAACTTACTTATATGCTTTTCACCATAACGAATAAAATCAATTCTGACCGAATAATAATGATACAAGTACCGGCAATTGTTCTTAATTATGATTTTCTACCATACCAATACTTTAAATAATTGAACCATACCGAAAAATATTCGCTGCAACACGCGGGTATTCAAACTCGTTTACAATATCTATTACTAGCGGTTGTAATTTACTTGACACAATTTAACACTCGACTGTTGGCTCAAGTTTAAAATCAAACACTCTTTGTGATAACCCGTTAAGTTCAATACACACATGCATGTTTATTTAAGAAGTAAGAACCACCGTTCGATCCCAATGCTGAGGCTCATTTAATCCCTTACATGTGTTTGAGGTAATTTACATGAAACATATTTAACTCGATCAAATCATTATAATTTAATGTTAGGTAAGAACATATAGTTGGAAACCCAAAACGCATTAAGAAAATCCTATTAGTTAAGTATCTCCTCACTGAAAATACGCATAATCTCATCGAGCATACATGTACCCTAGCTATGTATCAAAATTTTAAGGTATTTTTGGTATATAATCAACATACATCAAGTGGATCTCAACACCCAGCATGTGTGTACTATAGTTAGGCTGGTAGGTGTGGTTTTGTGTAGGGATGAGCTCTGAACGAGATCAGTACGGTATCGATACCGATCTTGAAAATACCAAAATTGAAAATTGTCAAAAACCAATACTGATCCCGATCACGAATATATCAGTTCGGTATCGGTACCATACCGATCGGAATCAGTATTTTCAGTATAATACCCAAAAAATACCCAAACAGCAGCAACATGCTGGACTTGACGACAAAAAATAGCAGCAATATGCAGTAGTGCAGCGACGTGGAGATGGCGAGGACTGCAGCATGAGAATTTCGTGTGGCGGTGGAGGGATCAATGGCGGAGATGGCAGCGACGACGGTGGAGGGATCGATGAGTGGAGATGGTCTCTATCAATACCGCTTCATATCTTCAATCATATGAATGACCCAATGAACACTGCACAAAAGATTGTTATTGAACAATCTGCATAATAGGGGAAAACTCAACAGGTTGCCTTTTCATATAACTATAGATTGTGTTGTGGGCTCCTAGCAATCTTATAAATTATAATTGGTGAATTATGAATTAAAATAACTTAGTGAACAAACAAGAATTTTCTCATCATGTTCTTAGGTTTTTCTTGGAGCTGTATTTGAAACTGAATAATATCACTCTATATTCGGTTTTAAAACTAGTCACGTTTAAATCCTTCCTAATGATAAATATTTGAGACTTCGGCCTTGCTTTTTTCGTTTACGATAATGGTTGTGCATGTATGCATATATTTGAAAAGGGTCATTCAATACACACCCAATTTTCGGTATTTTCATTCTATTCGGTATACAATCGGTATCAAAGCCTATGGTATTCGGTATTATTTTTGGTATTCGATATTATTATCGGTATTACCGATAAAATCACATCCCGATACCATGTAGTACCAATCCCAAAAAACATAAAATGTAACTACCAATACCGAAAACGCTTGGCTCGGTATGGGTTCGGTACGGGATCGGTTCGGGACAAGATCAGCTTCAGTATTTGGGACTATTTGCTCATCCCTAGTCTCGAGTAGGGGTAGTTGATCGGCTATACCGGCCCTTCTACTTCGGGTACCAATTTTGACTAGTAAATTCAGTGGGTGGTAATCGGAAGAAGTGGATTGTTGAAATGCACAAACGTCAAAATTTTATAACCATTACATTAAAAACATTACACTATAAATACATCCATTTTTCACATTTTTTACCCTACATCCATTTCTTCGCCATTTCTTCACCTTTACTTTCATATAATTTGTAAAAAGTTGCGATGAACCAAGGAGAAAGAGATAGCTTTGGCGGCGACCTGAGTTAACATCGTGAAAGATATAGTGACTGAAGAAACGATAAGCCTAACCTCCGGTTAAGGATGATAAGACCAATGAATCTACAAGATTGATCCTTCACTAAACTCTACGGATGTGGAGATTGTAACCTGAAAAGGAAGTAATAGTAGAGTGGAGGTGACTGCTAAGAACGAATACTGGTTTATAGATAGAAAAACATTGATGTTGCTCACTACGCATGTAGCTTTTAGGGTTAGCCAAAAGTGTGTCCCATTCAAGGAGAAGAAGTCATCTTTAAATAGGATTGCAGATGGGCCAACATCACCTATCTACTCTCCCCGACCCAATAATAGTATAAGACAAAATATATATTAACCAATAAGAAAAGAGGAACGTGACCGCCATAACTTGCGCCAAGTGGCGTGGTGTCGGTGCTGAACGTTCTGCTGCGGACAGGTGGCACTATGGGAGTAGCCACACGTCCGAGGGTTCTGATTGGCTTCATGGTGCTAACCGTTAGTGGAGATTCCTGGTGACACGGCGTCTCGCATTCTATTTGGTGGAGCTGCAATGGCACAATACTTGTTTTCCCATCTGATGTAAGGCCCTAATTCATTCTAATAGAAAAATACTCATCGAAAACACGAACCAGAAAATTTCTTTTATCAAAAGACTACTTAGCTACTGAAGGAAAACATTTATAGATACATCTCGGGTGTCACGTCTTCCGTTCTTACTTATTACTTATAAAAGAACATGTCATTATCTAATTAGTTGGCTAGGTCGACGTACAATCCGTGCCCTTGTTCGATCTTCATTCATCTCTTTACTCGTATGGAAAGCACCAACAACCTGCTTTCATCACATAACCCTTGAATTAGATAAGTAGAGACATTACTCAATACTTGAACAATATAGATATAATGTACACAAAAACACAATGACCGAATGGACTTGTCCTTGCAAGTTTGGATCTCTTTCACTAGCTCCGATCCCCGGATTCGAATCTTCAACTTCCATGCATTCGTCCTTAACATACCTACACCATTATTTATGTCCACACGTGGCGATTTCATAACATGACTGATTAGTGCTCATAAGTCCTTGAGAAGTTACATATTCAACTAATACATACATCTTACCTTTGATTTCTTACCTGGTTATATTGAGTAATAGTCCCTAACATGAGGGTAGGACCCTATGACAACCACCCATTGTTAATATACATTAATCTAATATTCATGCGATCAAAATCGCGACCATTTCTATATTCTTCACAAGACACACGATTAATTAATTTATATAAATTCTACCTTGCACCTCGCAGTGATAAACACTCATTCATTCCTCGAATAGAAAGATACGAATCCTCATAAATATTTTCACCCACGGGTTACCATAGGTGGGTAAGCACTCTTACCGATTCGCACAGGTTTAAGGGGACTTTTCATTACCTAACGGGGCTTGGGTTTGGCTCTAAATGGGCCCAGAAGGGAAAAACGCTTAAAAAGAAGAAAATAACAAATGCCAGGTCAGCCGTCAACCCCCGCCGTCAACAAAAGAATGGGGCGTCAACCATGACTAGCTGTCAGCGACGCCCCTTGCAGCATTACACAACCCAAAACTTAATTTTAAATGGCTGCAATTGATGGAACCAATCCGAACTCGTACCGAGGACCCTATAGTCAAGGTTCGGAGTTTCACTAGCATAACTAAACTACATTTGATCCAATCCTACATCCTATAACTTGGCAACACGAATAACGTTTCATCCTTTCATAATTCGCATTCTTCTTACACACATAATTATAGTTTATTTGCGTAAATGGAAGTTGCACATGGGAATCACTGTGACAACCGTCACCCTCATCTTTATCAAGTTGTCAATTGTAGTCCTTCATGTGTTTAATGTTTCTATTTTAGTCCCTGTAAGTTTCGTCATTTTCAAAATTTATAAAATATCAAACTCAATGCTTATTTCAAAATGGATTTTATAAAAATTTAAATTTTAATGTTCGTTGATTTTTTTAAAGTTAAACGTTTACAGTTTATTGTAAATTTTTGGGAAATGTCAGAATTCTTAAGTTTAAAGTCTATAAAGGAGTTTTAAAAATTTAATTGCATTTACGCTAATTGGTTTTAGTACATAATCAATATACTTGATATTTCTTAAAGTTGCAATATAATAAAAAGGTTGAAACAAAATGTAATTATGGGATTTGAAATCCTATATGTTATACACTAAAATATTTCAATGCTCTTTATGTTTTATTAAATTAAATTAAATTAAATGAAATATAAATATATGTTACAAATATTTAAAGATATTCAATTTGACTTTAAAATGATGCTTTTGTTGTTGAACATCACAATTTGCATTGACTAGTTATTCTTCTTTCATAACCTCCATCATTAAGATGACCATAAATTGTGAAATTAATATATGTTTACAAACCCATTTTATAAATCACTTGTTGATCTATTTTTCTTCAAAGAAAATGATGAAGTTATGTTTGATCTCAGTCTGAAATCCACAACTCTTGAACATTCTAAACCCACACAAAAGTCGCTGGAATCATGACCAGAAAGCATTGATTCGTAGCTCAAAGTTTTGGTTTCTTCTTCTTTTTTTCGACTTTTATTCGGCATTGTAAGTAATTAATCGATATGCCGTTTTATTTAGTTTACTTCACTGATCATTAGCCAATGTTTTTGGGATGTATTCATATCGAATAGATGATCTTAGGATATTTGGGGAAGAACATGACTTGGGGTTAATATTTAAATAACTTTTACTTTGGCTTTAGTCAACAAAATGCTTTGTGTTGTAGTGGTTGTGTGTTTGAGTTACTTTGGAAAGACACGGGTTCGACCCTTAGGACCCCTCACGTTTTTCTTTCCATTTTTAATATTCCCTTAGAATTTATTTATGTTTGATATAAATATTTATAATGTACATAATTTATAATATTTATAATAAATTCATTTTTATCCAAAAATTCTATAAATTTATATGTAGTGTCTTGAAACCATAAAGAAAATTATCATGTTTTTATTTTCTGAAAAATATATTATTATCGTATTTTTTTAATTTAATTTTTTTAATCATAATTAATTGATAAAAAAATTCGTTTTTAATAATTTTAATCTCAAATTTTTTGGGAAATTATTCTAAGTTTGATAATCTGAAATAAAATTTATTTTCTCAAAAAATAGTTATTTTTTCTGTTTTTTTTACCATTTTTAATCATTAAAACACTATTTTATTTCATTAAATATGTTTTAAATACAAATAAAGTAAGAAAAATTATGGAAAAAATATTTTCACTACTTTACATCAGAAAATAATCGTTTTTTTATAAAAATATTATTTTTGGACCATGTTTTTTATTTTTAGTCTTATTTATGTTTAATTAGACATAATAAATCAATTATTTATTTATAATATTTAAAAGCTGTTTTATGAATATGTTTCTTATAAAATATAAAGATTCCTATGTTGAAAGTCAAAATTTTATTTGGTTGAATAATTTGAGTAATTTAAAATTAATTGTGCAATATTTATTAATTATTGTTATTATAATTATAATTAAACTTATTCTTTCTCGTAGTTATTCATAACATATTCTTCTTTAAATATTCAATTAAGTAGTATTTAAATTTTCATATCATAATCATAGATTTTAATCATTTTATTTTGGCATACAAATAAAATATCAAATTGATTTTATCGCAAAAACTCTAATTCCCCAAATCGACCTAGCAAACCCTAATGCCTTAGATTCTAGATACCTTAGACTCTAAGACTTTTTCCTTATTAGTATTCATATACATTATAGGTTGAATTCCTTGGAATTCCCATTACTTAGCTCACGACCGCTTAAGTTGGATTTCGATCGCTTTTGCAAAATGTGAGTATATATTTCCCCTTTTTACTATTTACACTTTTGGGGTGACTCATTTACAATTATTACTAAACTTATGTGTATTATTTATAAAGCAATGTGCTCATTGATATGTTTTATGTGAATTGTATGAACGATTTGTCAAAGTCATTAACCTTTGGGCCGCACCTAACAATGAGTAGTACTACGAATTATATCCCTTGGTTGACTTATGTGAATGAGTTAAGTCGTTGGTCATTGTAATGGTTTTTCTTGAACGATGTGTGAACGATTATTGAACAATGTGAGGCTTGATTTTGACATTTTTACATATTACAAATATCATAGAACATAAATTGCGAAACACTTTTCTATTATATGTATTCAAACAGGGTATGCTCACCAATACATTTTTGTATTGACAAAATTATTTTCGTACATGTTTTAGGTTGTTCTGAGATCACTTTTAAGCTTTTAGAACTTAGGCATAGATTTGAGATCTATTGTATTTCGGTTTTAGTTGCCACTTTAGAATTTTGTATCTTGTAATTTCTTTTAATGTAATAAATTATTCAATTCAATGTTTTAAAATTTACATTTCTAGTCCATGATCTATTGAACAATCGTCACTACGTGACACCTCGATGTTTCCACCATCGGTTGGGGTGTTACAATCACTTACCTCGAATCCTCCAAGTTTATGCTTGTTTAGTTGCCTAATCTTGACTCGTTAGCCTCCCATGCTTGAGTCCTTCTTAACATGATCCCTATTCTTTCATGTCATCATATTTACAACATCATTAGCAACCATGATCATTCATATTAACAACCATTATCAAACCAATATCACATTGACTTTCACAGCAAGCAAAGTTCAGCTTACCATCATATATGCCACATAGACAAACATAAGATGCATCAGATAGTCTTTCAAATCGCACAATTATATTTGGGAGCCTAACCATGTTATTAAACATTATTGACTTACTGCAAAGTCAACTTTCAACCATACAAACTTTCTAGTTGGAAACATATATCCATATTAATGTACTAGACCATATGAACTTCACCATAAACATCACATTCACATATAGGACATATACAACCACATGATCACTTCAATTGTCACATAGACACATATAATTCATTCGATACATACTAGTGCCTTCATGATCTCCAATTAGCAACATAGCCCAAGAGTAGCTAATAAAACATAATTCGAATATTAATCCTTACTAGTAAATTCATATAGACACACCTATTTTCTAAATCACAATTAAGCACTCAATCCAACACATGCTATGCATCACATCATTCAAGCATAGAATACAAGCTACTAATGCATACTTATTACCAAATCATACAATCCACTAAGTTCCCACATGAATACTCTCTAATACACATTCCTTATGCAAACATACTATTAATTACATCAAGTTTCACATTCCCTTCACAATCGCTAGGTTCTTGCATACAACTTCACACATTTTCTTCACTTAGGCATTTCATCAAACACTTAGTGTGCATACAACATTTTAAGCACATTGTATAAGCTCCTAATGTAACACCCCAAATTGACCAAAAACACATATTATGCTAATACTAATACTTTGGGTTTAATTACTCCAACGATTAACAAATAATACAAAATTCTCTAATTTAGGGAATTAATCCCGTTAATTTTATATGCTAGACATGGTTTAGACACTTAATGGGACTAACTAAGTTAGTGGTTAACTTGATAAAACATGGGTGTGATCTTGAGGGGCCAAAACTGTCAATAGGCCAAAGTTCACTAAACAAAAGAAAACTATAAAGAGAAGAATTGATATTCTTCTCTAAATATCGATCTACACACACTAGACATTAAACTCAATAACAATCTTAATCCAAGCCAAGATCAAGGGGCTTGTGCCTATATTAGCCCTTTATAAAATCATACTGGCCTAACTATCGTCTAGGTAACTTTTATTTGGCTTGAAATGGTAATCTTGTTCACATATAAGATGGGTGTGAAATTGAGTTGTAATATAAACATGGAATTAAGGGTTTGTAAAGGTTACTCTAGCATGAGGAAACCACAATACATGTTAATTTGTGTGTGTTAAATAAAATCCTTATGTGATGATTATATACTTCTAAATTCATGTTATAGAATGAATTGGGTTTCTTAGTGGATTGATAGGAACCACCTTTAAACTATAAAATACTTGCTTTTGTTATGCATATAAATGAGAAACTATGATTAAGATGTTTATTGCAATGCTAGTAATGATAAACTTGGTAAAGATGGATTCATGAGGTCCTTAAATCCTAAAATCAAAGTTAGGAAAATGATGCCTTCAAGGTGTTTGATAAAACGCCTCAATCAAACTCAATTTCATTTGGGCATAGTTAAGGCATTAATAAGTTTGATGAAAACTCGTGTGGTCAAATGAATAACGTTTAAGAACATGTTTTTAATCACCAATGTGGATTACACATCTAGGTCCGAGAACAAGAGACTTTGATTGGTCATGAAATTTTGGAATGAGGTAAAGGGAACCACACATAAGGTAAGTCACTCGATGGCTTAAATCCTAATGTATTCCGAGTATGTTAATATGCTTGCATATGTATGCTTGTTCATTTTTGGAAACTATTCATAGGAGCTTCAATAAGAAGATTAAACTAGAATGCATATTTGATGGAAAATGACCTTATTCGAAGGTTGAAATTATTTCAAATAGGCTAGCAGGTCAATTGGGAAAAACGCTAGTAAGTCAAGGTCCTTAATCCTAGATAAAACATTATGCACACGTTACTGGATGTTATTTTCTTGAGTATACTAGTAGTCATTATGTCAACAATCTCAAACTAGTTTAGAGTGCAACACTACATCTTGAGTCATACGGACTGGGCGAGTAAGACTAAGTAAAATGGCACATGTGTCCATGGACACAAGGGCATCACTACAACGGTAGTATGACTAAGATGATTGGATGATCAATTATGGCTAACTGAGACTCTTGAATTAGCCAAATGCATGACCAGGACATGAATGGCCCTTAACTGGTCAAAAGAATCCTAATTATAAACAATTTAAGAATCGCGTATTCCAAATCCGGATAAAAGGTTCTACCTTGTGGTTTAAGCATGCTTAAAGGGAGGTAAGTGATGGGTGATTGAAATTCCAAAGCTTAACATGTTTAACTTCACCAAGTTATGTGAAATTGAGTCTTAGAATACACTACTTTGAGTTGGTTTTATTTTGCAGGCATTGATAGATTTAAGGTGTATTTTGGAAGCTTACGGAGCTTTGGAATGAAGCAAGGAAGAATGGGAATGATTAAACGAATTAAAATGGAGAAAAACTAGAAAATCAGCAGTCAGCGTCCAGAGCAGCGTCTGGGACGCCCAGACCAACGTCCTGGATTTCGCTATCAGTTACAAGTCGCGAATCATGCTGTTTGACCAGTTTTTAATGGGGATTTGAAAGCCATTCTCCTCATTTTTGATCTAGGACTTCTTGGGGACCTTTGGGGGCGATTTTTGGCTCTAGAAATCATCTAATTTCGCATTCCATCACATATCTCAAGATTGAATCAAGCCTTTTAGAATATTAAACAACAACCGTGAGTGGCTAATCACCTTTGGAATCATCCGGTGGAGACTTATAATCTAGGGTTCTTGAACATTTGGGTATTTTTCTTATTTCTTATTAATTGTGATTTGAACAAACTTGTTAATTGCGTTAATCTTGTTTTGAATTTTCTTTGATAATGGTTTCTTGCACCAATTACTAGGTAAATGAATTTGGTTAATTATGCTTTAACTTGTTATTAGGGTTCATATGTTCTAGAGTAATGAAGTGTACTTTAGTCCATCTTTGATGTTGATAAAACTTGACACCTAAGCCTATTGAAACAATTAACCCGTTAATCGTCATTACAATTGTTTGATTAATCCCTACCTGTGATAGAATTCTAGGTTGTTTGTTGAACCCGGTGTGATCTCCATTTTTTATTATTATTGTTACAATCAATAATTTTCAATTACGTCTTTCTATTCAAAGTTTTTATTAGTAATCAAGTAATCATTCTTCACTATAGAAAATTATAGTCTTGAATCATTTTGTGGTTCACAAATTTCAAACCAAAATCTTAAATGAACAAAGTGCAATCTTCGTAAATCACATAGCATCATCATAAGCAATATTTTCCAAACCACTAAACAATATTCACTAACCACACGCTCCTTGGATATGATACCATATTTACCCTAACTACTTAGGTTATTTAGGTTTGGTATAACCCGTGACGACCGGTTCATCAAATGGCGCCGTTGCCAAGGAGCTAGTGCGCTTAGTGTTTAGTGATTAGTTGATTTTGTGATAATCTGTTTAATTGTTTGTTTGGTTTTATCCTCTATTTTTTCTTTGTTACGCGGGGTGTGTTATTTGTGCAGTCAACAGGTAGTGCATGCGTACAAGAGATTCAGGGAGGACATCTCCTTTAGTGTTCGAACCGGAAATCGAAAGAGTAGCAAGACGAAACCGACAACACCGCTTAGAGGAGCCGATTCCTTCTAACTCGCAATCACCATTTACAAATCAAAACTAGTCCTTTGGAACCGTTCAAGTGGCAAACTCAAATCAAAATCACCATTCGGGTGAAAACCGAAGACCACCCACTCCACCACATCTAAACCGAAACCAACACCCACAACAACATCCACATCCTTAACCAAATTTTAACCGAAACCCCAACAACCGAAATGTCAACCAAGGCCCTTCCATATCTAACCGTGGCAATCCCACATTTGATCCCATGAACCGAAACAAGGAAGCCGGATATGATGACCACATTGATAATCTTGAAGAGATAAGGGCAAACATCAATGATGATGACCCATTTAGTGTACCGGGTTATCAATCATCAGATCGAGTTAGTGTTCATACTTATCATTCAGGAGAAGATGAGTATTCGGAGAGGGAGTACACCGAGGAAGACGAAGGTTGGGGTTATGGCAATGGTAATGATAATCGCGAAGATGAGGAAGAATACCAAAGCGATCACCATTCCAATGTAGGTGTGAATCAAAACTTGGGTAATTAATGATACTATAATCATGTCTTCAACCATCATTAACCAAGGCAAAACCCAAGAGGACACCGAAATCGCAACATTAACTAAAACCGGGGTGAGAATTATGTGGGTCGGGCGGAGAGAAGACCTCATGAGAGAAGATAACTAAAAGATGAAGAGGTCAATGCTCCATGAAGAAGGCCTCAAGTTCCGATGCTAGGGGTTAATGGTCGGTTTAGACCAATTGTTTCCGAAAATGAGTCACCCATTGTTCCACCGCCTCAAGGAAGAAGCTCTTTTGATTGCAAACCAAACTACATCAACATTCTTCCTCATTTTCATGGGATGGCTACCAAAGACTCATATGATCACCTTTCCGAGTTTTCAGCAATTTATAGTACTATGGGGTCACATTTTCTCCCAAGATGAAGTTCGATTGAGGTTGTTCTGTTTTTCACTCAAAGATAAGGCAACACATTGGTTTCTCACTTTGCCTTCACATAGCATTTATACTTGGGGAGAGATGCAAAAAGCATTTTTGGATGAGTATTTTCCTAGTTTTAAAACGGATGGGGCTCGATTGGAAATTCGTTCTTTTCAACAACTACCAGGTGAGCCACTTCATGAATCTTTCGCCCATTTCAAAGAAATGATTTGAAAATGGCCACATCACAAGTTCGAGTTATGGGAATTGGTCAACAGTTTTGTAAATAGGTTGAATAAGGAGGAGATGAAGTATTTACAGTCCACTAGCAATGGGACTTTATTATCCTACCCGGAGTAAGAAGATTGGGATTTTTTTTTGGAGTTAATGAGTAAAGATTCTTAAGCCAAAGAATCCACGGAGAGAAGAACCAAGCATCCCATCTCAAAATCTCTTCCCGATTTGGATGCTAATACAAATGATCGAATTGCTACATTGGAAAGAGAGTTGGCCCGTATGAAGAAAAAAAAGGTGTCGGCAGTGCAATATGCGGTGTGTGAAGTATGTGATGAGATGGGACACAAAACGAATGTGTCCGAAAAATTCGGGTCAAGAAATCGCGGAGGTAAACCAAGTGTATGGGGGATAAAAGAAATATGACATGAACTCCAGCACTTATCATCCAGGTTTGAGAAGCCATCCGAACTTTAGGTATGGTAATGCTTCCAATCAAATGAACCCGAATTTTCAACCAAACACTCAAGGGGGGTAATTAAGGTTGATCGTATCAAAACCGCCAAGGCAGTTACAATCAATGCGGTTATCAAAGAAATTCATATAATCAAGGTGGGTATTCAAAGAGTTACAACAATCAAGGAAGCTCATCGTGAGGACAAGGTGGTGATGATCCTTTGGGTTCAAAGTTGGATGCATTAATGAATATGATGAAGGAATCCAACAATGATATCAAAGAAATGAAGAAGGTAAATGAGGTGAGAGACAAGTCTCATGAGGCCCTAGAAAAACAAGTGGGTAAATTGGCGGAGGAAATGGCTCAATGGAGAGGAAGCGCGGGGAAGCTTCCTAGTGACACAACAATAAATCCACAATATCAAGAATTGAGTTCAAAGAACACTCAAAGCGTACACATAAACGCGGTAAGTTTTATTTTTAATGATAAGGTTTTGGGTAATGAAAAATTCCACCACAACAATTTGTTGATGCTATGGTGGAGGAGGTTGGTAACGATGATGAGCAGGAAGAAGATAATATTTTACAAGCTAATTTTGAAGTTAAAAATGCTAAAAAATCCTTTTGTGAAAATTGCTTAAATGAGATGGCTACCAAGACAAGTGTGGGGATGGAGACTAATACCATCCCCTACCCTACAGCTTTAGTAGACCCAAACAATGTGTCATATATTTATAAGTGGAGCCCACCAAAGGACGAGAGGTGGAAAAGTTTTAAACAAGTCAAAATAAATTTACCACTTATTGATGCAATTGAAAAAGTTCCTGCTCATGTCAAATTTGTGAAAGATTTGAGCAACTAAAACAAGCACAACAAGTTGCCAGAGCACTTAGGGGCACATGTTCGTGCTATTTTGTCGGATGCTCTTCCCCCTAAACTTCAAGATCCAGGAGTCCCATTAATTCCAATTCAGGTTGGAGAGTTTAAAATAGAATGGACACTCCTAGATCTTGGAGCATGTGTAAGTATATTACCTGGGAGTCTGTTTGACAAATATAACTTTGGTCCACTACAGAAAATTAACGCCACTGTTGTGTTAGCCGATTAGACTCCCACGCATCCAAGGGGGATGGTGAGTGATGCGTTGGTGAAGTTAGAGGAATTCTATTACTCAGTTGACTTTTTGGTGGTAGACTATGTAAGTAGTGCTAAAAACACACAACCCACCGCTATACTGGGTAGGCCGTTCTTTGCAACTGCGCATGCTATTATAAATTGTGCTAATGGAACGGTAAGCATGAAGTTTGGTGGTCGTGAGTTATGTTTGAATGTGTATCCAAATTTGTCTAACTCGGTTGTTGATGAGAAATGTCCCAAAAATGACATTTTTGATAGTGGTGGCCAAAGAGGATCACCCAAAAGAGATTTTTTTTTTTTTTTTTTTTGTAGTTGGCAGGTTTGGAGCAGTCAAGAATAGCCCGGTGAAAGGAAGGAAGATGAAGTGGAGGAAACCGCCTGATTTGGACAATGAAACAAGAACGGAAAAGATGATTGACCCGGTTAGGAACACTTTAAAGGACTTACCGGAATGTGGGAGGGTTGCATGTTTAGAGGCGGAGGGAGGAAGACATCCCACTCGACCACCATGAGGGTGGTGTATTTGGTCTGGCTGAAGACCCTTAAACTTAGCGCTTCCGGGAGGCAACCTGTCGATCAGGTCCATGTATTCTTTCCCTTCTTATATTAATTATGTGGGCATGATCATTTCATTTATGTTTGAGTGTTTTATTTTTATTTTGTGTTTTTTCATTTGTTTTGTGTGTTTTGTTCGTCTGGACCGGGGTAAATTCTGGGGTGAATCTTTTTTTGGTTGGTTAGCACATTACCGTACACGCTTTTAGTCCTTCCCTACAAATTGAGGACAATGCGCACTTTAAGTGTGGGGGAGGAAAGAAAAATTTAAGCATTTTGAATCCCGCCATTTAAACACTACACATTGAGGACAATGTTGGACTCTAAGTGTGAGGATGGGGGATAAAATTTGAAAATTTTTCAAAAACGTCCTTGTTTAAGCATTCTAAAAACGCAAATAACTAAGTCAATACAGGATGGTATGAACCATTTTGGTCTTTTGTCATGGTCAGATTCTGAAAATTCGCATGATAACTCTCAACTTGTTTTGGTAAAAAGAATTACAGATGTTTATTCGGGAGTAGTTTACTTGAAATGTTGATTTGCTACATACATATCACATAACCACTTATCTTTCCATGTGAGATATTGAGCCACCACAACATGTTACACTTTATGAAATTATATCTATTTTTGCATGTTGTGTTCTTTTTAACTGAGTGTGCCATTGTATTTGTATAAGGTAGGACTTGCACCTTTAATACGTTTACCACCCTAGACCAATTATGAGCACAAGACTGATTAAGGCATTAGGATAAGCCTTTTTATTTTTAAACCATTTTTTTCCTGACCCATTACAATATCCCTTAGTCAACCAATTTTGAGCTTTAGCCATTTCATTTGACCACACATTTTAACCCAGTTGATTCGTAAGCCTTTTTCACTTGAAACCCGAGTGATGAAAATTCGATTATAGGTTGTTCCTTTGTGTTGTAAATAGTTTACAATTATTATTAGTTGTTTGATATAACAAAAAACTGCAAAAGCATTGAAAAAGAGCTAAGTCTTTAAAAAAACTGCAAAAGCATTGAAAAAGAGCGAAGTCTCTTAAAAAAAGAAGAAGAAGAAGAAGAAGAAGCTCTAGTTAGTCGTTGAATAAAAGGTGAATCTTTGCCCAATAGTTGAGCTAGTTTGTTTGTTTTGATTAGTTTGCTTGATGTAACAAAAATCAAAGTTTCATCACCTTAGTCACTTTTAAATATCCAATTCCATACCCTTCGCCCAGCCACATTACAACCCTTTAAAGACCTTTTGACGTGTGCTCATGTTTGTGTATTTTGGTGAAGTACGATTAAGTTGCAAGCCTATACTAACATGTATTATAATCGGCTTTGAGTGTACAACATATATATACTAGTGCATCAATGCTAGTCAAAATAAACCGAGTAGAGAGAACATTGTGAAGGATGTGCATGTGGTTTATTTGCTTTAAAGGTAGGCTAATCTTGGGTAACCATTTGATTTAAAAAAAAAGATTTATTAAGGTTGAGTAGTTTTTGATTGTATGAAAACATAGGAACCGGAAATGATATTAGACCTTAGCTTAATTACGTTTGAGGACGGGGAAGGCGTTTTGTGTTTGGAATTGTGAAAGTGTGTCATAAGTTTGCTTGAGGACAATCAAATGATAAGTGTGGGGATGTGATGGGTGGTTGAAATTCCAAAGCTTAACATGTTTAACTACACCAAGTTATGTGAAATTGAGTCTTAGAATACACTACTTTGAGTTGGTTTTATTTTGCAGGCATTGATAGATTTAAGGTATATTTTGGAAGCTTACAGAGCTTTGGAATGAAGCAAGGAAGAAGGGAATGTTTAAACAAAGCAAAATGAAGAAAAACTAGAAAATCGGCAGCCAGCGTCCAGAGCAGCGTCTGGGACGCCCAGACCAGCGTCTGGGTTCAAAACATGTGTTTAAATCTTCAAATCTTGTTTAATTCGAGACGGGTCTTACAAGTGGTATCAAAGCCGTGATTTGAGGAATTCAAGTGTTGGATAGGATACTTGGACTCAAATTGTGTACTCAAAACGTGAAGGGCATTCAGTTCAAGCCTGATCATCAAATCGGTAAGGAATATGTTTCCGAAATCATTTAATTGAGTCGATATGCATTATACGTCATGATCAAACACGAGTGAATCAAGAATAAAACCTGGGAAAAGGGCGCAACCGAACTTGAAATTAGGATAAGCCTTTTTATTTTTAAACAATTTTTTTCCTTACCCATTACAATATCCCTTAGTCAACCAATTTTGAGCTTTAACCAATTCAGTTGACCACCCATTTCAACCCAGTTGATCCATAAGCCTTTTTCACTTTAAACCCGAGTGATGAAAATTCGATTATAGGTTGTTCCTTTGTGTTGTAAATAGTTTACAATTATTATTGTTAGTTGTTTGATATAAAAAAAAGTTGCAAAAGCATTGAAAAAGAGCGAAGTCTTTAAAAAAAACTGCAAAAACATTGAAAAAGAGCGAAGTCTCTTAAAAAAGAAGAAGAAGAAGAAGAAGAAGCTCTAGTTAGTCGTAGAATAGAAGGTGCATCATTGCCTTATAGTTGAGCTAGTTTGTTTGTTTTGATTAGTTTGCTTGATGTAACAAATATCGAAGTTTAATCACCTTAGTCACTTTTAAATATCCAATTCCATACCCTTCGTCCAGCCACATTACAACCCTTTAAAGACCTTTTGACGTGTGCTCATGTTTGTGTAATTTGGTGAAGTGCGATTAAGTTGCAAGCCTATACTAACATGTATTATAATCGACTTTAAGTGTACAACATATATATACTAGTGCATTAATGCTAGTAAAAATAAACTAAGTGGAGAGAACATTGTGAGGGATGTGTATGTGGTTTATTTGCTTTAAAGGAAAGCTAATCTTGGGCAACCATTTGATATAAAAAAAAGATTTATTGAGGTTGAGTAGTTTTTGACTGTACGAAAACATAGGAACCGGGTATGACATTAGAGCTTAGCTCAATTATGTTTGAGGACGGGGAAGGCGTTTTGTGTTTGGAACTGTGAAAGTTTGTCATAAGTTTGCTTGAGGAAAAGCAAATGATAAGTGTGGGGATGTGATGTGTGGTTGAAATTCCAAAGCTTAACATGTTTAACTTCACCAAGTTATGTGAAATTGAGTCTTAGAATACACTACTTTGAGTTGGTTTTATTTTGCAGGCATTGATATATTTAAGGTGTAATTTGGAAGCTTACAGAACTTTGGAATGAAGCAAGGAAGAACGGGAATGATTAAACAAAGCAAAACAAAGAAAAACTAGAAAATCAGCAGCCATCATCCAGAGCAGCGTCTGGGATGCCCATACCAGCATCTGGGACGCTGGTGGCCGAAACCAGCTAGCGTCTGGGACGCCCAGACCAGCTTCCTGGATGCCGCTATCAGTTATAAGTCGAGAATCATGCTGCTTGACCAGTTTTTAATGGGGATTTGAAAGCCATTCTCCTCATTCTAAATCTAGGACTTCTTGGGGACCTTTAGGGGCGATTTTTGGCTACAGAAATCATCTAATTTCGCATTCCATCACATATCTCAAGATTGAATCAAGCCTTTTTGAAGATCAAACAACAACCATGAGTGGCTAATCGCCTTTGGAATCACCCGGTGGAGACTTATAATCTAGGGTTCTTGAACATTTAGGTATTTTTCTTATTTCTTTGTAATTGTGATTTGAACAAACTTGTTAATTGCGTTAATCTTGTTTTGAATTTTCTTTGATAATTGTTTCTTGCACCAATTACTAGGTAAATGAATTCGGTTAATTATGCTTTAACTTGTTATTAGGGTTCATATGTTCTAGAGTAATGAAGTGTAATTTAGTCCATCTTTGATGTTGATAAAACTTGACACCTAAGCCTATTGAAACAGTTAACCCGTTAATCGTCATTACAATTGTTTGATTAATCCCAACTTGTGATAGAATTCTAGGTTGTTTGTTGAACCCGGTGTGATCTCCATCTTTATTATTATTGTTACAATCAATCATTTTCAATTAAGTCTTTCTATTCAAAGTTTTTATTAGTAATCAAGTAATCATTCTTCACTTTAGAAAATTATAATCTTGAATCATTTTGTGGTTCATAACTTTCAAACCAAAATCTTAAATGAACAAAGTGAAATCTTCATAAGTCACATAGCATCTCCATAAGCAATATTTTCCAATCAACTAAACAACATTCACTAACCACACGCTCCTTGGATTCGATACCCTATTTACCCTAACTACATAGGTTATTTAGGTTTTGTATGACCCGTGATGACCGGTTCATCAGTAAGTTAGACCTAAAGTAGTGGTCTTGATACTCTAATGATATCTCAGATAAAACAAGGAAATTGGGATCATTTGAAGAGGTAAAACGGAGCGGATCAGCAGCTCCAGACCGTAGCTTATGGTGCAGAACCGTAGCTTATGGTAGGAATTGCTTTAAAATCTTGTTTTTTTTTTTTTTTGCCTTTTTAAAACTTCAATCGATAAATCACGTTTAATTGGGTTATTTCGTGTTGCTTAACCCTAGGTACGATTGATAAGAAGCCCGGATGGAGATCAAGCTATTTCGAAGAACCGAAGGCGCATAATAAACGAAACGCTTCCGCATAATCCTGGTTTATAAACATTTTCAGTAATGGGGATTGGAACATATACCCAAATTTTAAATCTTAACTTATTTTGTAAAACCTATGGGAATGACGTTTAAGTTCCAAAGTTTTATTTTATCCCCAATTACTATGATAAAAAAACTGTGTTTAAATCTTCAAATCTCGCTTAATTCGGGACGGGTCTTACAAGTGGTATCAAAGCCGTGATTTGAGGGACTCAAGTGTCGGATATGATACTTGGACTCAAATTGTGTACTCAAAACGTGAAGGGCATTCGGTTCAAGCTTGATCATCAATTCGGTAAGGAATTAGTTTCCAAAATCATTTAATTGAGTCGATAAGCATTCTGCGTCATTATCAAACACGAGTGAATCAAGCATAAAACCTGGGAAAAGGGCAATGAGCACTTGAACCCGGGTATACACCAATTACACAGTCATGGTAAGCTGAGGCGCAACCGAACTGGAAATTAGGGAATAGATGCATAGAATACATAAAATCAGAAAAAGTGCCAATCACACGATCATGGTGGGCTAAGGGTCAGCTGAACCGAGAATTAGAAGACATGATTACATCAACAAGACTACGTGATCGGATAAAACGCAAATGTGGGTATACATTAATACAATAGACAAACAGAAAAGAATGTTTTTATTAAACAAGATGCATGACCAGAAATTACCCACATGGAGAGTACTGTGGTGATCGCGATAAGATCACCGTGTCATGTGTGGATTGCTTACCCTAGCCAGGTAAGTGTTAAACACATGGTATGGTGGGCTTCTCGTGATCTACACGCCTACCTTTCGCGTGACAAGGACTGGGTCAGGATAGAAATGCCTATTAACATCTCAAAAAATATAACTCGCGAGGTCATATAACAAGGAAGTATTGCCAAACAACTTAAGAGGCCGAGTATGTAAAGCCGATGCATAAACGACCCATGCGATCGTAGAGCCAAAGGTATTACCACAACGGTTACAGGGACAAAGGTAAGACTTGAACCTTAATCAAAGGTTAAGTCATAAATAAACTCGAACCTTATTTAAAGGTTAATCTGTAAGCAGACTTGAACGTTAATCAAAGGTTAAGTAATGAATAAACTCGAACCTTAATCGAAGGTTAATCTGTAAGCAGACTTGAACCTTAATCAAAGGTTAAGTTATAAACAAATACGAGTCATTATTATAAAATGATTCACAAGTAAATCCATCGGACCTTAACCGAAGGTTAAACCATAACAAATCTGAGTCTTAACCGAAGGTTAAACTGTAAATCAAACTAGACCCTAGTCGAGGGTTAATTAAATAGGAAAAGTCAAACCTTGATGGAAGTTAAAAAAAAATCACAGTCGAATCTGAACCTTATCTAAGGGTAAACACTAAATAAATCTAAATCATACTCGAGAGATTAACTTGCATACCAACGCGAACCTCCTAACGAGGTACAACACGGGTATGACTCGAACCATGTTTTAAGGTTGAATTATAAGTAAACTTGAACCTTATTCGATACCTTCGTTATACTTAAACCCAAATTCTATTCGGAAATTGAATTAGGCACCAATTAGAACCACGGTTCAATTGGATGAGTAAAGAGTATGAAAAACAATATTGGCTTATCGTAGGATAGCCATGACAAATCCAAAACAAAAACCGTAACAGAATTAGTGAAAGCCTATGGGCAAAGGTGAACTATGCGTCACACCAAATAATAATGAATTCGTGAAAGCCTATGGGCGAATGTGAATTACGCGTCACTCTAAATAGGGAAACAAACGAAAATAGAAGCCCAGAGGCAAGCATGAACTATGATTCACACCTGAATGAACTAAGAATGTGATTGTAAACCGCAAAATGAAGTATTAAATAAATAAGGAGAAGAAGCAAACGCAAAATAAATAGGGGCTCATAGGTGACCCCAGAAGTCGTCGGTGGACCCTCACCAAGAAAACGATCATAGCCTCTAGTTGCAATCGTATAAGAACAATGATTAAATAATGTGACCTAATCGAGGCATGTTAAAGAAAACAAAGTGGAATTAACCTCATGGGCCTTAACACATGATGGATGAACCAACAAGCAAAAGTCTAATATATAGATAGCTGTGAATTGCAGAAGTGAAGGCAATGCTTTCATAATAAACCAAACGAGATCTGCAGGACCACTATGCATGTAAATGCGAGGTAAAGAAAACATAAGTGTACTTACCTTAACACACACAAGAATGGAAAGCTAAGAAACAGTTGGGCAAGAACCTTTTTTGTAAAACGCGAAAGTGATCATAGGATCAATAAATCCGAAGGGACACAAATATACAGAAATGGGTCATAGTACCAAAAATAAACCCTGGACAGGCCGGTCCTTAAGGGAAAAATTCATTGAGATCAGGGGACGTGAAAATGGATGTTACAGACAAAATAATATCTATATAAATAGAAGAGTCGGAAGACTCGGGTCAAGACACAAATAAAATGCTCTAAAGAGCGACAAATGTAAACTCGAAAAGCCCGATAAGAAAGGGATCACGAATCCTAGATTCAAAACTATCCCCGTCCAGAAAACAATCTTACTAGCCCGGGCTACTGGAGCAAAAGAGAAATGGGTGATCAACCACGTGGAAATAGTTGAGTTGAAATTCACACTCTAATATCGAGCATGTCACACCCTCAAATTTTCACTTCAGGGTTTATACCGCGAGGCGCGTTACACACCAGGATCCCATAGCCATAAGTTATAAGAACGACTCTAAATGCCCAAACCATTTAGTTCGTTATTTAAAACCAAGTTTAAAAGTGACCCAAAAGTTTTAAGTAAATGCCGAAGCGTAACCAAAATAGTTAAGTAATTTGTTATTGCGTAAAAAAAAACGCGCCCAAATAACCATAAATAAGTAAATGATAAAAATAGTTTAATGTGTTCATTAACCCATGACACATATGATGCATGATCTACTCGTGCTCCAACCTAGCGATCTGCAAAAGCTTGCTATCGTGTGTCAACATAAAGTTGGTGAGTTCACAAAGTAAGGTAAATGAGTAAGTAAATGAGTAGATTCCAAAATCCATGTAACCACTAGTTCATCGCATGCCAAGGGTAGCTAACCAACTCATGATAACTAAACACTTATATACCGAACTGCTAATGTACGTGTTGTCACAATTGTGAGCAGAATGCCTTGCATCATTGCCTATCAACAATGATAATGTGTTTAGTAACAGTTCACTCTCCCGTACTCTCCTGAGTCACGGGGTGAGGTTTGTCAAACATAATAGCTCTATCAACTAGTAACCCGCTTGCCAACCCGGCAACTCATTCGGTATGTGAAGGACTTACAATGATAGTTTTGGTTTAGTTAATCAAGGAAAAAGTTTGCGAACTGGCAAAACCCGACCCACACAAGGAGTCAAAACCCGACCCACACCAGGAGTCAAAGCACCCCAAAACCCGAGATGTAAAATTAGTCCCAAACCGGACTAGAAAAAGTTTAGTAAGTTGTCTCAAACCCGAGACACATGCTTTTGAGAAAAGAGCAGTGAAACTCACCTTATGTTGCGTTAAGTGCTAAGTCCAAGTCCAATTAAGAAGTAGAGACTCGCTACCGACTCCTTATTTTATGTGTCACTATGTGAGTACATGTGTATACACGATACACCATATAACTCGTTTGTCCATAACTTTAGTTTATGCAAAAACGTTTAAGTGACACCTATCGTAACTACATGCACAAGTAGACCCTACGAACCCGTTGGTGAACGTTATGATTAATATCAGTTATACATCTCATACAAGTGTACACGCAAGTTAAAGTCATAACCGTGTCATACAAGACTCCAAACAAGCACATAAGCATCTATGTCACAATTTATGTTTTTAGGACATATTATACATTGCCAAAGCGATTTTTCTAAAAATACTTGCACAAAGAATTAGACAACCAAAATTTTACATAATATTCTTATGAGTCCATATCTTATTACAATATTTTTATTTTTCTTTCACGACCTAATTTCTTATAAAACTCAAGTTATAGCCGATTAAAGTTGACCCAAGTTTTTAATCCGAAAATCAGTTTCGACCTTTACTAGAATAATATTCCAAAAACATATCAAACAACAACCAAATTGCATGATCTTGCCCATTCCAGAAACCTAAGGCCACGTACGACAGGCACATAACAAGAATCGATCAAAACCAATATTTAAGGTCAAGTTACAGAGCCTACAAGTCGACATACACCTTCTGTCCAGATTTTAAACATGCAATCATCCCAACTATTTCAAACCCTAGGTGTATATTATCATTCAAGGACCTCAAATAATCATCATACAATAACCCTAACACACTAATACAATCTGAACATGTCAGATTCATCGTACATAACATGATTTATAAACCCTAGATACTTGATCATCATAGATATACAATAACATGAAATCATACCACATAACCATTCATAAATCATCATGTTTATTACGTTAATCCAAGTTTTAATCTTTATAAAATATGACCAGGTTTGGACAAACATTATTATGGTGCTTAAACATGATCAAGAAGATTAAAAACACAAGGATTTAAGATAATATACCTAAAGCACTTCACAATCAAGAACCGAACATGTTCTAATCTACCTGGATGATGTTCTTGAGCCTTAGCAGGTGTTGGAGGGTTTATTTTTTGTTTGGGGCCTGTTATGGATGATCAGGGTTGAGGTTATGAGGTGCATGAGGCTTAAGGTTGCTTAAATAGAGGGTTTAAGTTGGTTTCATGCATCAGGCAACACCGAACGGCTGTTCGGTCTCAGTGAACGGCCGTTCACTTTGACACGGCCCGTTTTGGGCGGTGCAGTTCAGTGTATTGTCCGTTTTCTTCGATGTTTTTGTTATTTTGGACCATACCAAGCGTAACCCCATGTATTTAGACCCCAACCATCTTTACGGTTCATCGATTACGCTTTTGATAACGCGTTTAGTTTAAATTCAAGTAATCACATAATAGTTTGCACATGGATTCATAGAAACACGTTCTTTGGTAATTCCCTGAATTACCTCTGTTATGCAGTTACTTGTCTACAACTTTGCAACATGTAACTCACCTAACTAACCCTAGTTAAGTAACATGCTGTGAATGTAAGTAAAGTTAACTAGAGTTTATTAAAGTAGGACCCTGGAAATGCGGAGTATCACATCATCCCCAAGTTGAAAAGAATTTCGTCCCGAAATTCAATAGGTAAACAGTAAAGCCAGTGTCATAATGTTTGCTTGGTTACCTAATGTCACATCATCCCTAAGTTGAAAGGAATTTCGCCATGAAATTCACTTAGAGCGAGCTGCTTTACGTTTAACGTTTATCTATGCACAGGTTCAGGTTCAGTAAAGAGATATGAGTATTTAAGCTGCATTTGATCCATGCGTTCCCATGTGTATTCCGGTCCTAGACGGGAATTCCACCGTACCTTGACAATAGGTATAGTGCTTTGTCTGAGTTTCTTGATGCCCTGCTCAAGAATCTCCATCGGTTCTTTCACAAACCGTAACTGATCGTCCACCTGGATCTCCTCCAGTGGCACCACTAATGTCATATCAGACAGACATTTCTTAAGGTTCGATACGTGGAATACATTGTGCAATCCACTGAGTTCCTTAGGAAGGTTTAACCTGTAAGCCACTGGATTGATTCTTTCAATAATCTCGAATGGTCCAACATATCGCGGGTTCAACTTTCTCCGTTTCCCAAATCGAATCACGCCTTTCCAAGGCGACACCTTTAGTAGTACCTTGTCCCCAACCGGGAACTCCAAAGGCTTCCTACGCTTATCAGCGTAGCTTTTCTGTCGATCACGGGCAGCGGCCATACGATTTCTGATTTGCACAATCTTCTCAGAAGTTTCATGCACGAGTTCAGGACCTGTTAGTTAGCTATTCCCAACTTCTATTCAACATATGGGAGATATACACTTGCGTCCCTACAATGCCTCAAAAGGCGCACACTGAATAGAAGTGTGATAACTGTTGTTATGCGAGAATTCGATCAAAAGCAAGTGTTTATCCCAACTATTGCCAAAATCCACCACGCAAGCCCGTAGCAGATCTTCCAATGTCTGGATGGTACGTTCACTCTGTCCATCCGTCTGAGGGTGATAGGCCGTGCTCATGTCTAAGCGAGTCCCCAATACATCTTGGACAGTAGTCAAAAAATGAGTAGTGAATCATGAATCGCGATCAGATATAATAGAAGTAGGCACCCCATGCCTAGAGACAATTTTCTTAATATAGATGTTGGTCAATCGCTCCAGCATGTCTGTTTCCTTGATTGCCAAGAAATGTGCCGATTTGGTTAACTGATCGACGATAACCCAAATCATATTATGCCCACTTGATGTTTTTGGGAGTTTAGTGATAAAGTCCATAGAAATTTCATCCCATTTCCACATAGGGATCTCTGGTTGCTGGTGTAGGCCCGAAGGTTTCTGATATTCAATCTTAATGTGACACCCTAGGAAAATCCTACACCGGCCGTGGCCAGGAGAGATCATTGGTTCATAAGTAACGTCTTACCTCTTAAATCACCAACGCGTTTTGGGGCTTAATGTTAATGGATGAGAGGAGAACTCCACAGTTAAGCGTGCTCAGGTGGGAGTAGTTTCAGGATGGGTGACCTCCTGGGAAGTCTCCACCAGGGCAACCAAAAACAAATCCATGAGCTCTGGATGGGCAACCCATCGGGGCAAAGCGAACAATATTGGTGATGAGAGAGGCCGGATGTTACAGATAGTATCAGAGCCACTCCTGTGCCGTTCGAGATGGTGGGTGCATACCACATCAGGGACGATGAGACTCTAACAGGGGGTGAATGTGACACCCTAGGAAAATCCCACACCAGCCGTGAACAGGAGAGATCATTGGTTTATAAGTAATGCCTTACCTCTTAAATCACCAACGTGTTTTGGGACTTAATGTTAGTGGATGAGAGGAGAACTCCACAGTTAAGCGTGCACAGGTGGGAGCAGTTTTAGGATGGGTGACCTCCTGGGAAGTCTCCACCAAGGCAACCAAAAACAAATCCGTGAGCTCTGGATGGGCAACCTATCGGGGCAAAGCAGACAATATTGGTGATGAGAGAGGCCGGATGTTACAATTAACCTTAGCACAAGTCAAGCACTTACTAACATAAGTGGATATCTGAGCTTTCATGTTTGGCCACCAATAAGGAATTTTGAGATCTTGGTACATCTTATCCGAACCAGGATGTACCGAATAATAAGAGGTGTGAGTTTCGTCAAGCACAAGTTGTGTGAGATCCCCAAAGCGTGGAATCCAGACTCGTTTTAAGAAGTTTTAAGAAGTTCATAAAAGATAACAACGTTTTCAAACACTTCACCTTTGTTTTTAACAAGATAACACCAAACTGTCCTGGTATAATTGTCCACAACAGTTAAAAAAATACATATACCCTACCTAACTTGTGACCTTATAAGGACCCCAAACATCTATATGAATGATGTCACCTACCTGTTTGGTCTTATGATCACTAATGGGAAAAGGTAACCTAACCTTTTTAGCCTTGTGGCATATATCACAAGGCTAAGAATCAGGTTTACCTAACTTAAGATCATTAATAAGAATGGCTAGAACCTGATCAGAGGGATGTCCCAACCTACTATGCGATAGGTTGGAACTACCAATACTACTAAAACACAAGTTAGAAATCACATTCTCACCAACAAAATACAAACCATCCTTTTGATCACTAGTCACCAGGATTCTCCTTGACTTGGAATCCTGAATGTAACAATGATCTTCATCAAACAATGCACTCAACTTATTGTCCTTAGACAATTTATGAACAGACATTAGGTTGACACAATATTCAGGAACTAAGAACACGCCATACAAAGTAACACCTTCTTCTATCTTAATGTCATGAATTTTGGTAACTTTAGCACAGGTTCCATTTGGATGTTTGACCTAAATATTGTAGTTAGACACATCAACTCAATTGACCATAAACTTATCACTTTTGGTCATATGTTGAGTTGCCCCTGAATCAGTAATCCACCCACAACTGATTGACCTTTTTATAAAACTTGAACAATTTGAAAAATTTTCAAAAATTTGTTTTAAGTTTGATATTTTAGACAAGGCAGAGAAACCATTTATATAGATAGCTTTACCTCCTGAATTTGAACTTTGTGGATCACTTGCCCCTTTCTCACTGATTAGACTCATCAACTTGGAAATCTGTTCAGGTGAAAAAGGCAAACCAGAAGCAGAAGACATAGGAGACTTAGAACTATTGCCTAATTTGTTAGACATGTTAGACCTAGGAACCTGTCTAGCAACCTTTTTCTTAAACCCTGGAAGATAACCAACAAGCTCATAACACCTATCGATAGTGTGCGCCAACTTGTTACAGTGGGTACACTTCAAGTTGAGGTTAGGACCTCTATTGTTACCCTTTTCTTACTATCAACAGGTTGACTAGACCTAGACAGGAAAGACACATTTCGCCCTTTTGAGCTTCCACTAGAACCTCAATAAGACTCCTCTCTAGAGATAATAGAGAAAGTTGTTTTAACAGAGGGCTAAGGATCTTGCATCAAAATATTTGACCTCACAGTTTGATATACATCATCAAGTCCCATTAAGAATTGCATCAATTTTATAAGACTATTAAAATCATTAAATTTTCCAGAAGCAGTACAAGAACATGAAGGCAATTGAACAATAGCATCCAATTGCTTCCACATTGTATTAAGTTTATGATAATATTATGAAACAGTACTACCATTTTGAGTTAATGAGTTAATCTTTTGATGTAAGTTAAAGACAATAGATCCATCCACTTTATCATAAGTTTCCTTAAGGTCTAACCAGACACCCCTAGCCAACTTAGAGAAAACATGACAGAGAAATAACTCCTCACTAACAGAATTAAGTAACCAGGTAAGGACAACAGAGTTACATCTATCCCATTGTCAACCTAAGATATCATCTTCAACAGACTTAACAGTAGTTCCATATATGAAGCCATATTTATTTTTGGCCTCTAGGGCAAGTATCATGGAACTTGCCCACACAGAGTAATTCTCAGTGCCTTTCAACTTAATACTAATAATAGAAAGACTATTAGTATCACTAGGGTGTATGTAAAGAGGGTCACCAATGTCTAACTTACTTATCAAAGTATTGGTACCTCCTGATGGTGTAGGGTCACCACGAAGATTTACAACATCTCCACCACCACCAGGTTCACCCATGGCAGCAGCAAACAATCAATCAACAAACAACTAGACAGAGAGCAAGTAACAATAACAAATAGAAAACACAATGAGCAGATAACAGACAAACACAATGCAAATGAGAACCCTAAGAGGACGAAGTTGTGTCAGTGTTCAGATAGTGGGTTCATCACTCAAGGTGCCTACCCAGATCTTAACATAGGAGTCCCTTATTAGCTATATATGTATATATATATATATATATATATATATATAGCAACAAGACAATACACCAAACAAGAAACCAAGACAAATCAGACAGATAACCAGCACCAACAAATACAACACATAATCCAATGCCGGTCCACCTAACCCGGCCAAAGACACCTAGACACACAAACAAAATATGCAGTAAACAAGAAGAGATAACCAAGAACAATCTCACCGAGACGGGGGGGACCTAAGTTAGGGTTCTCCAAACTCACAACCTATACCTTCACTTAGGGTATAGTGTTGTAAAGGCAATTGAAGCAAGTTCCTCCAATCCAACCACAAGAACAGCCAACAATGGTTGACCACCAATAACCTGTAACAATATCAACCAGATCCAAACAAGACAAGATTATAAACCAGATCTACGTATTAAGATCTGATCTATTATTTACAAACAAGGAAAGGGACCAGATCTATGATGTAGATAAGATCCTTGACCAGAAACAAATCAAGACAAAGACACAAAAGTAGTTATGCAGCGAAAAGCACCAGAATCAGAAAACAAACATGATAATAGAGCCCTAAAGCTCTGATACCATGTAAAATTCTAGGGTTTGAATACACAAACACAAATAACAATAGAGCCAACACAAACTCTAGAGACAACAAAAGATGTAGGCGATAAAAACGGTGACAAAACTCTTATTAACCCAACCCAAACAAAGTGCCCAACCGAAACCCTAGATCTTCTACAATCGTAGAAGATCTTAACCATACAAAGTCCAGATCAGTTGATATAAACAATCAACTGATCAGATATGAAGAACGATACAAACAGAGAAGACAGGCTTACGGATCTTATCAACGATCAGAAGCCAATACAATACTCTAGAGAAAAATACAGAGAAAACCCTAGAAAATAATAACAACAACTGATGAAAGAGGGGGAGATTGAGAGACAACGAGCTATATATATGCCAGTCCAGATTCTTCCAGCTATAAAGTCTTCGACACAATATCAGCCCTTGATCTGTAACAACTCAAACATATCTCAGCCGTCCATAATATAACCGGGCTAATATACCAACTGGGCCATAGGCCAACATGATAAGCCCAAAGTACAATAACCCAATAAGAAATACATCAACCCTTAACTTTATAATGTCAAAGCCCATATTGCCAATTATACCAAAACAACTTCAAACGCATTATAACATGAACATTCAAACATATGAACTAGTATATATAATTTTAACAGAGGTTTAAAATTGAAGATGGTAGTTTATGGAAGAAAGTCATTGAGGTTTGTCACAATAGTCGGACGCAATGGTCTTCTCTTCCATGGAATAAAGTGGTCTCGGGGTAATATTGTAAGGAATGGTGATAAAATGAAGCTCGAAGGATATCCTTTGAATGAGTACATCAGAGCCGTCGTCGGGAGTGGTAAGTCAATACGTTTTTGGCTAGATCCTTGGTTGTTCAATGAGACTTGGCGAGACAAATTTCCAATTTTATCCAAGTTGGCAGTGTATAAAAAGAGTTGGATTATTGACAAATGGGCAGATATGGATGGGTTGGGTTGTTGTACGATAAGTTGGATTATTGACAAATGGGCATATATGGGTGGGTTGGGCGATAACATGAGCAACACAATTTGAATTAGGACTAGGGATACAGGAATGGGAGGCTCTCAATGAGGCATTGTCAACGGTTAAGGTCGGAGGCAGAAGTGACAGGTGGTAGCGGGGCAGAGATGTCGTGAAGTATTTTTCAGTTGGAGTTATCAAGGAATTTCTTCAGCAGGATAAAAATTCGTCTGATCAGTATGCGCTGAAATGGGTTGCTTGGGTGCCATTGAAATGCAATATTTTAGTATGGCGGGAAGAAATGGATAGAGTCCCTTTAGTTTTGCTTTAGCTAGGAGGGGTATTGTGATGGAAAATGATATATGCGCTTTGTGTAGATTTAATGTAGAGAGCACGAATCACTTGTTCACGGCCTGTCATTTCGTGTCTGACGTATGGTATAGGGTGGGAAAGTGGTGTAATATAGAGCTGATTTATGCTTTTTGATTTAGAGATTTAATGGAAATATACAAGAAATGTCGTGGTGTTAAAGTGGGGAAGAATATTATACATGGCATTATTAAGGTGACATGTTGGCTGATATGCAAAAATAGGAACGAAAAGAGGTTTAATGGGAAAGAGACACAGGTGATTGAGGCTTTGGCTAGTGTGAAGTGTTTGTCGTATTTATGGCTAAAAAATCGGTCTAAATATAAATGCTTTTTGTGGAAGGATTGATGCTTGTATCCTTTGTATATGATGTAAGGGTTTTAATGGTCCTTGTTTTTAGGATGCGCTTAGTGTGAATGAAAATTATTGTAAAAAAATGTATAATAACCATAAGATTTCACACGAAATCACATTAATGTTCGAGGATGCACCGGGTCTATAAGAAAATTAGTCGGGGCCTCTACCTTGGCCAGATCCCTACTCGTCTGAGAATCCATTAACACGTCCGAACAAAATTGTGGCGATACTTGAACCCTGACAACTCTCTACAGTGAAGCGCATACTCCCAGTATTTATCAATGCATGCTTTACGGCAGACCGAGCAGGTTTCGTCATCCGAGAACAAGGGGATCATCAAGTGGTTCTTAAGAACTGACCTTTACTCCACCGTTGACATGCATTGTCACAGGCCTTCAATAGGGATAACAGTTAAGACTTCCTACGCGTGAAGCCTCTGTAAGCATTCAATGACGGCTTTCTGGCGGGGGGCAAACAAAAATCTTATCCCAAACTTTAAGCGATTCGCCAACAGAGGGCATTCACTAGAGTTTTCTGAGATTTTTTAGGCGAAGTCATTGTTAGAGAAACCGCCAAGATCAAAGTTAGGAAGGGATTTGTGCAATCGTTTAAAAGCATTGGCATAATCCGAGTTAATGTTAGCAACCCCACCGTTACGTAAAATGTGGTCCCGCAACTTCCAGGACTGGGATCTGGAAGCCACAAAGGCATAAACAACCACATCCCGAGCTGAGAGAGGACCCAACTTGCCAAGACGCATCGGTAAGGTCATGATCCGCCACTAGAGGTCACCGAAATATGGCACCCCCACATACTATAATGTCTTCTATGGCCACCTGAAGACCTTTATCAAAACATGATACAACATTATCCACGAAGGGAGGCGGGTATGTTCGCAAACTAAAGAGCAACTTTGCAACCCTCATACAAGATCTAAGTAAGAGAAGCTCGCTTTGAGGGTCCCACAGTCGAGGGAGGTGCCACATAAGGTCAACAGCCCGAGATGCCCTCTTAACAAATAAACCACTGATGAAACTGGCATCACCGCTTATGGCTCCTCTTAGCAGTTTGACATCTCTCTCCGGCCTCCTAATCTCCCTAGGGCAAAGCCTTGGCCAGGCCTTCACCCCTTTGTAGGTTAGTCGGACCTTCCTTAGTCCCCTTGCCAGACCCCGTGTAAGCCCCAGTGCTAGGATGTTTTGATTTTAACATGAAACATGAGCAATATTATAATATAACGGTTTCTTAGACTAAAAAGTGGAGAATCATCTTCGAAAACTCTGAATTCGTTGACATGGATACTCTTCCTACGAATCCTGCCTATAGGAAAATTTCGTCATATAACGTTAATCAACAAGACGATATTATAGTGGCATACATACTTCGAGGACCATATCAACTAAAAGGTATACAGTTTTCAGAATCAATGTTTGGTGATCAGTTAAGACGATTTAAAGAAATTTGGTATGATAAGTATAAGGGATGGTTAGAGTATAGTTTAAAATCGGCCCATGTGTTTTGCTTATGTTGCTATTTGTTTAGGGGAACCTTCTTCTCCAGCGACAACCACCACCACCAGGACCTTCTTCTTCTCTCTCCAGCGACAACCACCTTCTTCTTCTTCTCTCCGGCGACAACCACCTCAAGAACAGTCACTTTGGACGCCCTGTTCTTGCAACACCACCTTCTCCGGTTGAAGTTTTTATAATATGAAAAATAAGTTTTTTTTTAAATCGGACCGTTAAAGTCTAAACGGTCGAATTATTTAATGCTTTGTGGCCCGACTCAAATGAGACGTTTAGGACGGAGACGGACGAGAGGGCGATATTAGCCGTCATGGACGGGGCGGGACGGGCTGGGACGAAGCACCACACCTAACAGCCTAAAACACATTTGCTAGTTGAAAACGTAAAAAGTTCTTGTAATAAATACACATTAAATATGTAATTGTTGTGACTAACACTGAGAAGGACATAGCACTTATTGAGGGTAGCACCACAACCTCTCAACTTATAAGATGAAGTGGGGTTTTTTGTTTTTGTGTTTTATGTATTACCTTACTCTTGAAATATTTTTATGTTACCCCTGTGATTATTTTAGGTTACCCCTATAATAAAATTGGGCTTTTATCGAAAGCCCAACATTAATTGAAAATCAAGAATACGCTAATTTTTAAAACTTGAAAATCTAATTAATAAAAAATTACATCATTTAAAAATTAAATTTGTTGTAATATGAAAATTAATAAAAATATAACATAACATAACTTCACTCCACTCAGGTACACATTATTTGTTTTAGTGGTATTGGATTTTAATAATCCAAAGTTTTTTCCATTGGTCAATAATAATTCGAACTTTAACGTTTGGTCAATAATAAACCTTTTTTTCTAACGTGACATTAAAAAATAATAATTTCCACGTCATCATGTTTGTACACGTCAACATGCCACGTCATCTGCCACGTCAGCATACACTAACCCAGTTAGTTTAGAGTTAACGGAGATCCATTTTTGACACCCACATATTCACTTGGGATTATTCTGGGCCAACGTTAAAGTTCGGATTATTATCGGTCAATGGCCAAAACTTTAGATTATTAAAATCCAATACCCCTAAAACAAATAATGTGTCCCTAAGTGGAGTGAAGCTATGTTATATTTTTATTAATTTTCATATTACAAAAAATTTAATTTTTAAATGATGTAATTTTAAAAAAAAAAAAAAACTTAGTTTTTAGAACCAGGTATTATTACCTAGATCTAGACTCGGTTATACCCGAACCCGATCATACACTACCCGGGTACATATGGTATGGTTTTCCTCCTCATTACTCGTACCCAAATCTACCAGATTTCTCTCAACACCCGGTTTTTCTCCTCGATATCCGTACCCGACCCCTAACGAGTTACCTTTTTTTATTATTGTGTGTTTCTTTTGTTTCAATTACATAGCATGAATGAACGGTTGGAAAAAAAAAAGTTTTAAACGTTAGTCTGAAATTTTGTTTAAGATCCACCACTGGACTAACAGTTCCAAAATGTTGGTAAGCCATCAACTTTTCTAGTGATGAAGGTTTAATTCAGATTATAGACAAAAAAAAAAATTAACAGTAGCATTAGATGTAAGACCCTTATCGTATACGGAATTAAATAATGTATAAACTTGCAATTAAGATGTATTTTGGGAAGTATAATAATAACTTTGATTAACCGAGATCACTCGGTTAATAATGGATAATATTTCATTTAAAAGTTTAGACTAACGTACTAAATCATGATTTATAAAGTTTGATTACCCCTAATATAGATAACTACAAGCAAACAAATCAAAAGTTTCGGAAGCGTTTGAGACATGAGCGTTCGGTTTTTCAAAGGTGACATGATCATATTTTGGCATCATTCATAACCTTAATGCCTAAGGTTTAACAAAGTCAAATAACTCGGCAAACGTTAATGGTATCGATTAGAAATGAAACGGAATAAAAACAAAAAAATTGCACGTCAGGGACTCCGTCGCGCCACACGAAGGGAAACCTCCCCAGCCTTCACGTGGCACCAATCCTCCTTTTTCCCGAAAGTGCCCAAGTTGATACCATTTTATACTTAGCCAATTTCTCAATTTTGTCAAATCTCACTTGGACATTTTTTTTTTTTTTTTTTTGCCATCATTGGGTGCAAAATTGATTAAGTTATCAAGCGTAATATCAAGTGTTTGGTATCCCTTAACAAATCATGACTACAATGAGTCACAAGTTCGGTTTCTCCCACCTTTATCGGTATAAATTAATTGACCCGTTAATGTAAATTTTCACTACTTTCATGCTTTGGTTCAAATGCGGAACTACAATATGCCTATATTTGTTTATCCAAAGCCATTCTAATCATGTCTATGATCACATTACATCTACATGACTCGGTAGGATCGTTATGCATCGAATATCAACTTTCGACCATTTTCAAGATAATCAAGACTCGACACACATACCTTATGATCCTCACTAAGGCTTGTAACCTCGAATGATTTTACACTCAATATATTGGGTAGAATTACAAATTCAACTTGCACGTATTACCGTTGTGGCGATACCTTCGTGTCTATGACTCCATGAGCCATTTTTACTTAGCTTTACTTGCCCGGTCCATACGTTCTCAAGGTGTACCAGCGTTTTCATTTTACACGATTCTAGGAGGATCATAGCATTTCATTAGCTCTCAAAACGATCAACATAATATTGTAAGTTAAAAGTCACGATTATGACTTACCTTACTCGTGCGCCTTTTTCCTAGAATCTTTACCTCCTTAACTTCCCAAGGTCTCAACTTTTGCACCTAGAATACGAGATTCATATACATATTAAGAACTTGTTCTTAGGTATAATTTCCCCTAACCACTCAAGTTCCAACACGTTATCAAAGTAAAATTGCAAACAAGTTTTATAACAACCTGTGATTATCACCAAAAATCAAGCATCACACATGTGTTTTGCTTAACTTAACCAAATTGACATGTATTGAGGTTCCCTACCATTAGAGAAATCTCTATTAGCCTAATTTCACATTTTGTAACAACCCTTGATTATCACCCATAATCAAGTATGATCATAACATCAAAATAAGCCAAATAAAAGTTATCTAGGAGTGTATTAGGCTTAGATGATCCGAGTTATAGCTAATGCATGTAAAGCCCCTTTGATTTAGCTTGGAATTGAGCTTAATTATGTGATTTAGGTGTGTGTGTTTGTGGTGTGGGAGATCGATCTCCTATGCATATTGAGATGGTCTTCATATAATTTTTTTATGAGTTAATAGCCAAAATCATCCCTGAGGTTTTGTCACTTTTGCCACTTCAGTCCAAAACCCAAACCTTTTACATCTGGGTCCTTCAGTTTTATTTTTATTTTTTTGCCAAATTCGTCCCTGAAAAGGTTTGGGTTTTGCTAAATTCGTCCCTGAGGTTTGGTCACTTTTGCCACTTCAGTCCACAACTTAAACGTTGTGTTGGGTCTGCTGACCTGAAGAAGAACAGATGATTGAAAAGTGTATGTGATGTATGGATCGTATAAACAACAAAGAATGATCAAACAAGTTAGTTTTAGGTGCGGAATCCCTAAAACAATCACAAAATAATAGTCAAACAGATCAAAACACGTAAATCATCATTTCAAAAGGTTTTTCATTAATTAGAAACTCAATTACACGTTAAAAGATTGAAACAAACAGGGTAAGAACGTGAAAAGAGCTAAATAAACTTCTAGAGAGAGAATCAGAAATTGGAGGGAATAATATGACTCAAAGTTACATTCAAAAAATCAGCTTGACTATATATAGACTGCACATTCGCCCAAATGATTCGTGCGAATGTGCAGGTTCGACCAAACCAACCGGTCGAACCAAGCCATACATAAAACAATATTCACATTCGACCAAAACATGCTCCTTCGCACCCTCTGATTCTCCTTCGACCAAACTAAAACCTTCCTTCGCACCAACGACAAATCACAAAACATGTTTATTGTACAATCCGAAGCACTAGTTGCACAATTGCATCTACAAACTCCCCCTCGACTATTGCTTGGATTGTTGTCGACGTTGTTCATCCATTCTGATGTTCATCAATCTGATATGTCGCTGAATCTTCTGTTCTTTAGTCAAAATCGGTTCCTGAAATTGCTTTGGCTTCGTCTTTTTCACTTCAGGCACCTTCTGTTTCTCTACAAACTTCCCGAGCTTCTCGTCATAGTCACAACCAACATTTATATCATACGCAAAGCACAGAAATACCACACGTTGGTATTTTCCTGCTTGTTCAGCATCCTTCACTTCAGAATAGATCGGATTGTAAAACAACATTATTATATCCTCATGTGAACAGTTGATTAACCACATGGGATCAAAAATGTGTATCTTCTTGAAGTTCTTCTCTCCGTCTTTCAGCACAATCACAACCTCTGCTATCTTCCAATGATAATACCACCAAATGAAGTCTTTAGCGAAGTGTTGTGGAATCGGCAACAAAGGAATCTTCTTCAACACTCGCGGTGGTTTATACTTTAACGTCACCTTGGGCATACCTGTAATCATATCAATATCTTTTTTATGAACAATTCGTTTTGGATATTGTGGCTCAAATAAATCCCACTTGGTTCGGCTTTCTCTCGTCATCTTCTCAGCAAAGTAGGTAATCTGACTATTTGACGCTCCCGTTAAACGGTGACGACAAATATCACGAATAGCCCAATAGGGAAGAGTCTTCAAATGATGAAACTTATCAAAATATAAGATCCCCTTCTCCCACTTCACTGCTATACATCTCAGTTGCTTAATAAACTTCCAGGCCAATGCACGACCTTTGAAAATCCCACTGTGAAGTTTATAAAAGCTACCTTGTACTTCAGCTTTCGGACGGTTATTCTCTTTCTCTTTCAATTTCCTCAAAAACTCCTTCAAACTATCTGATTGCTCGAACCGTGGTTTATCATGCCCTTTAAAAATCTCATCTTCAAACATTTTGCTCTTCTCTTTAGCCAGTTTCTCGGCCTGGTTTAGCACATCATCAGAAAATCCTGGAAATCCACAATCTTGATTATTCTTGAAATATTGTGGATATTCCTCACTTGTTATATCTTCCATCTCAACCTCTTCAAAAGTAGGAACGTCACGGTCATCAGAATGATTCCCGGCTTCCTTTTCAGGTATCTTTGGAATGTAATTATCAGTAAGCAACTCTTCCAAAGTCTTTCCCACCTGTTTGGCTAAACCTTCAAGTATTTCTTTAGAAACTGCTGCAGAAACCTCTCCATCTTCAAGATCTGGATCATCAAACTCCAACTCAAACAGCTTATTACTCGACTCGAATATTTCTGGAAACCTGCTTGTCATGTCAATCGTCCAGACTCGATCTGTAAGCATCTGGCGATACATGTTCTTATCTTCTTCAGATAAAGACTGCAGTTTTTCATTCCAGAATATATCGTCATCAACATTTTCACCTGGAGTCTTAGAGCTCGACTCTCCACCCTTACTCGAATCACGCTTTTCATAAGTATATTTCTCAGCGTTGTCATCATCATCACTACTATCAAAAGCAGAGCTGTTTCCATCACTCGATCCACCATCTGAACCTCCATCATCTCCATCATCTTTCTTCTTCTTCTTTTTAAAATCATTACCAGCATCTTCATCAAGATCTTCATCTTCTTCATCAGATGGTTCAAAGTCTACCTGCTCTTCTTCTCGTTCTTTATCTTCTTCACCAGCTTGAAGTAGAGGAGCTCGAGAGTACAAGTCTTTTATCAAATCATCCATATGCTTGTTACTCTTCTTCAGCTGTTTGTTCTCCTCTTTCAAGACAATAATCCTTCTGGTGTTTCGTTGCTCGTGCTTCAGCAACTTCTTGTTTTCTCTTTTCAACTTCTTGATTGTTTTCTTCAATACTTCACTATCATCATGGGATGTGACTACGACTTCCAACATCTTTCGATCATTTGACTTCAATTGCTCGATCCCTGTTTGCTGTTTGTTGATAATGCTCATCATCTCAGATAACCTTTGATTCACAGCATTCATAATATCACTATCAACAGAAACCTTCTTCTTCACAGGCGTTTCAGCAACTTCAGGCAGTTTGCCTTTCCTCATCTTCTTAAGCACATTATCTAATGCTTCATTGAACTGATCAACAGGAATATCATCTCCCTATTGTGTGCTCGAAGTCGTTGCAGTCTTTTGTTTCTTTGGTCCAGGTGCAGTAACCGGTGACTTAGAACTAGAAGCTGGTGGAAGTTTCTTACCAGCTATGAGCGATTCAATCTCTATCTTTCTCTTTAGACTTGGTTTCTCCTGTTTCTTCTTCTTTGACTTTGCAGCTTGTACGGGAGAACCAGGAAAATCTTCTTCTACATTCAAAATCACTTCATCATCATCAACAGGAATTGGACTCTTATCTCCTTGATCTTCAACAGTCTGACTACCAGACTCACCAGCCACAGTGGCCTTGGGCGTGGTGGTCTTTAACGTTTCAGTCTCCGAGTCCCAATGTTCGTCTTCTTGCATCTCCTCTGAATCAATCGACGCTTCATCCACAATATGTAAACCCTTCTTTGCCATCGTCTTGTTACGTCTTGGTGTGCTCTTTTTCTTCTCAGGTTCAGACACAACCTCTAACCTTATCCCTTTCTCCTTAACCTTTCTACTCTTAGCACCGACATTAACAACCTGTCTTTTGCGCTTCGCATCTGGATCAACAGGATGTAATGGGTTATCTGGACCTGAATCACTGTCCGCATGTCTTACAAGCCCTTTGCCTGGATCTGTATAATCAATTCTTGTTAGATGTCCAAATAAACGCCTTACTGGTGGACGTTCATTGACCGACAATCCTTTGTACGCCTTCATCCTAGCAAGTGTATTAAGTGACATATGTTCCTGAACAACAATATGCTTAGGATCCCTCTTCAAGTCTTTATACTTGTTATCAAATACCATCTGGAGGAAACGAGGATATAGCAGAAACTTCAGATTCCTCGTGCCGTTCACTGGTTCTAACAAGTGTTCCATCAGCATGCCTGAAACATTGAATGGTTTGTTCAATACCAGGGCAACCATCATAGAACTAATACTCTTGCGCATCAAGTCATATCCTCCAGTGGCTGATCCGAAGACATGTATCAAAACGTGTGCCAAATATTTGAATTGAGGGCACAGTTTTCCCTTGTGCAATGAACCGTCAGTGATTGGTCCATTGTATTTCATTCTCAGGAAACACTTTCGCTGATCCATGAAACTCAGCTCCTTAGTATCCGTCTTCTCATCTTGTAGATTCAAAGCTTCTCTTAAATCCTGCTCACATACAATAACTCTCTGCCCTTGGATCTTGCTAATCAAACATGACTCGCAATTCCAGAAATCTAATTTCGCTCCTGACCAGAATTCTTGCATCATGTCTTGGTAAATGATAGTCGGTGTAGCAATCGCCTCAATCACCCTACATCTCTTCAAGAATTCAATGATCTCGACAAACTCCGTGTGCTTTTTAACCTCTCCGAGATACGCACAACAATTATGTGCATTCTCGAAGGTTAAAGACTCTTCAGGAACTTTCTTAGCAGGTTGTGAGGACGATCCAGCTTGCTCAGTAGTCTTTTCCTGCTCGGACATGGTTTAATCTGCAAAAACAAAAACAAAGACACATGTTAAAAATCGACAAAAATTCAAATCTTGAAAATTTTGGTAATTAACATTCTCATTCGCCCAAACGGGGGTGCGAATGAGAAAAACATGGTGCGAATGAGAAAATTGAATGGTACGAATGTGAAAATTTTGATAAAAGTTTTCATTCGCCCAAATTTTGTTCTTTCGACCAGTTTATCATCTCCTTCGCCCATTCGAAAGGGTCGAAGGAGTCTGTTCTTATTTTTGAATTTTCAATTTTGAGATTTATTGTTTCTGATAATCAATTCTTGTTAGATGTCCAAATAAACGCCTTACTGGTGGACGTTCATTGACCGACAATCCTTTGTACGCCTTCATCCTAGCAAGTGTATTAAGTGACATATGTTCCTGAACAACAATATGCTTAGGATCCCTCTTCAAGTCTTTATACTTGTTATCAAATACCATCTGGAGGAAACGAGGATATAGCAGAAACTTCAGATTCCTCGTGCCGTTCACTGGTTCTAACAAGTGTTCCATCAGCATGCCTGAAACATTGAATGGTTTGTTCAATACCAGGGCAACCATCATAGAACTAATACTCTTGCGCATCAAGTCATATCCTCCAGTGGCTGATCCGAAGACATGTATCAAAACGTGTGCCAAATATTTGAATTGAGGGCACAGTTTTCCCTTGTGCAATGAACCGTCAGTGATTGGTCCATTGTATTTCATTCTCAGGAAACACTTTCGCTGATCCATGAAACTCAGCTCCTTAGTATCCGTCTTCTCATCTTGTAGATTCAAAGCTTCTCTTAAATCCTGCTCACATACAATAACTCTCTGCCCTTGGATCTTGCTAATCAAACATGACTCGCAATTCCAGAAATCTAATTTCGCTCCTGACCAGAATTCTTGCATCATGTCTTGGTAAATGATAGTCGGTGTAGCAATCGCCTCAATCACCCTACATCTCTTCAAGAATTCAAGGATCTCGACAAACTCCGTGTGCTTTTTAACCTCTCCGAGATACGCACAACAATTATGTGCATTCTCGAAGGTTAAAGACTCTTCAGGAACTTTCTTAGCAGGTTGTGAGGACGATCCAGCTTGCTCAGTAGTCTTTTCCTGCTCGGACATGGTTTAATCTGCAAAAACAAAAACAAAGACACATGTTAAAAATCGACAAAAAATTCAAATCTTGAAAATTTTGGTAATTAACATTCTCATTCGCCCAAACGGGGGTGCGAATGAGAAAAACATGGTGCGAATGAGAAAATTGAATGGTACGAATGTGAAAATTTTGATAAAAGTTTTCATTCGCCCAAATTTTGTTCTTTCGACCAGTTTATCATCTCCTTCGCCCATTCGAAAGGGTCGAAGGAGTCTGTTCTTATTTTTGAATTTTCAATTTTGAGATTTATTGTTTCTGATCATGTTCTTTTGATTTGTATTGCAACTAATAATGCCGATTAACCATTTTAAACTAACAGTTTCATCAATTTCTCATTATGTCTGTGTTTTCAACTAAAACTAGGGTTCGAAACACAACTGATGATCAATTGATCAATCTGTTGGTTTTGAATCTATGATTTATGGTTTTTCTCCCCCTAAAACACAGAAATAATGAATCCCTATCATCAATTGTAACAATGAAATTGATTTAAACAGTTTTTAAGAATTAGGGCTTGAAACACAAAAACAGTGATTAATCCTTGGATTCTTGATGTTAACCTGTAAAAGATAGTGGAAAAGGATCAGTGAATGTAGACGATCACAATGGTATGTCACAAAACAACAGGGCAACAAGGTGAGGTTAGAGAGAAAAATTTGAAAAATTTTTGTATAGGTTCGAATGAGACAGAAAGACTATATATAGGCATCCTCCTTCGCCCGTTCTATTCGTACGAATGAGAAGCTTTTGTCTCCTTCGACCCTAGTTAAAGGTTCAAATGAGCCAAAAGGGTTCGAATGAAACATATGTTCAAGAACACTCTCCTTCGCCCGTTTAAAACATACGAAGGAACATGAAAAATCCCACATTCGATCAACCGAATGGGCGAATGAGAATTGGGATTTTTGATAAATTTTCCAAATCTCAAAAACGAGTCCCGTTCCAATTATTTTTCAACTTTTAAGCATCCAACATTCATATTTTCACATTTAAAATGTTACAAAGCTCAAATGGTGCAACAAGGTTTAGAAAATCGACATCAATCACCATCAGTTATCAAAAATAAGATGGAAATGAAAAATCTTTTTGGATTTACTAAAGTTTATGCTAAAACACACCTAAAATCTTTTTGAGGTTTGTAATTTTTGACGAGAAAATAAAATGCAGAAATGTAAATGAAAAACTGTAAATGTTTTTGGGATTTCCGGTAAAGGGATCATATCAGTTATTGAGAAATCTGATCACACCGTTGATCTTTTGAATTATTATCATTAAAGACAATGTGTGATCTGGCAACTGCTGATATTGTGATCCACATAAACTCACATGCAGACTTTTGTGCAGTGCTTTAAACTAATACTGATATTTATAGTATAAACGTAATTGTCTGTGGTTCCCACGCACACGACATACTCCCGTATCAAGAAGTAAAAGCACAAAGTTTCATTGTAAAGCGTGATTATGCTTTCGTCGTCTGTAATTTTACAAGGTATAATGCACAGAGGTATACAGGTCAGCAAATTAATGCAGCAAAGTAACATATGCACTGTACCAGGTTGAGGACTGATATTAATCATGATTTGCATCAGTGATTAATACGATGTAATAGACAATCTTTGATTATCATATAACATGGAAAGTTCCTCAATTCGGTAACTTTAGGATTTGGCATAAAGCTCTTTTATAAAGACACCCTGTCTGATCTAGGTCCGTAATGACTTACAGCAGAAGATCGGAGAGGCTATCCCCAGACAACTAATAACATAACGACCTTAAACCTCCGAGTTTTGTACAAATACCCTATCAAACGAAATTACGGTACTAAGACCATATGCCCATGAGGAGTTCATCCACACATCAATTCGTTTGATATGTATGTATCAGGCACGCAGTAATAGGTCTACGAAGCCTATCAGCACATCGCACAAACTCAGACACACGCCCTATATAGCAGTACATTACTTAGAATGTGTCAGATCCCCACTGATGTACTATCATTTCCCTTTATACTCCAGGAAATCATTTTTGATTTTTCTGATTTTTATAAATTTTCGAATTTACTGTTCCCAAGGATAAGCTGGAGCATTTCAAATATGTGACTGCCCAGATATCGTTTGTTCACAGAAATCTGACGGCATTAATCTAAGGGAAGAAGATATAGCAGTCAGCAAAGAAAATTTCTAATTTTTATGGATTTTGAAATTTTTCAATGTTTTTGGATTTTTGAAATTTTTCTGAAAAGCAGTAAAAAAATTAAACTAAAAAGTGATAGACTGAGGTGGTGATCAATCCTGTTTTTCCTTAATACCATTACCTTTTAAAAGATAATCAAATCTGGATTTGTCAAAAGCTTTGGTAAAAAGATCTGCGCGTTGGTAATCAGTGTGGATTTTGACCATATCGATCAACTCTTTAGCATAACAATCACGGATAAAATGATATTTAATCCGGATATGTTTAGCCTTTGAGTGATTTACTAAGTCTTTTGTTAATGCGATTGCGGCTTCATTATCACAGTAAATAGGGGTTTTAAGAAATTGCAAACCGTAATCCACCATCTGTTGTTGGATCCAAAGAACCTGTGAGCAGCAGCTCGATGCTGAAACGTATTCTGCTTCACATGTGGATAGTGCAACTGCGGTTTGTTTCTTGCATTGCCAGGTCACGAGCCTGCTCCCCATAAACTGACATCCAGCCGTTGTGGATTTGTTGTCTTTGTCACAGCCGCCCCAATCTGCATCACTAAAAGCGATTAGGTCAAAATTATCATCATGAGGGTACCAAAGTCCTTTCGATGGACAACCCTTCAGATATCTAAGGATACGCTTGATAGCTGCAAGATGACTCTGTTTCGGCTTCGATTGATATCGTGCCCAAAGACATGTCGCAAACATTATATTCGGTCTAGACGCGGTGAGATACATCAGAGATCCGACGATTGCTCTGTATGTAAATGGATCAGTCAGCTCCCCCTTAACGTCAACTCCAATTCCTTGATTAGGTTGTATCGGGGTATCCATCGGCTTCGAATCATCCATCTGGAATCGGCTCAAGACTTCAGAAACGTATTTCGTCTGGTGAATAAAGATCCCCGTCGGTCTTTGCTCCACCTGCAAGCCTAGGAAAAACTGCATTTCTCCCATTGCGCTCATTTCGAACTTTTCCTGCATAACTTTTTCAAATTCCCTGCACAGAAGTTCGTTAGTTGACCCGAAAATAATATCATCAACATAAATTTGCACAAGAAGCAAGTCATCTCCTGCTCGTTTTGTGAACAGTGTGCAGTCTACCAATCCGTGTTTGAATCCTTTCGAGAGAAGATACGTGCTCAGCTCCTCATACCATTGTCTCGGAGCCTGGTGCAACCCATAGAGAGCTTTGTTTAAGACATAGACCTTATCCCGGTGAATAGGGTCCTCAAAGCCTAGCGGTTGACCTACGTAAACTTCCTCTTTGACCACACCGTAAAGAAATGCACTCTTTACATCCATCTGATACACCTTAAATTTCTTCCAGGATGCATACGCTAGGAACATTCGGATAGCTTCCAAGCGTGCAACAGGTGCATAGATTTCATTGTAGTCGATTCCCTCAACCTGATGAAAACCTTGAACGACCAAACGAGCTTTGTTTCTCACTATGACTCCTCTATCATCCTTCTTAGACTTAAACACCCATTTGGTTCCAATTTTCTTTCTTCCCGGGGGCAAATCTGTCAGCGTCCATACTCTGAGTTTCTGAAATTGTAACAACTCTTCTTGCATTGCTTCCACCCAGGCATCATCCAAAAGAGCTTCCTTGTACGTCCGCGGTTCGACCTGCGAAACATAACAAGCAAAAGACCAGTCATTTTGAAAACCAGATTTTTGTATTTTGGCATATAAAGCAAGGTTGCCAATATTTTCTGGTGCTTAAGCATTTCTCAATTGCCCTCTTGTCATAACACTGCTACCAGGATCACC
Organism: Ambrosia x helenae; assembly: GCA_030844895.1. NCBI lineage: Eukaryota > Viridiplantae > Streptophyta > Magnoliopsida > Asterales > Asteraceae > Ambrosia > Ambrosia x helenae. The sequence goes on along the minus strand of CM061225.1, from coordinate 73,079,033 downwards.
AATAACCTGTTTAAGCGGTGTATCCGATGTATCCGAGATTCTGGATAATCAGGTACTTGTACTCCCGTTTGAGTCGTCAAATTCTCTGTAGAAACCAGATCATTACCCACATTCGATGTTGAAGCATCATTTGTAGTTGGGTTCACTGGTGGTGTCACTGTAGCATTGTCCAGAATAGCTTCACTTGTAGCATCATCGTCTTCATCTTCTGAATCTGATGAATTAAGCGTTGTTGAAGCTTCTTGGAACACCTCTTCTTCCATCACAGGAGCAGTGGTATCATTAGAAGCTGCTTGAGGATTTACAGTGATCGGACGCACTAACGGTGAAGTCACGACGTTTTCGACCTTGTAATATAAGCGAAGTACAGCTTCTTCAACCATGCTATCTAGATTGAATGATTCAAAGAAGTCTTTGTAATCAAACATCCAATCTGGACCTCCACCCTGTACATTTTGAGTATATCTTTGTACTTCGACATTAGCCCACTCCTCGACTTTTCTAGTTCTTTTGTTGAATACCCGTTTTAGTGGGGTTGCATATCCAACAAAATAACCTTCTTCAGCCTTTGGTGCGAACTTCTCTGAAGGATTAAGCATTGTACACGGGGCACCAAATGGTTCTAGATACTCCAGATTCGGCTTTCGTCGGTTCAACAGCTCATAAGAAGTTTTGCCAAACTTCTTCACCGTTAAAACACGATTTAGAGTGTAACATGCTGCGTAAATTGCTTCACTCCAGAACATGACTGGAAGATTAGACTCCGCAAGCATTTTTCGCGCCATCTCGATGAGAGTCCTGTTCTTTCTTTCTGCGACACCATTCTACTGGGGTGTATACGGAGCGCTGTATTCATGATGAATTCCCTTGTTTGCACAAAGATCCTCCATCTGAGCATTTTTAAACTCCGTCCCATTATCACTCCGGATTCGTTTGATCTTTAGACCATAGATATTCTCCAGACGTGTAAACAGAACTTTCAGGTTGTCAAACGTGTCGCTTTTCTGATGCAAGCACATAACCCATGAGAATCTTGAATAATCGTCAGTCACCACAAGACAGTACAATTCCCCGGCATGACTTTTACGCCTGACTGGACCGAATAAGTCCATGTGCAAACGCTCAAGCGGTAGTTCAACGGAATTTACTTTCTTTGGTCTATGGGCCTGTTTGTGTTGCTTTCCCTTTTTACAACTAACACACTTGTCATTCAAATGGAAATGTTTCACATTAACTCCCATGACAAGTTCATTCTTCACTAACTGGTTCATCTTTCTCAAATGAATGTGTCCCATTCTCCTGTGCCACATTATAGATTCTTTTTCTATAGCCTTAGAGAGGAAACACGTGACTTGGCCATGGGTGGTCATAGCTTTGGACATATCGAGAATATACAAATTGTTTACTCTCGGTGCCTTTAGCATCACCCACTCTTTTGGAAGTTCAAACCCCGGTTTCAGGATGTAGCAAGATTTGTCGTCAAAGTAAACAGAAAATTACTTATCACAGATTTGGCTAACACTGAGCAGATTGTAATCTATCTGTTTCACATATGATATCCGCTCAAATGTCACGACCCCATTTCCAACACTACCCTCCATCGTAATGTAGCCTCCTTTATTTCCTGCAAACGCTACGTAACCTCCGTTTATGTTCTTGATATCAAAGAGTAGCGTGAGATCCCCTGTCATGTGACCAGAAGCTCCACTGTCAACAATCCATAGGCTGCTAACAGGGCCAGCTGGAGCTCCCTGCACATATCAAGTAAAGCAGTTAGATCTTTCGGGGGACCCAAGCCTGTTTGGTCATGGGTCTTTGAACTGGTTGTTTCAAAGATTCTTTCGATTCACAAACATCTTGGGTTTTCTCAACCCCTTTCTTCTCACACTCAACTTTCTTTTTCTCAGTTTTCACATTTTGTGAAGTTGAGGCACCCTCAGACTCCTTTAATGACCAAGATTGTTCAGACCTTTTCAAGATCCTCAGCCGGTTTCTTTACTTTGTCTTTAAATGCAAACTTCTTGGTTACCTTCTCTGATTTAACAGAGACAGGTCCAACTGCTGGTTTTACATTAGGTTTAGAAGGGACCTTTTTGTTATCAGCAGTTGAGTTCATCACAGGTTTCTTTACCGGTTTCTCAGTGGCTATCCGGTTGCGTTTATCATAAGTCATCGGACGGTTTTCCCTTTTGTTATAAAAATTGTTTTGATTATAATAAGGTGCTTGCTGAGGGAAAAACCATCTTTGTGGATAATTGTAGTTGTCAACCGGATAATCATGATGTTGCCTCATCTCCACCTCGTGCCTCTTGTGTCGTACATACGGGCAGGTGGCAAGTAAATGTCCCCTTTCCCCGCACTTAAAACACGCACGGTATTCTTCATAGTTCTCTTTGATGTACGACTTGGAAAAACTCGCAATGGGATATCGATCAACCATGCACTGTTTCCTTAAACTCTCAGGAGCTGGTTCCTTCGAGTAAGTCGGTTCAATGAAACTATTTGCTTTATCAACCGGCAGAACGAATTGTGTGACATTGACCTTTGCATCTTTATCCGAATAAATTTTCTCTAAAATTTCTGGAGGAATGTCATTGGTTCGTTCATGTTTTGGGAACCAAATTGTACTTTCCTGCCAGATCTTTTCAATTTTGGAATAATTCACAAATTTAATCGGATATTCATCATCAGACAAAATCTTATCGGAGCCTTGCATCCGATAGAAAATTTTTACAGGTTTGTCACAAGATTCGTTGCTCATTTCATTAGGTTTCTCAGTTTTAATTTCAGTTTTCTTTTCAACCGGTTTAACCACATTTTTCTCAATTTTCTTTACCTCTTTCTTTTCAACACTTTTACCAACAGACTGCTCAGCTTTCTTAACAACATTCTTTCTATGAGCATTTGCCATGGGATGAACGATCTGAGATGGTGAGACTGGCTCAGTAGTGATTATATGATTTTCATCAGGGATATCACTTTCATTCTCAACAACCGTCTCAGACTGTTCATCTTCTTCATCAGAATCATCTGCAGCGACCACACCCTCATTGTTTCCCAATACAGGTCTCACATCAGAATACGGGTCTCCAACACTGGAAGTGTTGGGCTCGTTATCTGATGTGGAGTCAGATTTGACTAAAGTCTCCGGTGGTATTGCATGTAAATTATGATTTTCGAACAACACCGGAGATGGTAAAGCCTTATAGTTTGCACTATTCGACTAGGAAGGTTCTTCGATTGTGACACCCGGCATGTTCGGCTTAAACATATTAGTAAGTCTACCTTAGCGAGAAACGTTTATAAACAAACTTAACTGGGTTAGTTGAGTCGGGTCAAGTTAGGATTGTCCAGGGTACAATGATCTGGAGGATCATTGGGAGTCGTTTTGGTAATACACTAGTACCGGGTTCCGTTGTTGGTGACGTTACATGAACTAATTAAGTATATGTGTAGATTATGGGTTGTATGGTGGATTAGATACATAGATATGTTTATATGATGTGTAAATGATTATCTGTGCCTAAATGTGTTAAATATGGACTAAGGATGCATGCTTATGTGTTAGGATGTGTTAGAATGCGTTAAACACGACAAACTGGAAAACTAGTTAAAAAGGGGCTCTGGTTCGACCACTTCGAGTGGTCGAAGGAGAGGAAAAATGTCTGGTTCGACCCATACAAGTGGGCGAACCAGGGAAGTAGAATTTGAGGAATTTCCTTCGACCAAACAAGTCTCATTCGACCCTGTGAAAGGGGCGAAGGAGACTACATTCGACCAATGTGTTGGTGCGAAGGAAGATTAGTATAAATACCAACCTTTGTCATTTTTCATCATTTCACAAACCCTAACCGTCCCAAAACGCTCTCAAACGATCTTAAACACTAAGGAAGGAGTTTTTGCTCTTCTTTTTCATAATCTAACCAATCTACAACATCTAAACAAGAATCCAAGGTGTGTTCATAATCCTAAACCTTTTAAAAGCATTTTAATTCGTTTTCATCTAACCCTAATTGTCCAGATCTGTTCTAAGGGTGTTTTTATGATTAAAAACCTTTTAAACATCTTTCTAAATCAAAACATGATCATTTAACATAGGTTTTCATAATGAATAACATGTGTTAGTTGTGTGTTAGGTGGTGTTATGTGTTGTTCACTGATTTGCTGCTATATCTATGATAGAAACATGATATAGGATTGTTGTTAATGATTGGATTATGGTTGTCTAGGGTTAGGATTGGGTATATTGATATTTGGGGGTTTTATGGGATTAATACTTGATGCGTGAATATTTATGATCAATAGAATGAATAAGAAAGATCGGATAATCGACAAACTGAGTATTTTAAGCTAAAGATGAATCGATTTCAAAAGTTTCCAAATTGGGTAAATAATCCATGCATGAAAGTGATGTTTCCATAATCTTTACCATTTTGGGAAAGGACTGAAACGAACGTATTATCGGGGGAAATCGATGGGGTTTTGTAGGGATAAGTTATTCATGCTTGACTGCTGTGTTTGATGATGTTTCGGGTCGTTTTGAATGTGTTTGAAGCGTTTTTAGGAAAAATCATACAACAGGGGCGAACCTGGCCTCCTTCGACCAGTCGATGGTGCGAAGGAGGGATCCAGGGTTGAACCTGGCTTTTTATTGGACGAATGTGATGAAACGGGCGAAGGAAGCATCAAACGGTCGAACGAGATGTAAAAAGGTGCGAAGGTGATAAAAAGGTGCGAAGGAGACTTAAAACTGACTGGTTCGACCGTTCTGATGCAGAAATGAGATTTTTGATACAAACTAAGTGTTTTATGCTTAAACCTTGTGTGTAATCTATGTGTACTTGATTAGTTAGGGTAACGGGTCACCAACGGGATGTCGGGTCGGTCTAGTGTATCGATTAAACATTTAAACACGTTTTAAATCATACTTGGTTACGATCTGGACAATCGGGGACTAGATAACCTTATGGTTATTAGTCGGAACACTTATGTGAACATTTTGATAGATCTCCGGTAGAGGGATTATCAAGGGCTAAACATCTTTACTTATATTTGAAGAACGCTACTTAAGGTGAGTTCACGGCCCCACTTTTACTGCTTTAACTTTTGGGGGAGAAAACATGCGCTAAACTGTTTTGGTAACATATGTCATACTATGGTTTTAACCTTATATTGCTATACGATCTTTTGGAAAGTCCCGGGGGAAACCATGAATGTGTGGGTTTGCACAACGGGGGAAATGTGGATAGATCTATTGGGCGTGACCTGCCCCACTCGTCGGCTTGGAGGGTCGGGCGGGTGCATATTGTCTCGAACAGGTACATTGGTATCATGCTGAACATACGGGCTGCTTAAACATGCTGAACATTGCTAAACGTGTCTAGTAATGGTTTCCAATCGTAGTAGTAATGAAACATACGCCTAGCTAGCGTACTTGGTAACATTGATATAGTATGGACATGGTAACACTTTGGTAACATTTTTGAACAAACCTGTGAACTCACCAGCATTATATGTTGACATCTTTTTGGCATGTTTTTCTTAGGTCGCTAAGGTAGCAATGAACGGAACTAGGCGCACGGGTCTGCATTGGCGTCTAGATATTAGTGCACGTTTTGTAATAAGTGTCTTGGATACTTGGGAACACTGTTTTGTAGAGATTAAATTCTTTAAATGCTTCCGCTTATGAAATTTATGTTTTTGGGTTACGTACTTCATATAGTGTCGTTTATTGTGATCGTTGACTTGGATCCTGGTTTGTCATGCGCCTCGCGGTAAAACCCCGCAAGTGGTAATTTGAGGGTGTGACAGATTGGTATCAGAGCCAATGGTTATAGTGAACTAGGACTGCATGTAGAGTCTGGTCTATAGCCGAGTCGCACACACTAGACGGTCACATTCTGTGGGTCTATTAGTGGGATATGTACTAACGTTGTCGGGGTGTCCTTACATCATCATCATGCTTCTCCTTTACATCATCCGTTTTTATTTGGGTTCTTACCTACTCTTGTCTTCTTCTTCTGGACTGAAGGAGGAGGGGTTGATTTGTTGGTTCTAGCACACACATGCCTTCTTACACTTGCACCTACTGCCACATAGGCGACAATGTTCGGCGACTGGGGTCTAGATTAGGGGTACATTTGGAGGACCATGTAGAGCAGTTCATCATTTCGGGTGCACACGAAATAATAAACTGGAATGCATGAAAATCCCGATGGACTTCGAGTTTCGATGAATAGTCCTGAATTTGTCCCTAGGTTAACTCTTGTAAATTTCTAGTGGTTGACACTGGAAGTGAATCTGAATCTCTCGATTTCTTGGTTTGTTAGATCATGTCTGGTGCTCGCGGTGGTGGACGTCGTGGTGGAGGCGGTGGCCGTGCTGGCGGCGGTGGTCGTGCCGGAGGCGGTGGTCGTGGGAACATCAACATGACCCAAGCTGAACTGAACAACTTGCTCCAGCAGCAAGTGAACATGGCTATGGCTAATTTCCAGGCTGGGATTAATGCCATGGGTGGTGAGTTGATTTCTGTCGACCTTGCCTCATTTTTGGGTTTCGTGTCCTTCCGTTTGTGTTTTACTCGTGTACCGTGTTTCAGGTGTTGGTGCCAATCCACCCCCACCTCAGTGCTCTTATAAGAAGTTTAGGGACTGTCAGCCCCATAACTTCGCTGGAACTGAGGGAGCGGTGGGACTGCTCCGATGGCTGGAGAAGGTGGAATCTGTGTTCGTCATGTGCAACTGTCCTGCTGGGGACCGAGTGAAGTATGCTACTGCGACATTTGAGGGGCCTGCATTGTCATGGTGGAATGCTACTACTCAGAACGTGGGACTGGGAGAGGCTATTGCTATGCCTTGGGCGGAGTTTGTGCAGCTTTTGAGAGGTGAGTATTGTCCGAGGGAGGAGATACAGAAGTTGGAACATGAGGTCTGGAGTTTCAAGATGGTTGGGTCGGAGATTGAGGAGTACACTGTGAGGAGGAACGAGCTGGCGGTGTTGTGTCCTGACTTACACACACCCGAGTACAGGAGGATCGAGCACTATGTGTCTGGACTAGTGCCCGAGATTGCTGGGTTGGTGGCTGCTGGGAATCTTCCCACTATTGCTGAAGTTGTCCGATCAGCTCATCGGATGACTAACCTGAAGGTGGCGGAAGGCGTTTTGCCACCCAAGGGTGCTACTGTGAAGACTGCTGAGGGAAACAAGAGGAAGTGGGAGAGTGTGGGGAAGAGTGTGGTGCCAGCTCAGCCGGCAAAGAAGTTTGATACATCTGGGTCTTCTTCTGGGTCGAAGACGGGTGGGTATGTTGGGAAGCATCCCAAGTGCAACAAGTGTGGTTTTCATCACTCTGGGGGTTGTGATAGGGCTCGTTGTCATCGGTGCCATCAGTTGGGGCCCCATGCTAAGGATTGCAAGGTGGCGCTCACCCCAACTCAGACTCCTGCGGCTGCTCCTGCTCCTGCTGCTCAGGGGACTCAGGGGAGGCAGGGGTGTTATAACTGTGGTGACACGGGGCATTTCAAGCGTGATTGTCCCAAACTGAAACAGGGCGATAATGGGAGGGGCGGGAACGGTAACGGGAACAATGGCGGCGGAGGCAGGACTGCACGTGCTTTCGTCATTGGGTCTGCAGAGGCTAGGCAGGATCCAGACATAGTTACCGGTACGTTCCTTCTTAATGATCGCTATGTTTCTGTTTTGTTTGATTCTGGTGTCGATAAGAGTTTCGTATCTTTGGATATTAGTCGATTGCTAGATATAGTACCCACACCTTTAGAGGCTAAGTACTTAATAGAATTGGCTGATGGTAAGAAAATCGAAGCGACACACACCCTTAGGGAATGTCGTTTGGAACTGTTGGGTTTGTCTTTCCCCATTGACCTTATGCTGGTACCTCTGGGTAGTTTTGACGTCGTGGTTGGCATGGATTGGTTATCGTTGTATCGCGCGGAGATCGTTTGTCTTGACAAGGTTATTCGGATCCCTCTCCCTGATGGAGAGATTCTTTCGGTTCGTGGCGAGAAAAGCGGTGCTCCGCTGAGTATCATTTCTAGCATGAAAGCCCGTAAGTATCTTCGGAAGGGCTGTTCGGCCATTCTGGCACTTGTTAACGTTTCTTCTGACGATGAGAAGAAGATTGAGGATATTCCGGTGGTTCGTGACTTCTCTGATGTGTTTCCTGATGATTTACCTGGTCTTCCTCCCCATCGTCAGGTTGAGTTTGGTATTGATCTCACTCCGGGCGCAGCCCCTATTGCCCGAGCTCCGTATCGTCTTGCACCTCCCGAGATGCAAGAGTTGTCCAGCCAGTTACAGGAACTCTTGGAAAAGGGTTTCATCCGACCGAGTTCTTCCCCGTGGGGAGCTCCTATCTTGTTTGTGAAGAAGAAGGACGGAAGTCTTCGTATGTGTATTGATTATCGTGAGCTGAACAAAGTGACCATCAAGAATCGTTATCCTCTACCTCGCATTGATGATCTCTTTGACCAGCTTCAGGGCTCTAGCTACTATTCGAAGATTGATTTGCGGTCCGGTTATCACCAGTTGCGCGTCAGGGAGGCTGACATCCAGAAGACAGCCTTTCGCACTCGTTATGGCCATTTTGAGTTCTTGGTCATGCCTTTCGGTCTCACTAACGCACCGGCGGTGTTCATGGATTTGATGAACCGCGTTTGCAAGCCTTACCTTGATAAGTTCGTCATCGTGTTCATTGACGACATTCTGATCTATTCCAAGAACAAGGCGGATCATGAGGAACATCTGCGGTTGGTCTTGGAACTTTTGAGACAGGAGCAGTTGTATGCTAAGTTCTCGAAGTGTGATTTTTGGTTACGTGAAGTTCAATTCCTAGGACATGTCGTGAATGAACTGGGAATTCATGTCGATCCGGCTAAGATCGAGGCTATTAAAGACTGGGAAGCACCAAAGACGCCATCTGAGGTGCGGCAATTCCTAGGTCTTGCGGGTTATTATCGTCGTTTCATTGAGGGATTTTCGAAGATCGCTCAACCCCTCACTGCTCTTACCCAGAAGGACCGAAAGTTCGACTGGGATGAACCACAAGAATCAGCATTTCAGATGCTGAAGCTTAAACTTTGTTCTGCACCTATCTTATCCTTGCCGGAAGGCACTGATGATTTCGTTGTGTACTGTGATGCTTCTATTCGTGGTCTTGGTTGCGTGTTGATGCAGCGCGGGAAGGTTATTGCTTATGCTTCTCGTCAACTCAAAGTTCATGAGAAGAACTACACTACTCATGACTTGGAACTGGGCGCGGTGGTCTTTGCGTTGAAAATCTGGAGACATTACTTGTACGGTACCAAGTGCGAAGTATATACCGATCACAAGAGTCTTCAGCATATTTTCGACCAGAAGGTGCTGAACATGCGGCAGCGTCGCTGGGTTGAACTCCTGAACGATTATGACTGTGCCATCAAGTATCATCCTGGCAAGGCGAACGTTGTGGCGGACGCCTTGAGCAGGAAGGAGTCTGTTAACCCTCGCCGTGTTCGAGCCTTACAGCTCACCATTCATTCGTCGTTGCCTGACCGAATCCGTTCTGCACAGTTGGAAGCCTTGAAGGAGGAAAACCTTAAGGCTGAAACGATGCACAGTGCTGACAAGCATCTTGAGCTCAGGACTGATGGCTTGCACTACTTTGCGGGACGTGTTTGGGTCCCATTGTTCGGGGGATTACGCGAGCTTGTTCTAGATGAAGCTCACAAGTCCCGGTATTCTGTTCACCCTGGCTCCGATAAGATGTATCAGGATTTGAAGATACTTTATTGGTGGCCGAACATGAAAGCTGATATAGCTTCTTACGTCAGCAAATGTTTGACTTGTGCTAAAGTCAAGGTGGAGTATCAGAGGCCGTCTGGTCTCCTGCAACAACCAGAGGTTCCAGAATGGAAGTGGGAACGAATCACGATGGATTTTGTCACCAAACTGCCAAAGTCACCTAGTGGTTATGATATGATTAGGGTGATTGTTGACCGACTGACAAAATCGGCACGTTTTATACCTATTAAGGAAACCGATGGACTCGAGCGGTTAGCCCGACTTTACCTTAAGGAGGTGGTTGCTCGGCACGGGGTGCCTGTTTCTATTATCTCTGATCGTGATTCTGGTTTCGCTTCGCGTTTCTGGAAGGCTCTGCACAAGGCTTTGGGTACTCAGTTGGATATGAGTACGGCTTATCATCCGCAAACTGATGGACAGAGTGAGCGGACGATTCAAACTTTGGAAGACATGCTTCGGGCATGTGTCATCGATTTTGGCAAAAGTTGGGAGATCCACCTGCCATTAGTGGAGTTCTCCTACAACAACAGCTATCACTCTAGCATCAAGGCAGCTCCGTTCGAGGCTCTTTACGGACGGAAATGCCGATCACCACTTTGTTGGGCCGAGGTGGGCGAGAGCCAGCTCACTGGTCCGGAACTCGTGTACGAAACTCCGGAGAAAATCGTACAGATCCGTCAACGTTTGGCTGCTGCACGGGATCGTCAGAAGAGCTATGCCGATCGCCGTCGAAAACCTTTAGAGTTCCAGGTTGGGGACAAGGTACTTCTGAAAGTTTCACCATGGAAGGGCGTCATACGCTTTGGAAAGCGTGGCAAGCTTAACCCTCGTTATGTCGGACCGTTCGCAATCTTGGATCGGATTGGACCGGTGGCATACAGACTTGACTTACCGGCGGAGCTCGGTAGTGTACACAACGTCTACCATGTGTCTAACTTGAAGAAGTGTTTGGCTGATGAATCTCTCATTGTACCGCTGGAAGAGATCAAGGTTGATGATCGTCTTCGCATTGTGGAGGAACCTGTCGAGATTCTCGACTACAAGATTCGTAGCCTTCGTCGGAGTAAAATCCGCATCGTTAAAGTCCGTTGGAACTCGAACCGTGGACCGGAGTTCACATGGGAATGGGAGGATCAGATGAAATCTAAGTATCCTCATCTTTTTCCGAAGCGCGCCTTTGAATCGAGGCATGTTACTGCTGAAGCGGAATGAATCTCGGGTCGAGATTCCTTTCAACGTGGGGATGATGTGACATCCGGTAAGTTTCTTTTTGTTCGGTTCTTTTCGTTTCTTTCTTTTTGGGCTTTGCGCAATTTTCGGGACGAAAATTCTTTCAACGTGGGGATGATGTGACACCCGGCATGTTCGGCTTAAACATATTAGTAAGTCTACCTTAGCGAGAAACGTTTATAAACAAACTTAACTGGGTTAGTTGAGTCGGGTCAAGTTAGGATTGTCCAGGGTACAATGATCTGGAGGATCATTGGGAGTCGTTTTGGTAATACACTAGTACCGGGTTCCGTTGTTGGTGACGTTACATGAACTAATTAAGTATATGTGTAGATTATGGGTTGTATGGTGGATTAGATACATAGATATGTTTATATGATGTGTAAATGATTATCTGTGCCTAAATGTGTTAAATATGGACTAAGGATGCATGCTTATGTGTTAGGATGTGTTAGAATGCGTTAAACACGACAAACTGGAAAACTAGTTAAAAAGGGGCTCTGGTTCGACCACTTCGAGTGGTCGAAGGAGAGGAAAAATGTCTGGTTCGACCCATGCAAGTGGGCGAACCAGGGAAGTAGAATTTGAGGAATTTCCTTCGACCAAACAAGTCTCATTCGACCCTGTGAAAGGGGCGAAGGAGACTACATTCGACCAATGTGTTGGTGCGAAGGAAGATTAGTATAAATACCAACCTTTGTCATTTTTCATCATTTCACAAACCCTAACCGTCCCAAAACGCTCTCAAACGATCTTAAACACTAAGGAAGGAGTTTTTGCTCTTCTTTTTCATAATCTAACCAATCTACAACATCTAAACAAGAATCCAAGGTGTGTTCATAATCCTAAACCTTTTAAAAGCATTTTAATTCGTTTTCATCTAACCCTAATTGTCCAGATCTGTTCTAAGGGTGTTTTTATGATTAAAAACCTTTTAAACATCTTTCTAAATCAAAACATGATCATTTAACATAGGTTTTCATAATGAATAACATGTGTTAGTTGTGTGTTAGGTGGTGTTATGTGTTGTTCACTGATTTGCTGCTATATCTATGATAGAAACATGATATAGGATTGTTGTTAATGATTGGATTATGGTTGTCTAGGGTTAGGATTGGGTATATTGATATTTGGGGGTTTTATGGGATTAATACTTGATGCATGAATATTTATGATCAATAGAATGAATAAGAAAGATCGGATAATCGACAAACTGAGTATTTTAAGCTAAACATGAATCGATTTCAAAAGTTTCCAAATTGGGTAAATAATCCATGCATGAAAGTGATGTTTCCATAATCTTTACCATGTTGGGAAAGGACTGAAACGAACGTATTATCGGGGGAAATCGATGGGGTTTTGTAGGGATAAGTTATTCATGCTTGACTGCTGTGTTTGATGATGTTTCGGGTCGTTTTGAATGTGTTTGAAGCGTTTTTAGGAAAAATCATACAACAGGGGCGAACCTGGCCTCCTTCGACCAGTCGATGGTGCGAAGGAGGGATCCAGGGTCGAACCTGGCTTTTTATTGGATGAATGTGATGAAACGGGCGAAGGAAGCATCAAACGGTCGAACGAGATGTAAAAAGGTGCGAAGGAGATAAAAAGGTGCGAAGGAGACTTAAAACTGACTGGTTCGACCGTTCTGATGCAGAAATGAGATTTTTGATACAAACTAAGTGTTTTATGCTTAAACCTTGTGTGTAATCTATGTGTACTTGATTAGTTAGGGTAACGGGTCACCAACGGGATGTCGGGTCGGTCTAGTGTATCGATTAAACATTTAAACACGTTTTAAATCATACTTGGTTACGATCTGGACAATCGGGGACTAGATAACCTTATGGTTATTAGTCGGAACACTTATGTGAACATTTTGATAGATCTCCGGTAGAGGGATTATCAAGGGCTAAACATCTTTACTTATATTTGAAGAACGCTACTTAAGGTGAGTTCACGGCCCCACTTTTACTGCTTTAACTTTTGGTGGAGAAAACATGCGCTAAACTGTTTTGGTAACATATGTCATACTATGGTTTTAACCTTATATTGCTATACGATCTTTTGGAAAGTCCCGGGGGAAACCATGAATGTGTGGGTTTGCACAACGGGGGAAATGTGGATAGATCTATTGGGCGTGACCTGCCCCACTCGTCGGCTTGGAGGGCCGGGCGGGTGCATATTGTCTCGAACAGGTACATTGGTATCATGCTGAACATACGGGCTGCTTAAACATGCTGAACATTGCTAAACGTGTCTAGTAATGGTTTCCAATCGTAGTAGTAATGAAACATACGCCTAGCTAGCGTACTTGGTAACATTGATATAGTATGGACATGGTAACACTTTGGTAACATTTTTGAACAAACCTGTGAACTCACCAGCATTATATGTTGACATCTTTTTGGCATGTTTTTCTCAGGTCGCTAAGGTAGCAATGAACGGAACTAGGCGCACGGGTCTGCATTGGCGTCTAGATATTAGTGCACGTTTTGTAATAAGTGTCTTGGATACTTGGAAACACTGTTTTGTAGAGATTAAATTCTTTAAATGCTTCCGCTTATGAAATTTATGTTTTTGGGTTACGTACTTCATATAGTGTCGTTTATTGTGATCGTTGACTTGGATCCTGGTTTGTCATGCGCCTCGCGGTAAAACCCCGCAAGTGGTAATTTGAGGGTGTGACATCGATGATATGGTCAACTACATATGCAATGTGTTTATAACTCTCTAACTTCTTATTCACTTTTTCAGCGAAGCACTTGATGGTTGCCATTTCTAACTTTTTGTTTTCCATTTCATTAATATAGTTATTAATAGCAAGTTGTTTTATTGACAAAGTCTTTTTGAGTTCAGAAATATCCTTTTTGTAACCATCAAGAACTTTGTTGAAATCTTTTGAATCTTTTTGATAAATCTGACAGTTTATTTTGGCACTCTCAAGTTGTACCTTGAGAAGCTTATTTTCTTCTGTCAATTTATCAAAATCAGCACATTTAACACACACTTTAGATTGAGATTCATAACTTACCGGTTTAGGAGGTTCTGTCATTGCCATCAGCGCGAAGTGAGCTTCCTTTCCTGCGAAGAATTTTGAGTAGTCAATCTTAGTGCACGCATCATCCACCATGCACGACTTGCGGGTCATAAGGAAATCAGCTTCAGCTAGCAACTGATCAATGTCATCGTCTAGTGAGTTCACACTAGCTTCCGAGTCAGAATCACTCTCCATATCCGAATAAGCTGAATCATAGTGCTCTCCAACATCTGTGACAGAATCAAGAATCATTCCAGATTTCTTGTCTTCACTCTCAGCAATCACATCCTCATTCAACTCATCTATTTTCAACTCCGACACTTTCTCTATCACAACCTCCTCTTCAATCTCCTCATGCTCATCCAAACTCATCTTCTGTGCCACACAAGCCACATTTCCAGCAGTAATCTCCTCCACTCCCAATTGCATACCCGTCCAATCAAAACCTTCATCTTTTTGAATCACAAGTGCTTGGTTTTGATTTTCAGTTTGGTTTTGGTTTTGAGTGTTAGGTGTAGAGATAGGAACAATGGTTCGGTTTGGATTCTGTTGTGGTTGGTTTTGAGTTGTGGGTTGTCTAGTGTTGGTATTTTGTTGTGTGTTTTGACGGTTCAGGTAGTTGTTTTAAGGTTGAAAGCTAGAGATGTTAGGACTGTTGTATGAAACTTGATTCTGGTTTTGGTTTTGTCTGTTTTGGTAGGTTGAATTGAACGGGTTTCGATTACATTGCTGAGCCGGCTGTGTACACTCTCTCTTGAAATGACCCTTCTCACCACATTTGAAGCATGTAACCTTGGCTTTGTTGAAGCCGTAAGTGGTGTTTGGAGAAGTTGAAAGGTCAGTTCTTCCAGTCTTCTGGATAAAATCAGTGGCTCTCCTCATTATGCTCGCAAATGCCCACTGTATATCCATAAGCTCCATCTCCTCTTTATCGATTTGTGCGTAGTCCTCATTGGTGAGATTGTTGTTTCCAATTTGACTAGCAACTAAACCGTTGTATGATGCAACCATAGCAGATACTAAAGCAACATGCTGTTGAGCAATCTCAACAGTCACATTGTTAAGATTAGAGGTCTCTAACACAATCGGACTTTGATTTGATTGTGTTTGAGTAATCTGCATCTGATTCATGTGAGGAATATATTTTTGTTGTTGACGTTGACTTGTTGTGTAATAGGCAGCTTGTTGTAAAGGTGAAAAAGGTGGAATAAAGTTTGGTGTTTGATAAGATTGTGGTGTGTATGATGAAGTTTGGGCAAGATAGTTGATTGGTGCTTTTGTGGGTTCAACAACATTGGATACACATGCAATGTGAGGTGCAACATTTGAAGTAGAGCTTGAAGTAGAAAGAGAAGTAGATGTACCACTCACATACAGATCTGGATTCTGTGGAATCTGTGCTCTCTTGGCTTTCCTCTTCTCCTCCATTTCTTTGTTCTCCAGTTTTTGTATGAACTCGTTGATAGTCCAATACTGGTATGCATCCTTTTCCTTCAACACTTCAATGTGTTGGTTCCAGTATGGTGGTAAAGCATCAGCAAATTTATCCACCAGTTCTGACATCGGTATGCTGATCTCATAACTCGAAAGTTCTGTGAGCAAATGGCAATACCGTGGAACCAATTCTTTTAGAGTCTCATTGCCCATGTAACTAAATTTCTCGAATTCTTTTCGAAGCTCTTCCATTCTCAGCTTCCTTGTCTTTTCATTACCATCATGTCTGTTTCTCAGCATATCCCACAATTGTTTAGATGTAGTACACGATCCAAACTGATGTAGCAAATCAGTGTTGATCGCCTGAGATAACTGAGAAAACGCCTTCTTCTCGATCGCAAACCTCTTTTTCTCATCATCAGCCAAATTCTCCAACGGTATCGGTTCTCCAGTGTTCTCCAGAATAGGAGCAACATAACCCTTTACTATCATCTGCCATGCCTCGGCTCCCTCTAAGCCTTGTCCTTCCACATGTATTTTAAACTTTGTCTTCCATGTGTTGTACTCCTTCATGTCCATGAGCTTTGGTGGACGATTTCCGCTTCCTGATGATAAATCATGAATGAGTGTAGATGTGGCATTAGTCGTCTGCGAATGAACGGCAGCTGCTGCTACTCCCCAATAGTTGTCAATTGGTTGCTGTAACGGTTGCACAACTTGTTGAGGAGCAGAACTAGTCATAGCCATGTAATTGATTGGCTGGGATGGTGGACTAGTCTTCTGGGCTGCAACTGACCATGGATCTCGTGTTGTCTGCTGCTGTGGTGCTTGAGTAGGTCTTGGCGTTGTTGGGAAGTTCCACATCTTAACCTGTAAATGTTCAAACACGAAAAGATTAGAAAAGTTTTAAAACAGAAAACTCTTTCGCACTATCGGACGGGCGAATGAGAAATATCCTTCTCCTTCGACCATTTTTAATGGTACGAATGTGGACTGATATCACAAAAACTCTTTCGACCGGTTGCTTCTCTCTTTCGACCGTTTTCCCTCTCTTTCGACCGTTTTCCCTCTCCTTCGACCGGGCGAATGAACACAAATAAGCAATGAAAGTCTACGTTCGACCACTAAAACAACACCTTTGACCACAAAATCTCTCTTTCGACCAAATGAAAACACACTTTCGACCGTTCTCTCTACGTTCGACCCCTGGTAATTCAAAAACGGTTATTCTTTGAAAATCCGTTAATTTTGATCATGTTTATCAAATGTTGATGGATTTTGATGATCTAAATCAGGTTTTGAATCGGAATTGATTTGGAACAAGTTTAATGAAGAGAATTATCCAATTTAACCTTGAAAACAAGTTGTAATCAATCAAAATCTTATCAAATCAGTTTGTTCAATGAAAACAGAAACTTTTTGACCAAAATTGGGTCCAAATCAACTGAGAAACTATTAATTTGTGGTTGTTTGATCCAGAATGGCTCTGATACCACTTTGTATGTGATGTATGGATCGTATAAACAACAAAGAATGATCAAACAAGTTAGCTTTAGGTGCGGAATCCCTAAAACAATCACAAAATAATAGTCAAACAGATCAAAACACGTAAATCATCATTTCAAAAGCTTTTTCATTAATTAGAAACTCAATTACACGTTAAAAGATTGAAACAAACAGGGTAAGAACGTGAAAAGAGCTAAATAAACTTCTAGAGAGAGAATCAGAAATTGGAGGGAATAATATGACTCAAAGTTACATTCAAAAAATCAGCTTGACTATATATAGACTGCACATTCGCCCAAATGATTCGTGCGAATGTGAAGGTTCGACCAAACCAACCGGTCGAACCAACCCATACATAAAACAATATTCACATTCGACCAAAACTTGCTCCTTCGCACCCTCTGATTCTCCTTCGACCAAACTAAAACCTTCCTTCGCACCAACGACAAATCACAAAACATGTTTATTGTACAATCCGAAGCACTAGTCGCACAATTGCATCTACAAAAAGCCAAAAATATACTAACAGTTGATCCACATAAATAAACAGCCTTTACAACATACTCTTCCCAAAAGACTGTTGACCCTAACAACTGATCAACCCAAACAACTGCTATGACAACTGCTGCTACAAAGGACTGCTGGAAAACAACTGATAGAGAACAACTGATGACCAAAGGTCTGATGAAGAACAACTGCTGATCAAGTGCTGAAGACTAAAGGTCTTTTGGAGTCAACAGCACTTAGGCTCCAACAGATGATACAAGACCATCAGAGTTTTCCTCAACAGTAGTTTACCTTACAGTGTTTTGTAGTATAACAGTAGTTTGTATAGGGCAGATGTTTTAAGTTGTTATTCTGTTAGAGGTACTATCTTAGGTGACGTCAGCCTTGGTCACCAGTGGTTTAGGTTTGTCTATAAATAGAACAGTGCTTGTACTGTTCTATTGGTCACTCACAACATTCTCTCAGACAAACAATCACAGAGTGATCAGGATGAGGGGGAGTACTTGTAATTGATTGTAATCTTTCAATATAATGAAAGCTTTCGATTAAGAAAACATTTATTCCTTATGTTTTGATTATAGTTTATCATTCCGCTGCACTTTCCATATATATTCACTTCATTCATTTCTCATCCTACTTTAAACAAATCAAAACAATCAAACTCAGATCCTAACAATTGGTATCAGAGCTTGGTCAATTAAATTCGATCTAATCAATCAATTTAATATAAACAGATCAGCTCACAATTAGTGATATCGTTTGTTTGTCGGATTGAAAACAGAGTAATAGTTTATTTTCGATTCAACCGCTTATAAACAGACTTTGTTTTTGAAAAATCAGAGAATGGCTTCAATCAATCACGATCCACACAACACTGGCACGAACAACAAGCCACCGATGCTTGCCAGATCTGAATACAATATCAAGCAACGTCGGATGAGCCATGTTCTAGCTCAACAGAACACTGGGTGTTGGAAGTCGGTTATCTTCGGACCACATGTTCCGATGGTGCCGAGTACTGAAGATCCCAAGGTTCGGGAGCCTAAGAAACTTGAAAACTACTCCGACCAGGATTTTCAGAAAATTGAGTTAGATGCTAAGGCCTTCAGTATTGTGGCCATGGCTCTACCCAATGATATATATGCAGGACTCTGGAAAAGTGTCTGATGATTATGTATTTGGTAATACAACACTTTTGGGTCATGATGAGGTGCCTGGAAATACTAAGGATCAGAGTTATGATCATTTCATTGACATAACTTCAGGTTTTAACTCAGGTTTTAACTCTGATTCTTATTCACCAAACTATGCTTTTACAGCAAGTGGTGGTGATATCCAGGCATCTGATAACATATCCTTTGAGTATGATGTCCTAAAATACTTTGACCCTAATGATTTGGAAGAAATGGACATTATGCACCAATTGGCCCTTCTCAGTGTAAGAACTAACAATTTTTACAAGAAAACTGGGAGAAGGTTTCCAGGGTTAACTGGCAGATCAAAGGTGGGGTTGGATAAATCAAAGATAAAGTGTTATAAATGTCATAGACTTGGTCATTTTGCTAGGGAATGTAGGAGTCAACATGGTACACCTATAATTACCTATCCAAATCAAAGGCCCCAGACCAACACTTATCACAATTCCTATAATACCCCTGGACCCAATGTGCAAAACCCTGCTCATTTTGCACAGTCCTCAAACACTGTTCCTGTCCAGTTTGTCCAAACCACTGTTCCTCAAATCCACTATGTGCAAACACCTGTTGCTTAGGCACCTGTGCCAATGACTGCTGCTTCATCCTCTGCACCTGCAGAGACCAGTCAACAGAGTTTCTTCACACAAGGCTTTGTTGATTGGAGCAGTCTACCAGATGAGTTAACAGATGAAAATTTTGCATTAGTTGCCAAAGCTGAAAATGAACCAGAAAATTTTTGTTTCATGGCTATGGTAGAAGAAGTTGAATATGAGGAGGTGGTGACTGAATCTATAGTTATGACTAATGATGTTGTTGATGAAGTAGTTGCAGGTGAAAAACCTGAAGAAGAGGTTGTGAATCTCTCAGATCCCTGGGTGCATCTGATGATTGTGAGTGCAAGTGTGATTGTGCATTGATGGCTGCTGCTAAGGTATCTCCTCAAATTCTTAATGATTTATGTTCTAACAAATGTGTAATAGCATTTGCTAACATCAAAGAGGTGAATGAAAACCTTAGAAAGAAAATTTTAGATGATGAAACTAAATTTGAGTAACTTTCAAAAGAGTTTAAAAACAAATTTAACTGAAAAAGAATCTGAAATAAGCAGCTTAAAACATGAAGCAACCATAACCAAAGACCAGCTTCAAACTATGATAACTAAATATCAGAGTTGCAAAAGTGAGCTTGAGTCCACCCAAGTTGAATGTCAGAAATGGGTGGAATCATGTATAGGTTTTGAAATGCTACTCAACAAACAAACCAAAAGTCATGTGAAGTTTGGTTTTGGTTTTGAAACCACTGCTCCAGCTTTTGAAAACACTGACAAAAGGGATCAAAATCCACATGTTCAATATGTGGGAAAAAGAATCACAAAACCAAAGAGTGTCTGTATCTCAAAAATTTTGATGTCAAAATACAAGAGTACAAGGCTAAAACTCTTGCAAGTCAGGTGGTGAGTACTTCAAAAGGAAAGCCCAAACAGACCTTTACACCAGTCCAAACATCTGTTACCAAAAGTCTTGAAACAGATGCTCCACCCACAAGCAAGTACCCAAGAGGATATGGACAACCACCATGTCATAATCTGTCACATGTTCATGAGGAACCAAAAAGACCCTCTAAACCAAGAGTGAACAGAAATCCATATGGGTATTATCATCTGTCTGGAAGTGATCAAACAACTGTTGCCCCAAGTGTTGACATTCAAGCACTTGCAAATGGTCAGCAACAGTTGTTGAACTTGATTAAAAAAACTAGTTCAAACCACTGATCACCTTCCCAAGCATAAGACTGAAAAGTCTGTGGACCCATCCAAAGCCAACTTGGCTTTGGACACTCACCAAAACTAATTCATTACTGCTGTGCAGGGAGCTTCTGCTTGTTTAGATAGTCTTTGGTATGTAGATAGTGGAGGCTCCAGGCACATGACAGGATGTAGAGCCCTTCTTCTAGACTTCTTAGCTCATGGAGGGGGTGATATATCCTTTGGTAATGATTCAAAAGGTAAGGTGTTGGGTTCAGGGACTGTTCAGGCTGGGAAACTCAAGTTTGAAAATGTCAATCTTATTGATAATCTTAAATTTAATCTTCTTAGTGTTTCACAAATGAGTGACAAAGGTTATGGCTCATTCTTCACTAAGAAAACTTGTAAGATTATTGGGCCAGAAGTGGTGAAAAAGATTGATACCATCATTGCTGAGAGCAAAGCACAACTTGTTGCTCATAGGAGTGGCAATGTGTATGTAGTTGATATGTTGAAGGACAATCCTATGGCAAATGTCTGTTTGTCTTCTGCTGCCTCCACAAAGGATACAGAATTGTGGCATAGGAGACTAGGTCATACCAACCTTCAAACTATCAACTCACTCTGCAAACAAAGCCTTGTCAGAGGCCTACCATCAAAAGAATTCAAATGTGATGAGCATTGTGTTTCCTGTTTAAAAGGAAAACAACATAAAAGCTCTTACAAATCCATTGATGAGTCCAAAACAAGTCAATGTCTACAATTGTTGCACATGGACTTGTTTGGCCCAGTTAAAATCATGAGTCTAAGAAGAAAAAGATTTTGTCTTGTCATAGTTGGTGATTTTTCTAGGTTTACATGGACTTACTTTTTACACTCTAAGGATGAGACTGCAGGTATCTTGAAGGACTTTGTCACAAAAGTTGAAAAACAATATGACTTGCCAGTAAAAGTCTTTAGAAGTGACAATGGAACAGAGTTTAAAAATAAGGAGTTGGATGACTTCTGTGTGTCAAAAGGGATTGTAAGGCAGTACAGCATCCCAAGAACACCAGAGCAAAATGGGGTGGTTGAGAGGAAAAATAGAACTCTTATTGAAGCTGCAAGAACCATGCTAGCAGATTCTGGTTTGCCACTGTCCTTCTGGGCATAAACTGTAAACACTGCTTGCTATGTTCAAAACAGAGTTTTGATCAACCCAAGACATCAAAAGACTGCTTATGAAATTTTGTTCAAAATCAAACCATTAATCTCATTTTTCAAAATCTTTGGCTGCCCATGATTCATTTTAAATCTCAAAGATTCCATTTCAAAATTTGCATCCAAAGTAGATTGTGGATACTTTCTGGGATATTCTTCAACTGCCAAGGCCTATAAAGTGTTTAACACAAGGACCAGGACAATAGAAGAAACTCTGAATGTAAAGTTCAATGAACTTTCATCCCTAAAAATCCCAGCAAATCCTGTTGAGTTGTTTGATTTAGATAAATTCAAATTTGAAGATATCACTGTTAAACCTAACAATGTAGGTACTCCACAATCTCCACAACAAGATTACAGAACAGATGTTGTGATCCCAAGTCACTATAAAATCTATTCTGCATCAGAGGAAGCAGCTGATCAAAACAACTGTCAAAACTCTGTCACAGCTGAGTCAACCACTGTTGGCCAGTCTTACCCTCAAACCACTGCTTCACCTCTCACATCCACTGCACAATCATCCGTTGACAAAAGTCAAACATCTGTTGACAAAAGTCAGTCCAGTTTAACACCACTTGGACCCATTCCCCCACTTCCATTTCAAACATCTGATGGCACTACAGAAGTGCAAACAGATGTTACATCAACAGAGTCACCAAACCTCAGTCCTTCACCTCAAAATGCCATCATACCATATCAGGGAGATCTAATCTACCTAAGAGCTCATCCACCAGATCAAATCATTGGCAACATCAGAGAGGGTGTGCTAACAAGAAGCCAATCCTCAAATATATGTCTTTTTGCAGGTTTTCTATCTCTCACACAACCTGTCAAATACCAAGAGGCACTAAAAGACAACAGTTGGGTGGAAGCTATGCAAGAAGAGCTCCTTCAGTTTAAAAGACAACAAGTATGGGAACTTGTACCACTGCCTAAGGATGTTTGTCCAATAGGAACAAAGTGGGTCTTCAAAAACAAAACTGATGAAAGGGGTGTAGTTGTCAAGAATAAAGCCAGGCTTGTGGTTCAAGGCTTCAGACAAGAAGAAGGAATAGACTATGATGAAACCTTTGCTCCTGTAGCAAGGTTAGAAGCTATCAGACTCTTTCTAGCCTTTGCTGTCAACCACAACATCAAGGTGTATCAGATGGATATCAAATGTGCCTTCCTATATGGCAAAATTCAGGAGGAGGTCTATGTATGTCAACCACCTGGTTTTGAAGACACATTCCATCCTGATCATGTCTACAAGCTTAATAAAGCTTTTTATGGACTCAAGCAAGCACCTAGGGCCTGGTATGAAACTCTTTCCACCTTTCTCTTATCCATTGGTTTCACAAGAGGTAAAATTGATAAAACCTTATTTTTTAAATGGAGAGGGAAAGATTTAATGATTGTTCAAATATATGTGGATGACATCATTTTTGGATCCACATGTAACAAAATGTGTGAAGAATTTAGGGAACTCATTACAACAGAGTTTGAAATGAGTGCTATGGGTGAACTTCAGTGTTTCCTTGGTCTCCAAGTGAAGCAGCTGCAAAATGGCACATTCATTCATCAAAATAAATATGTGAAAAATTTGTTAACTACATTTGAGATGAATGACTGTAAGCCATGTAGTACACCCATGAGTACAGTCAAGCTACTCACTATTGATGACAAGGATGAACTGGTTGACCAAACACATTACAGATGCATGATTGGGTCTTTATTGTACTTAACTGCATCTAGGCCAGACATTATGTTTGCCACTTGTGTTTGTGCAAGATCCCAGGCTTCACCCAGAAAGTCAAACCTTATTGCTGTGAAAAGGATATTTAGATACCTAAAAGGTGTTCCCACACTTGGTATCTGGTATCCTGCTAATGGAAACATTAAGCTTTCAGGTTATTCAGATAGTGATTTTGCTGGCTGCCACACCACAAGGAAGTCTACATCTGGAGGGTGCCAGTTTCTAGGGAATGCCTTAGTCTCTTAGCAAAGCAAAAAGCAAGCAGTTGTTTCCACCTCAACAGCTGAGGCTGAATATATTACTGCTGCAAGCTGTACAGCCCAACTCATGTGGCTTCAAAATCAATTGCTGGATTTTGGGATAACTGCACTAAAGACTCCACTCATGTTGGATAGTCAAGCTGCTGAAAATATCATCAAGAATCCAGTTTCTCACTCAACCACAAAGCACATAGACATCAGACATCATTTTGTCAGGGATAGCTATGAAAAAGGTTTGATTTCTCTGCACCATGTTCCAACTGAGGATCAGTTGGCAGATGTGTTGACAAAAGCTTTAGACACAACTACCTTTACAAATCTGATTTCTAGAATTGGTATGTTAAAAATGGATTAAACAACACAAATGTTTTTAATAAAAGCATTAAAATGTTTCAGAAAATCAAAATCCATCCTTAAAAATAGCTTTTTGGTTGAAAAATATGTTAAGGATAAAACAACCACTGTTTCATCCATTCTATCCACTGTTAGTTGAAAAATTTGTTTCAAGCATCTGATCAGATAAAACAATCACTGCTTTGTTGAAAAATATGTTTCAAACCTCTGATCAGATAAAACAACTGTTTTCATTATCTATATATATATATATATATATATATACATATCTATCTCGATTAAAAAAAATGCTGTTAGCATCAGCACTTTGGTAAAACAACAGTTGTTTGCAACAGATCTTTGGCCACAGCTGTATACCACCAGATGTTTGCCACGTCTACTCCTACAAGCAGAGTTTTGGCCACATCAGCGGTTTCACCAGAGCCTATAAAAACCCTGTTTTATCACAACAGTCGTTACACTGTCTCATTGTATTCAAAATACTGAAACCGCCTTCTTCATTCTCAAACCCTTACTCTAATTCCACTCACTCTCTCACTCGGAATCCATTACAATGGATCTTCAAGCAAAAGCCACCCACAATTACCTCCCATATCTGGTAAAAACAGATGAAAACACTCCATTCCATTCCACCATCGACATCATCTTACAATCCAAATACCTGACAATCCTAACCGCTGACGCCCCTACCTATCTTGATACCCTCCAAGAATTCTGGTTGAATGCTGAGTTTCTTCTTCAAGACAAAAAGCCTACTTCCATTATCTCAAAAATTGGAGAGACAAGTATCGTCATTACCCCTGAACTCATATCCACAACCTTCTCACTCAATGACCTGTCAGGTAAAGACTCTTTCCCTAAGGCAGAGCTTCACACAGAATTTCAGGAAAGAGGTTATGATGCACAGATGACTGCGTCAACACTTTTCAAAAAGTTTTTCCCACCAGTCATGAAATTTTTCTTTCATACCCTCCTTCTCTGTGTCTCTGCTAAGTCCCCTTCCTTTAATGAAATCCCATTGAGGATTCAGTACTTGGGCTATGCTATATTGTCAGATTCTGACTTCAATCTATCCCAGGGACTATTTATGGACTTAGTGTCAAATATGAAAGCCATAAAGTCTGGGTCTAATAATGCTTTTTTGATTTACCCAAGAATTTTGAGTGTAATCCTTCAAAAGGTTTTTCCTGAAAAAGATTTTAAAAGGGGTGAGTCTATTCAAATGAAGAGTCTAATTGATGAAACTTTCACAAGAATGCTGGGTTCAACCACCCAAGAAAAGGTATTAAAAGTGTCAAAAGTTTCCAAAACACAAACAAAGAGGACTAAGACAACAACTGTTGTCCAAACCTCTGTTGTTGAGCCCACTGCTCCTGGTGATCATGGCACTACATCCAGTGCTGTGAAACCCACACCAGCCACTTCCAAAAGAAAACGTCCATCCACAAAAACAACCACTCAACCAAAAAGGGGACTTCTGGAAGATGAGATACCAGAAGATAACCCTGTTGCAATACAAAAGCAACAAGAAACCACTGCTGTTACTTCCTCACAACAGTTGGTAATATCTCAACCTGACCAAACTCCTCATGCATCCTCACAAAAGGATCATGTTGTAAGCCAAAGGGAAACACATCATGATACATTTGAGTCACTTGGCCATATGTTCACAAGCCCCTCTCCCAGGGCTAATTCTCTTTTTACTCCTCTACCTTCACCAACACATGTTCCACAAACCATGCAACCTCTGTTTGAGGCTATTGAGAAAACTTAGAAAAATCCCAGTTCCTCTCTTTCACCTATTAATGAGAGTATACCTCCACAAGTGACTGGGACTGAGGAAATTCAATCAGCCATCCCACAAGAAGAAGAGGAGGCTACACCCCTAGAGTTCAATGAAACTCTAGGTGAGTTTTCAAGTGGAGCAGCCACTACTGATGTAGAGACCATTGTCTCACAACAGGACAGTGGTTACATAACTAAGACTCCCTTGAAGGCAACAACTGATGAGGCCACTATAGTGTCCCCAAAATCAGTTGGAAGTCCCCAGAACCAAGAAAACGGGCCATCTGGTTCTCATCCCTTGGACTCACCTCCTAGGACTGAACCAGTTACAACTACCACTAGTAGGAATTCAGATGATCCTATTAACTTAGGTGATGAGTTAAAATACCAAGAATTGACGGCCAGAGCACAGTCAATTGAAACCTCTGTTGCTGATATCAAATCAGATGTCAAGACAATATTGGAATCATTGGCTACTCTCACCAAGAGTCAACCATCCACAACTGATATTACTAGTGAGCTATGGAAATCTGTTTCTCCTATCATCATAGCTCACAGAAAACTAGCAGATCAGACTCATGAAACCTACATGGCTGAAATCAGAAATATGGTAGATGCAAGGTACAAAGATACCCATGCAGACATTCAAGCCATTAAAGACCATCTGCTGAAGACCACTGGCTCTGCCCCTACCACTATTCTCAGAGATGAAGATGATGATGACTTCACAGCTGATGATGCCAAAAAGGGGGAGAGTGGCAGAGATAGATTGCCAAAGCTAGATCCCTTTGGTTGTTCACCTTCACAAAAAGGTCAATCAAAGTCTGTCAACAAACCAGGGTCTACCCAAACAGCACCACAACAACAACAACAATCCAAGGTTCAAACCAGCAAAGCTAAAGAAGTTGACAACTCTGCTAATGAAGAAGCTGAAAAAGCTACTGAAAATAAGCAAAAGAGGGCTGACACTTTGGAAGTCAAGGCAGAGGATTTGATACAAAAGAAAAGGGAACAACAGCAAGAAGTTGAAGATGTGGGTTCCTCTAAGAGGAAGAAAATGCCTGCCAAACATATCAGAAAACCACCATCTAAACTGGCTGTTAAAACCACTGCTGCCACCCAAACCACTGATACCACCACAACATCTGAACCTATCACCATTACCACCAAACCAACATCTGAACCTATCACCACAGCCACCAAACCAATCACTGAACCTACAACCACATCACCACCTAAATCCCAAACATCTGTTGGTCCTACAAAAGTGCCAACAGATGTTAACACCACCACTGCCTCTACACCACCATCACCAAAAATCTTGTAAAAAAGAAAGAGGAAATCTACTTTTGTTGTACAGGATGAAAACATTCACACATCACCACCTACTACTTCAACCACACAATCTACACCCATATCTGCCATTCCACTTTCATCATTTTCACCACACACATCACAATTCACTTCCCATAGACCACCACCAACCATCACACCATTGGTTGTTCAGTATCCCCTTGAACTTGATCTACTCAAGGAGGAAATGCAATCCTTCTATAATGCTGAACAACCATCTGAAAGATCTTTCCCTTCTCTTCCACATTTTCCTGTTCCCCTAAACATAGACACATATCTAAAATACAAGGCTGAACAGGCAGATGCCATCATAAAAGAGAAATGCAAAGGGAAAGATGACAGGACTGCTCAGGGCATCCATTCAGCAGAGCTTAGAAAATTGAGAAGGATTGAAGATTTTGCTAAGACCCTGAGCAACTCCATGTCTACCATGCCTCTCAGCAGTGACATGGAAAGGGGGGTTAGGGAATAACTTCTTGAACAGATTTTGGCAACCATGCCTTATAAAGCAAACAAGAAACAGTTTGCAGGCTGGACCATTCATGCTCTCAGAGAAGAACTCTTAAGAATTGAAGAGATGGCCAAGAATCCCCCAGCTAAGGTCTCTGCCCCAGATTTCAGTAAAGGCAGAGATCCAGTCAGAGCATTGAAGTTCAAAAGAATGAGACAAGAAATTGTGGCTGCTGATTATGGGGAGATGAAGTCTGTCGCAAAGTGGTCTGAGCTGAGGTTGGTTGAAACCTACAAGAAACTAGAAGAAAACAGGAAGAAAGACCCTAACCTGCCTAGAAAACCTGTCTACTCTGATGAACCACTAATGAAGAGACCTCAACAGGCTTTTACATTAGACAGCCTACTTGATACTTCTGATCTATCAGCTGCTGCTAGAAGACAATTCAAGAAAAAGAAAGAAATGTCTGAAGAGGATCAGAAGAAGTTTGCTGATACTTATATAAAGGAGGGCCTCTTCAATCAAGTACACTTTTTCTCAGATCCCATTACTGAAAAGCTCAGAGAACTCATTGGGAGACCTCCATCACCAAACTCATCCAGAATAAAGGTGCATCTCAGCAAATCCTCTGACTCAAAAATTCTAAAATGGAAGGTCAACAAAGACACCCATGAATTGACTTTGCTCAGGTCAGATGGAGAAGCTCAAAAGCTAAGCATGGATGATGTATATAGCCTGTGTGCAGATGACCTCCAAACACTGCTGAACCTTGAGCTTGAAAGAGATGCAGAAGACCTCTACTCTTTGAACTTTGAGTTACAATTCAAAGGTCAAATCAGAGAAAGTCTGATGAGGAATAAAGATCAAGGATAAAGTCTAGTTTTGGCATCATCTGTTCTAGGGGGAGATTGTTGGGTCTGCTGACCTGAAGAAGAACAGATGATTGAAAAGCCAAAATATACTAACAGTTGATCCACATAAATAAACAGCCTTTACAACATACTCTTCCCAAAAAAAACTGTTGACCCTAACAACTGATCCACCCAAACAACTGCTATGACAACTGCTGCTACAAAGGACTGCTAGAAAACAACTGATAGAGAACAACTGATGACCAAAGGTCTGATGAAGAACAACTGCTGATCAAGTGCTGAAGACTAAAGGTCTGTTGGAGTCAACAGCACTTAGGCTCCAACAGATGATACAAGACCATTAGATTTTTCCTCAACAGTAGTTTACCTTACAGTGTTTTGAAATATAACAGTAGTTTGTATAGGGCAGATGTTTTAAGTTGTTATTCTGTTTGAGGTCACTATCTTAGGTGACGTCAGCCTTGGTCACCAGTGGTTTAGATTTGTCTATAAATAGAACAGTGCTTGTCCTGTTCTATTGGTCACTCACAACATTCTCTCAGACAAACAATCACAGAGTGATCAGGCTGAGGGGGAGTACTTGTAATTGATTGTAATCTTTCAATATAATGAAAGCTTTCGATTAAGAAAACATTTATCCTTTTGTTTTGATTATAGTTTATCATTCCGCTGCACTTTCCATATATATTCACTTCATTCATTTCTCATTCTACTTTAAACAAATCAAAACAATCAAACTCAGATCCTAACACGTTGTCAGGGACGAATTTAGCAAGAAAAATAAGACTGAAGGACCCAAATGTAAAAGGTTTGGGTTTTGGACTGAAATGGCAAAAGTGACCAAACCTCAGGGACGATTTTGGCTTTTAACTCTTTTTTTACTCAACTAACTACAATTGCATTTTGACAGTTTTGGTCCCTCAATTAACCCACAAGCATTCCATCTAGTTATCTCCATTAACTAAGTTAGTTCCGTGTAGTTCATTTAAGTCTTCAATAGCTAACACGGTTTACGGAGTTTTTTTTTCGAATTAAAAATTTTGCAGTATTGGTTTTTCTTTTGTTTATACTAGTAGGAATGCCCGCGCGTTGCGGCGAGTGCATCTGTTTTGCCCCTTGTGCATTGTGTTTGTTGGTTATTCGTTATGTTAAAGTAGAAAACAACGATGTATAAAATATATGTTAACAAAAACTGAAACTCATAAGTATATCTTCTAAATATTTTAAATAGTTACATCACAATAGGTCGTACTATTCCTTATAGCACCCTTAGATTGGCCCACGTCCTTCGGTGGGACCCTTTTATGTATCTCGAAGGCAGATAAGTATGCCATCGTAGAGCGGTACTTAGCGTAGTGAAGTGGCGTTGTATCTCTTAATGACCATAAGATTGTAGTGGAAGTGATGTAATTACTAAAATGCAGTTTGTAGTGTGCAACATATTTCTATTATTTTAGGGCACCCGCGAGATGCAACGGAGTCAATGATATATATAGATACTCTCGTTTTATGTTAGTTTGACAAGCGTCGTAACAAATATATTGGACCAAACAAATTAGTAATCAATATAGTTAAAACTACCAAATCGACTGATAAGAACTTGTCTTCTTTTGGATATGTAAACAATTGGTGACTTCTTGAGATCAGAAACTTAAATTCTATTCCTAGAAGCTTATAGTAGCGGAGAAAACAAAAAACCATCGAAGAAGATGATGATGTTGCTCATGAAGTATCTCTACCATATTTGCTTGTATAAAAGTCAAGCCTACATATATCGCTCACTTTAATGGGTTGAAACGTGTCATGGGTTGGGTGTGTTGGCAAACTTCAAGCCTACATATTCATTTGTGTGCAGAAGTGTCACATCATACCATCCTGCAACCACATAAATTTAAAAAGAAGATATAAATACATAATATATGATGTAATTTATTTACTATAAACATTGAAAGATATGTAAGTTATGTATGTGAAGAGTCACCACATTATTTATGTACTAAATACATGACAACTATTTATAAGACTTTAACATTGATACTAACATAATAAAGACATGGAGGTTATGAATTTAAAGAGTCGCCACATTATTGTTAATTTCCTCATTAATTTTATAATTATGTTTAAATTAATTTCATCAACAATTTAATATTTAGGTAGAAACACGATTTTACGCTCTAAATGACTTCAATAAGCATTTTACTATAAGCAATAAAGGTTGTATTTACTTAAATTTTGCGGGTATCCTTCACTGATGCTTTATAATATATAGTATAGAAGATAAAGATTCGGGTTGATTCATTAGCGTGAGCGTGAATTTATGGTGTTTTGATTTCTTATTTCTTAACACAAATAACATAAGTAACTAACACATAGTTAAGTTTTTGTTTTCTTTTTATGCTAGTGTTTAATTTATTTTATTAATTAGAATTAGAACTTAAACAATATACAATTGCCGAAAGCAAAATAATATTGTGAACCACACTTCATACAACGTTTAACAAGAACATTAAATAGATAAACAAATACCTTAAAAGTCTTAGAACAAATATAGTTTACGTATAAAGTTATATTTGAGCATGCATATATAGATTTATAGAGTTAACTATTTCATGGCGTTCAAGGAGACCATGTTGATTGAAATTGAGGAATGTCTCCATACCCTTCTCCAACCATCCTCTCCATCATCTGTCCTTCATGTCCATTTGTTCCCTGCAACATCAGGTTTTATCCCATGCAGTAAGTGGAAGTAATATTTATAATATATTAGAAACGTATTAGCAAATCTAGAATGTTATATTTATAATTTTGGCCGTTGTATTTAGTTAACAATATATATGATTCAAGATAAACAACTTCTTAACAAGGATAGTAAGAAAGCCACCTGTCACTTTCATAGGGGCCATATCATCCTATTCAGTAGAGTTGAGGTCAATAGGTCATAGAACATCCTGGCTTCTGAAAGCTTCATGGAGAGAAACTAAAAATGCATAAAGAAGAGAAAAACTGTACTAATTAATTTTGAAAAATATTTTCTCATCAATAATTTTGAATATTGTTTGTTTATTGTTTTAATTGTTAGCTGCACAATTAAATTATCTCAATTGATTCTGCAACGATCCAACATAGTTGATTATTACATCCAACATCACTGGCATTCCCATTGTATATAGCAAATAACTAAATTTAAATGGAGCAAAAAATGATATATTATGAAGATAAATTTTTGTAATTGTCCAAGAAAATATGAACAAGAAAAAAAAATGTATATATGTATATAAAGATTAACTCATATCTTTATACCTTGTAGCATCCGGGAATCATATCTTGCAAGCGTCTTAACTTCTCATTAATTTTTTTCTCTTCTCATCTAATGAAGACATAAAATTTTTGAACAAAACAATGTTTCAAAGCATGAAATTAGCTCTAAGATTTTGTTTGGGTTATGAAAAGACTATTAGCATTCAAGAAATTGATTATAATGAAGTATATATAATAATATAGATGAGGGGTTGAAAGGTCTCATATTTAAGATGCATCATAAGTTAAGTTGTATTTTGTGTTTTAAAAGTTGGACATAAGGGCATAATTGGGATAAGATTTTAGGATGTGAGAAATTGGATTATGTAAAATTTACTAATCTACCCTCCTAAGTGTCTTAATTGTCACAACTATGCCAATAATGCCCTTAATATTTTTTCTTAAATATGTTGTACATGTTGCTTCTTAAGTTGTACGGAGGTGAAAATGACTATGTTGTACACAACTCCTCCTTTATAATGTACTAGTAGGAATGCCCGCGCGTTGCGTCGGGTGCATCTGTTTTGCCCCTTGTGCATTGTGTTTATTGGTTATTCGTTATGTTAAAGTAGAAAACAACGATGTATAAAATATATGTTATCAAAAACTGAAACTCATAAGTATATCTTCTGAATATTTAATTGGGTACATCACAATAGGTCGTACTATTCCTTACAACACCCTTAGATTGGCCCACGTCCTTCGGTGGGACCCTTTTATGTATCTCGAAGACAGATAAGTATGCCATTGTAGAGCGGTACTTAGCGTAGTGAAGTGGCGTTGTATCTCTTAATGACCATAAGATTGTAGTGGAAGTGATGTAATTACTAAAATGCAGTTTGTAGTGTGCAACATATTTCTATTATTTTAGGGCACCCGCGAGATGCAGCGGAGTCAATGATTTACATAGATACTCTCGTTTTATGTTAGTTTGACAAGCGTCGTAACAAATATATTGGACCAAACAAATTAGTAATCAATATAGTTAAAACTACCAAATCGACTGATAAGAACTTATCTTCTTTTGGATATCAAAACAATTGGTGACTTCGTGAGATTAGAAACTTAAATTCTATTCCTAGAAGCTTATAGTAGCGGAGAAAATAAAAAACCATCGAGGAAGATGATGACGTTGCTCATGAAGTATCTCTACCATATTTGCTTGTATAAAAGTCAAGCCTACATATATCTTTCACTTTAATGGGTGGAAACGTGTCATGGGTTGTGTGTGTTGGCAAACTTCAAGCCTACATATTCATTTGTGTGCAGAAGTGTCACATCATACCATCCTGCAGCCACATAAATTTAAAATTAAGATATAAATACATAATATATGATGTAATTTATTTACTATAAACATTGAAAGATATATAAGTTATGTATGTGAAGAGTCACCACATTATTTATGTACTAAATACATGACAACTATTTATAAGACTTTAACATTGATACAAACATAATAAAGACATGGAGGTTATGAATGTAAAGAGTCACCACATTATTGTTAATTTCCTTATCAATTTTATAATTATGTTTAAATTAATTTATTCAACAATTTAATATTTAGGTAGAAAGACAATTTTACGCTCTAAATGACTTCAATAAGCATTGTACTATAAGCAATAAAGGTTGTATTTACTTAAATTTTGCGGGTATCCTTCACTGATGCTTTATAATATATAGTATAGAAGATAAAGATCGGGTTGATTCATTAGCGTGAGCGTGAATTTATGGCGTTTTGATTTCTTATTTCTGAACACAAATAACATAAGTAACTAACACATAGTTAAGTTTTTGTTTTCTTTTTATGCTAGTGTTTAATTTATTTTATTAATTAGAATTAGAACTTAAACAATATACAATTGCCGAAAGCAAAATAATATTGTGAACCACACTTCATACAACGTTTAACAAGAACATTAAATAAATAAACAAATACCTTAAAAGTCTTAGAACAAATATAGTTTTACGTATAAAGTTATATTTGAGCATGCATATTTATAGAGTTAACTATTTCATGACGTTCAAGGAGACCATGTTGATTGAAATTGAGGAATGTCTCCATACCCTTCTCCAACCATCCTCTCCATCATCTGTCCTTCATGTTCATTTGTTCTCTGCAACATCAGGTTTCATCCAATGCAGTAAGTGGAAGTAATATTTATAATATATTAGAAACGTATTAGCAAATCTAGAATGTTATATTTTTAAATTTGTCCGTTGTATTTAGTTAACAATATATATGATTCAAGATAAACAACTTCTTAACAAGGATAGTTAAGAAAGCCACCTGTCACCTTCATAAGGGTCATATCTGTGATACCCCGCAAATTCAGGTTCTCACTTTAACTAAACTCTAGTTACGTTCCTTGCATTATACTTAACTAGGGTTAGCTAGATAGGACACACGTCGCATTGTTGTGAGTTAATAACTGAATACATGATTAGTGAACCTCGGACGTTGGTGAATAATGAAGTATAATAATAATGAGTAAACTAATTTGGATTGATTGCGATTATGTGTCTATGTGATATTTGATGAACTTATGAGAAAACCATACGTGATTGTGTGAACCTAAACCGAATACGTTAATAAAATCATTAAGGTGGATCATTAGGTTGATTAGGGTCTTAACGCATGGAGTTGCACTTGTTACGGTCCGAAATAACGAAAACGTCAAAGGAAAACGCGTCGGGTGACGAAACGGGCCACCCACGCGGGCCAAGGGCCTGTGAGCGGCCGCTCACAGGGCCCGAGCGGCCCGCGCGAAATAGCCTGACGGGTCTAAAACCGCCTCAAACCCCTATTTAAACACTCTTAAGCCCCATGCAACCTCTAAACTCAACCCTAATCGCCCCCTTACTGCCTCTTACGAATTATAAACCCCAAACAACCTGCAAAGGCTCAAGATCATCGATTGGGAAGCTCCAAAGGCGTTCGGTTGATTGTATCGAAGAGCTAGGGGTATAATCTTTAATCCTTTACGTTTTAATCTTATTTTTATGTTATAAAAATCATATAACAAGGTTTGTCCAGGTCTGAAAGCTTTTGATAATTATTAAAACTTGAGGTTTTTGAAGATTAAACGAATTAAACATGATGATAGGCGATTAGTAATATCATAGGTTACTTGTTGCGCAAGTTGTTGAAGTTTTGATCATTAAAGTTGTAATCTTTGCATGATAATGATAGAATCTGATCACAATAGGTATTAGGAATTTTTGGTAATGGTTATTGATGATTATTAGGTGTTATTGATTGATAATATGCAACTAGGGTTTGATATAATTGATAATATTGCATGATTAGAATCTGGACAGAATCTGAATGTCGACTTGTAGGGTCTGTTTCGTGGCTTGAAAATAATTGTTTTGATCGATTCTTTGCATAAATAGATTGTACATGGTCTTAGCTTTTTAGAATGGGCAAAATCATCTGATTTGGATGTCGTTTGATATGTTTTTGGAATTTTCTTTGATTAAAGGTCATGTCAGATTTTCGGATTAACAAACTGAGTCAACTTTAAACAATCATAACTCGAGTTTTACAAGGAATTAAGTTATGAAATTTGGACATTAGGTTAACATTGGAATAACTTGGCTTCTCCAAGTGGACTCATCCCGTTTGGATGAATACACGATTTTTGGGATTTTTTTCTACTAACCTGACCTGCTGTAGAAACTTTCTGAACATATCTGTGATGTACGATTTTTCATGATTTTTGTGTTTGGTTTTGAGACAAAACAAAAATATGGGTTATCAAATGAATCCCAAATAATATTCAGTAAAAATTTGGGAGTTTAACTCACTGATTTAATATTTTAAATAAATTAGTTTTGGTGACGCACAATCTGTCCTAAAAACGCAGATTGTGTATTTTGTGTTTGTGTAACTAATTGGAGTCCTATGTGGTATGTGTTTGATATATAATTGAATGGGCACTTATATGAGATGCATATGAAGTGTAAAACTAATGGTAACCAACATATTCACCAACGGGTCCGTAGGATTTACTTATGCATGTAGAATCACTAGGTTGTCACTTACACGCTTTTGAACATTTAAACGTCTTGGACAAACGGATTATATGGTGTAATGGTATTACACATATACTCACTTAGTGACACATGTACTAGGGAGTCGGTAGCACACCCTACTTTGGAGTTGGATTTATTTGCTTGCATTCTAAGGTGAGTTTCACTATTCTTTTCTCAAAAGCATGCGTCTCGGGTTGAGACAACTTACAAAACGTTTTCTAGTCCGGTTTGGGACTACTTTTACATCTCGGGTTATGAGGTGCTTTGACTCCTTGCGTGGGTCGGGTTTTGACTCCTTGTGTGGGTCGGTTTTACGATTCCTTGTGTGGATCGGGTTTTTGATCAGTTTAAAACTTATTGGTCCTTTGTAAACTAAACACTCTATCATTTGGAAAGTCCTTGCATATTATTGGGTTAATCGCTGGAGGCGAGCGGGGTATTAGTTGATAGCGCTATTAGGTTGTGCAACAACCTCATGTCTGAGGTGCTTGAGGCACGGGCATGAACTTCTGACCACATTTGAGAACTGGTGTTGATAGACACCAGTTATTGAGGCAAAACTATTACATTACTGAAGGTGTCCCAATAATTCTGTTTAGTTACACTGAGTGGGTTAGCTACCCATGACACGCTTAAACTGATAACTCTTGAACATTTTGGTCTGGAGGACCTACGCTTTTACTTGGTTACGTGGTTTTGGAAACCAGCGCGTTTACATACTCAATTACTTTACTTTGTGAACTCACCAACTTTATGTTGACACACGATTTACATGCTTTTGCAGGTAGTTAGCTTCCGGTGCCAGGATTAGAAAGCACTGTACACTTCACTGCATTTGGGGTCTTGGGCATACACATAAAATGCACATTATGCTTTTACATTTTCTTCATATGGTTTTAATTTGGGCGCGTTGTTTTGCGCATGGCTTTTAAAAAGGGTTTAAATTTGGTTTACGCTTCCGCAGCTTAACTAAACTTGGTTTTCGAAAACGAACTAAATGGTTTGGGCATTTAGAGTTCGTTCATGTGACTTATGGCTATGGGATCCTGGTTTGTCATGCGCCTCGCGGTATAAACCCCGCAGTGGAAATTTGAGGGTGTGACAATATCATCCAATTCAGTAGAGTTGAGGTTAATAGGTCATAGAACATCCTGGCTTCTGAAAGCTTCATGAAGAGAAACTAAAAATGCACAAAGAAGAGAAAAAATGTACTAATTAATTTTGAAAAATATTTTCTCATCAATAATTTTGAATATTGTTTGTTTATTGTTTTAATTATTAGCTGCACAATTAAATTACCTCAATTTGATTCTGCAACGATCCAACATAGTTGATTATTACATCCAACATCACTAGCATTCCCATTGTATATAGCAAATAACTAAATTTAAATGGAGCAAAAAATGATATATTATGAAGATAAATTTTTGTAATTGTCAAAGAAAATATGAACAAGTAGAAAAAAAATGTATATATGTATATAAAGATTAACTCATATCTTTATACCTTGTAGCATCCGGGAACCATATCTTGCAAGCGTCTTAACTTCTCATTGATTTTTTTCTCTTCTCATCTATTGAAGACATAAAATTTTTGGACAAAACAATGTTTCAAAGCATGAAATTAGCTCTAAGATTTTGTTTGGGGTTATGAAAAGACTATTAGCATTCAAGAAATTGATTATAATGAAGTATATATAATAATATAGATGGGGGTTGAAAGGTCTCACATTTAAAATGGATCATAAGTTAAGTTTTATTTTGTGTTTTAAAATTTGGACAAAAGGGCATAATTGGGATAAGATTTTAGGATGTGAGGTATTGGATTATGTTAAATTTACTAATCTACCCTCCTAAGTGTTTTAATTGTCACAACTATGTCAATAATACCCTTAATTGTTTTGCTTAAATATGTTGTACATGTTGCTTCTTAAGTTGTACAGAGGTGAAAATGACTATGTTGTACATCACTCCTCCTTTATTATAGATTATAGATTATAGATTTAAATACTTAATATCTGTGTTAGCATAAGATGTGTTTAGACCATGCGTATAAAGCCCCCTTTCTGATTGGTCCACGTGGCAGCTGAGTCAGCATGGAGAGATAAAGTGAAAAAGGGGTGTAGTGGTGGGGCTTTATTTATAAAGCCCCTATTAATATTTTATTATATCTTTTAAATTAAAAAACAACTAGTAGGAAACCCGCGCGATGCGGCGGTGACGGTAATTTGTGAACGGAACAATCCGGGATGTGTTTCATTTGAAATGGGTCAATTTTTTAGAAGATTAAACGCAACGAAAATCATTCAAACTATATTTTCACGCATGATGCCAGCGTTTGGAATTACTTATTAAGCACCTTATGATTAGTAGTTAGGCTATAAAAATAAGTTTGTTTCACACCAATCATTATTGTAGTATTACTGTAATAATACTATTTCTGTAATCATCAAGTCCTACACCAACATAGCCTTTTATATCTTCACCATTGAATCATATATATATATATATATATATATATATATATGAGGATTAAATAAAAACCCACTCAAATTGAAGAAACTCGGTAAACTCTGACTTCCCGAGCTTTTTATCATCTGAAAAAAATGAGGGTATGTAATATACATGTTTTTAAGAGTTTTGAGC
Organism: Ambrosia x helenae; assembly: GCA_030844895.1. Lineage (NCBI taxonomy): Eukaryota > Viridiplantae > Streptophyta > Magnoliopsida > Asterales > Asteraceae > Ambrosia > Ambrosia x helenae. The sequence goes on along the minus strand of CM061225.1, from coordinate 73,040,591 downwards.
CAAAAAAAACAAAAAAGCGCCGAGTGGATATTTTTTAAAAAAAATAAATAAGTTTTTTGTGTTACATATGTAACATGTCTGTTTTTGTGTAACATACGTAACACAAAAAAAACTTATTTATTTTTTTAAAAAATATCCACTCAGCGCTTTTTTTGATTTTTTTGGCTCAAAACTCTTAAAATCATGTATATTACATACCCTAATTTTTTCAGATGATAAAAAGCTCGGGAAGTTAGAGTTTACCGAGTTTCTTCGTTTTAGAGGGTTTTTTGTGGATGCTTAGCCTATATATATATATATATATATATATATATATATGACTATCCCCTTATAAAAGGCCGATGGATTTGGTAGGGTTGCTGAGAACCTACAAAAATAAGAATATGATTAGAGGAACGGACATATAATTTAACAAATAGATTAAGACATTATACCATTAGGTATTCAAGATTGTCTTTCTTTAAAAAGAAACTCAAACCACGACCCAAGTAAGCAAAGTCTGGCCAAGTCACTTTACATCGTATAGCGTTAAAATGAGACAAGAAAACTCGGATAGATTGTCATCGTGTAGATCGGTTGTCATTTTCTGCTAACCAATGATGATGGTAGCAAATTTACTACTACCTAACCTTATTGCTTCATTGCGAGTGTGTTAATTGGAAGACCCATACCCTTGGCATTTTCAAAACTTCCAGAAATGTTAATATGTATGAAATGTTGTTTACTCTGGGACATGAGATTTAGAGAATGGTTGAATAACTAAGTAAAACAAATCTCATTAACACCATAATTGAGTAAATGGGAAGCAAATTAAGGCTGAAGTTGAATTAAATTAAATTGGAGTGGCATACTTTTATATTTTGTTCAAGTTTTCATTTCCATGGTTATATCCAAATAGGAATTTGCATCATGTATAGATAATCATTACTTGTTACAAAATAGAAACTAAGCAAAGGAGCCAAAACAGAACATAAATCCTATGATTCATATCATTTCTGTAACTACGATTTTTTTTTTTTTTGAAAGGTTAACTTCATTAAAAGAACAAGCGAGTCCTCAAAACAAGGCCCGCAACACAAGCCGATTACAACATGTACAAGGGGAACGAGACCCAGTCTTTCCAAACAAGATTCTTAAACCTAGATCGTCTCCTAAGCCACAAAAAAGCTCAAGGATTTAATATTAGCGACAACCTCGCTAACCTTCGCCTCTTTCATGTTAAACACCTTTTCATTCCTCGACTTCCAAATAGCCACAAGGAGATCATAATGATACCGTAACTATCTTCTTAGCCCATTTACCCCCTTTCATCTCCTTATCGATTTGCAGCAAATCTTTAACTTCCAACATATACACCATATCAAACTTACACCATTTGAAAATAAAGGACCACACCCCAAAGGAATATCCGCACCCTCTGAACAAATGCAAAGCGTTTTCTGTATCCACCTTGCACATAACACAAGAGACGTACTGTAACACCCCAACCGATGGCGGAAACATCGGGATGCCACGTATTGATGATTGTTCAGTAGCTCATGGTAAATAATAAGTTTCAATAAATGATTTAAATAAATTACATACAATTGTTCTAAGAATTTGTACATCAAAATAACAAATACTAGCTACGCATCTTCAGCATTTACTCTAATCTTCGAGCAAGCTATAACCTGAAACATGTTAAGTTTGAAAATATTTTGGGTCAACAAAAGTTGGTGAGAATTACATAGGTTTTGATAATCGAATAAAAATGTTGTGCAATTCATGTGTCATGTCAATCTAGCCCATATGTAAGAACATACTAGAAATAAATCGAATGCATAATCAACCCTGATGACTGTTATAATATGATACATACCATACGCTCATGGTCCACTTGAATATGTTATGCGATAACAAACACCCACGCTACCTTTGTAGGAGGCACGTATCCGGGTGGGATTGTCAGTCCAATAGATCTATCAATGTATACCGTCGGCTGATCAATGTTAATGATTATGCTAGAATGGTGCTTACTCTAATCATGCTCAGGACATAATGCAACATAGAAAACACATAGACACATTGATGATTGAATTGCAATGATAATGTTATAACATGTTTCACCCCAAAAATGGTGATAAATAAAAGGGGCTATGTAAAACTCACCTGAAATTCACTGTGTAAATACTAGCAAGTAGCACAAGTCTGAACTTGGATTAATTGAACTCTTGTGTCCTATTACAAATAAAGGACGTCTTAAATTCTAATGCAAATAAGCTTGTTTCGCCTCTTAGTTGTAAAGATAGTTGATCCAACTACCTAGACTCGTATTGTGAACAATACGTGTCTTAATGAGTGTATGACTTAACGAACCGATAGGAACTTGGTTTTGTTTCTCGAAAATATCTGTGTACGTATAGCTATTTGAAATAGAAACTTTAATATATATTTCAAGGTCGCGTCTTGAAGTTATTGTTAAAGATATATTTTGTATAACGAGATAATATTTACGTAGCTTGACTCGAATGTTACTTCGACTCGTATCTTTGGTAGCATATATTTGTACTTATTAGTAAATATAAATATAAATATTTCTGTTTTTGACGACGTACGATTTGAAATTAGAATTTATTTGTAAAAAACGTAATCTTGTCTACACATAATTATAAACTTGAAAGGCCGATTTGTTTCTTATATTTTATAAAAAATTTGGGCAGAGTTTCCTCTGTTTTTGTAAGAAACCAGACAACACAAGTCGTCTATTTTAACTCAAAACATCAATTGCCCGATTTCACAAAACACAACATTATTTAACAAAGCTATTTTACACGACGAAAGGTTAACTTATTATCAATCTTACGCTTTGACAAGTAATACATTTATATAAGCGTAGTTCGAGTTGTTATCTTGCATGAACATAAGCTCGTCGTTATCCGATTCATCCAAACTAACAATAAAATAATCTTTGTTATAATTCGTTCGGTTCGCTTAAGTTTTCGCAATGTATAACAATATATATATAATTACAACCTAATATATAATAAAAATAGTTAAACGAAAGTCATGGCGCGTTATACCTTCCTGCGAACAACTCTCGAACCGACACGTGCACGCCTCGAACCGAGTTGACCAGCTTTGACTGTTGACTGGCGTTGACCAGATCTGGAATGCTTGACTGAGGTTGACTGTTGACCAAAACCTTGATTGGTTTGACTTCGGTTTGACCTGCGTTGTTTTGTATTTAACCATCTCGGCATCACCTAGATTAAGCAGAACTACGAACGAAACAGGACCATCACCGGACCAATCACCCCAGCGGACACCATCCTTGCTGCTCCATAACCCGAACCGGACAAACAACCAAAACGAGACTCGAAACCCAAAGAAACCATACTAGACCACTTTTGCTGCACTGATTCGAAGGCCACAGCAGGTTCCCGAACTGAACCGATGACGCTGCAGCGCTCCTGAACACCATCACGAGCCTGAACGGACCCTGGGTTGAAGCAAAATAGGGTCGGGCCGCTGTTGCTGTGGACTGACGCGTTGGTTTGGAACCCGAGTCTGGTCGCTGCACTGTTGCGAGAGGAAGAGAGGGAAGCATATGTGTTTTGGTTTTGTGCGCAGAAGGGATGGTTGTTTGGCAGAGGAGCAGGGCGGTTCGGGTGGTGGTTGTTGATGGTTTCTGGAGTGGTGGTGGTTGGCGACGGATTATGGTGGCTCGGGTGGTGATTGTGCGTGGCTGCCGCCGCAGTTCTAGAGGGGAAAGAGGGGAGGCTAAAGATGGAGGCGCTGCCGTGAACCACCATAGGGTGGCGGCCGCCGGTTCTTGTTAGAGGGAGAAGGAAAGGTTTAGGTAGACTAGGGTTTGAATGAGGAAGGAGGAGGAGACATGGAGGTTTAAGGTTGATGGTGGTGGCTAGGGTTTTGGTGAAGGTGAAGTGAGGAAGGAGAAAGCTAGCTTTTATAGATAGGGTTTGTTAGGTGGGTTAGGTAGAGAGTTATTGTTTAAACGAACTAGTAATCGACTCGGGTTTGTTTAACCGCTAAAATAGATATTTTGCTAAATTTATTTATATAAACCGACTTAAAACGAGTGGTTGGACTGTATATTTGATATAATATCTTTTTTTTTTTTTTGTCGCGTTAAGAAATTTACAAGAATACAGGTCGGTTTAGCAGTATGTTATAACTTACAAACGCGTTATTTGGCGATTTTAAATAATTAAATTTATTAATGAAAAAGAATGTACTTCACGTTAAGGCTACATATATTGTCATCAATGAGTTAACATTGTTATACGAAATATAATGTTCTAACATTACTTATTATTATTATTATTATTATTTATAAAATAGCTGGGCGTTACACGTACGAGGTATTTTTCCTTCTTCGCACCAAAGCTGCCCTAGTCGGAATACGCTCCATTTCTGCTCTCCAAACAAACATTTTAACCTTGGTAGGAATCAAGCTATCCAGCGCATACAATGTTCCCTTTTTAGCCTCTCCCTTTAATAACCGACTCCTTATAATTTGCAGCCGAAAATGACCTGTCTTCTGTACCAACCCAGGACTATAAATCTGGCTGCTCATATAACTGGACCTGCTCCGGCAGCAGACGCAACTGCAGCAGCTCCGCACGCTCAGCTTCTGTATCGGCGCCCTTTTCCAACATGCAGAACAGTTCTGATCCAATTCAAAGCAGTCAGTCAGTCGCGGACATCTCTCAGACAGCTACTTCTGTAGATTATTATCCGAAACAAATTAGGCCATCTTTCTTTCAATGTCGACTCTCCATTCCATCTATAACTACAACTTAATTAGCATCAAATCACAAAAATTTAACTTCTTTCACTCAAAACTAAGTTATTATCTTCAACATAACTTTAAAAATAAAATATTACCCTTATCAATGTTAAAACAACGCACCCATTTTGACCCATAACTAAAAGCTAACCTTTTTAACCATTATTATATGATTACAGTGTAAATTCAACTTTTAAGGACTGACCAACAATTTACCCAACTCTATTTCGACCAGTTCAACAATTTATGTGTAATAAACTGACCTGTTTTAGATCTTTTGATTCATTTCCCAACTCAACTATTGGCTTTTTTAAAACAGGCTCTGTCCACAACTGTTTGTTTTCCATCTAACTCTTTCATTTTGAAACCAGATGACAAACTTGGTTAAAGTTCAACTCACCTGCACCAAAAGCATCATTTAGCACATAAACTTTCATGAAATAGAAATGTGATCTTACCTAGAACTCTGTAAATTCTAACATTTGTTGCCTAATTGCACAAAAAACATTATGGTATGCCAAGAAGAACTTGTTTGAGGAAAGCAACAGAATGAAACTGAAATAATGGTCATCTGTGCTACATCTCACATTTATCCCAATCTGTTCCCAATCCCAATTAGGCTGAAATTTAACTTAATAAGCTGCAAACGACAATGGAGCAAAAAAAAATAGTCACTTGATGTTGGGCTTGAGCCGTTCCTACCATACCTCTTTGTTTATCCCAATCGAGCTGAAGATTTAACTTAATAAGCTACAATGAACAATGGAGTAAAATAATTAATCGCTTGATGTAAATTAGCTCAACAGAAAGGTAAAATCAATGCAAATATAGATACCGATTACATATTGTATTGGCCAACAAATGCACAATTTAAATATGCTCAGATTCACAAGATGTATCAAACTCGTTGATCAAATGCACAACATTATAAAGTTTCTAAACCAAATTCACATTTACCATTCAGAACTTGAAGTGAGGAAACTTAGAGAACCTTCAAATTTATGTATCACAAAAAAGAGTAGCGTATGAGAAGACCACTACACACACCTATTTATGATGATTCAAAGGGAGGATTGATTGAAGTATTGAACGATTATCCAACACACATCACATTTCAAGCTCATTAACCATATTGTAATAAGCAAGTGCAGATTTAGAAGAATCAGAAACCAAAAATCATGGTTCTCTAAATTTTAAGATATCTTACACATAGTTATCAAAGGAGTGAGGCGCACTCAAGGCGCTTAGGCTCCGCCTATGGCCTAGGCGAGAAGCGCAAAAAAAGTGCGGGCCTGAGGAAAAAAAAAAAAAAAAAAAAAAAAAATCACCAAATCATTACAAATAACAATCATCTTATAAAATAATATAAATATAAACTGACTGACTTGGCCATACCTCCTAAAAGGATTAACACGCCTTTGATAACTATGTAGCAGACAAAATCAGTTGATAGTAAATCAATGAGTTGAGGTGTTTATATATTGAAGAATAATTCAATATCTATAAGTGTTTTGAAAATCAAATATATTTAAAAAAAAGATTTGATCGAGATTTATATTTATCTCTATAAATTGGTAAGTATTGGTCGATTATATTAGCTAGGAGATTAGGTTTTAAAATCAGACCATGGCTTTTTTTATCTAGGAGGGAAAAGCGGGATATGGTGGCTTCTAGGAAATGGGTCGCCTAGGCGGTCAAGGCGATGGCTTTTTGATAACTATGATCTTACATTGTATTTAAAAAGGAAAATTGTGATCCTTCATCCACCGATCACCAAATCGGCTTAGCCGAGACCAAATCCACTCTCTTTGTGCTTGTATTCATGATCGTGTTTCCCTTTAATGTCACATGGTGTTTTCTTGTAAACTGCATGATGGAACAAATAAATTGTAACATTCATTTAGTCTAAAATATTAAGGTGAATAAAGAAATACAATGTTTTAAGGGTCTGCACTTTTTTTTGTAATCTTTTATGGTAGAAAAATAAAATAAAAAAATAATGGTAACAACATATCGAAATTAAGTTTTGTAGTAGAAGTGCATACCATGGCAATGTAAAATCCTTATAATATATACCATTTGGAATGAAGCAATTGCAACAAGCATGAAGAAGTTACCAACCGGGTTTATAAGCAAGAACCATGGACACAACCCCTCTCATAAGATCAGCCCATTAACATAAAACTCTAGAAACAACAATAAAAATCAAAAAATGAGAATTCAAGAATTTTTTTGATATATCAGTCAAATCAGAGAGATGTAACCATTAATGCACATTATTTACAAGTACTAAGCTAGTAGTTGAGTTGATATTAGTATGCACTCACTAACCACATGGGTGTATGATGGAGGGTATGTTAAATATACCTTTACAGGTTGGATGAAGAGTAAACAAAAAAAAATGCATAATCCCTCATGGTTTTCTTTGTGAAAAAAAAAAAAAAAAAAAAAAAAAAAAAAAAACCCTCAAATGGGTATCTGATTCGCAACATCAATTACTCGTCAACCAAATAGATGGAAAAACAAGCACTTCTACAAACAGCTGGTAAACAAAAAAACATAAAAAGGCAAACCTTGATACAAGCTTATACCTCATAAATAAGATCTAGAAAGTGTGATGATAAAACCCTGCATTGGTAATCAAAATTAACGATACGAACATCACACCTTGATTGAAGTTGAAACACCACAAAACATAAAAAACATACCCTGATACAACCTATACGAAGTCGGAGGTTAAGGAAACAGGGACACCATCCCAAATTGAGCCGCTGTGGACATATCGTGTTCATCTTTGTATCCTGCAACTAATACCTTGCCCTGTCTTTTGGTTTGATCTTTGAGAGCACCAAGGGAGAGGATTTATTTAGGGTTAGTTGGAAGGGTCAACCGTGAATGCATATTAAACGGTGGTTTGCAGTTGATGGGAGTGGAATTCGGTAAGGAGTTAAGAGCGATTTTAAGGTTATTGTAAAAAGACTAAATTGCCCTAAAAAATTAGTTAACATATGCATTAGTTGTTGTACATTAAGTAATCATACTTGTATTACTTAAGTTTTAAAAAGTCCTGGCTCATGCATTATAATATAGTATAGATAAAATAATAATAATAAAGAGAGAGAATATGAAGTGTCATGCTTTGATTGGTGGGGTTTTTTTCTTCCGGGCGTTAGTTATATCACGCCAAAGTCACTTTTTGAAAAATATTGCCCCCCGTAGCGGTGTTGGGGGCTCTATTTTTTGATTTTGTGGAAAAGTAGCGCCCCACTACATGTGCTCTTAGGAAATTTGGGCGTTACATTAGAGTGTATATGAGTTATATGTTTTAACAGATTGTAATGTAATTGTTGTGACTATTTATTAACGCACCAAGTTATTTTTTTAAGTGACCAAAGCACCTCCTAACAAACATTCATTCAACAATAAAATGTAACAAACAAATAAAAACCTCATCTCTCCAAAGCTTATCTTCCAGCAAGCAACAACAATGGCTACCCTCAGAATCCAAATCCATCCTACAACCCACAAGACTCACCCTCACCAAAAAAACATACACTCCTTTCATCTCTTGTTCAATGCAACAGCCACCTCAAAACAACATTAAGGTAAATTATTAACAACATTAAGGTAATATCCACCATTCATTGGTTAATGAAGCAATTATCTGATGACGTCAGGTGGTCATCAATGGAGCCGCCAAAGAGATTGGAATGGCTGCTGTATTAGCCGTCACTAAATCTAGAGGTATGGAAGTCGCTGGAGCTGTTGACTCACATCTCGTCGGACAAGACATTGGAAAGGTTTGGTTTGTTTTGTGCTGATTGTTATCTTAAAACATAATTTTGTGTTTGTTTTATAAAAAAGTATTATTATTTTTTTTGAAGTTTGTGGAATGGAAGAAGCTTTGGAGATACCCATAATCAATGATCTGACAATGGTACTAGGTTCCATATCTCAGGTGATGAATCTTTTACAAGAGTCAAACCTAGTATTTTTCGAATTCAATAGTTGACTTTCATTTGTTGTTCTAAGGCCATTCGGTGTGGAGACGCCCCATACCCTCGTCCCACCTTTTTTGCCCCGTCTCCGTCTCAACACCGCCCCCCATTGCCGTCTTCATCTCAACACCGCCCCCTATTGGTGTCTCCACACCCTTGCCACACCCTTGCCACGTCCCAACCATGAGAACATGGGTGTTGTCTAGGTGGCATTGAGACATGAACTTTTTCATGTTTGCACACCCCATAGCCTAAACAGAGTAATTTGTTATTATTTTAATGATAAATGATGATTTGACTATCAAAGTTAACCTATGCTCTAAAGATGACACGTAACTAAGGGTTGTGTTAAATGTACCCTGCTAAACAGGCGAGGTCAATCGGGCATTTAAAAAATGAAAATTGTCTTTAGATGGCCGTTCAGAGTCAAAATCAATTAAATTAAAATATGGGGGGGGGGGGGGGGGGCGTATGTTTAGCGAATGCGTTTAGCCGACTCATATATAATAACAAATTACAACCTATAGTTAACGATCAAACTTTTGACTTTTTGACAGTCAAAGAAACATCAGTTGTAGTCGATTTCACCGATCCATCTACAGTTTATGACAATGTCAAACAGGTTTGTTTTACCCTCAAATTCCAATTATACATCAAACAAAATGAACATAATCAGATTATTGTGATGTTTTATGGTCAATGTGAGGTTAACAGGCAACAGCATTTGGTATGAATAGTGTGGTTTACGTGCCACGAATTAAGCCAGAAACAGTAGCAGCATTATCCGGCTTCTGTGAGAAAGCGAGCATGGTGAGCACAGGGTGAGACCTTGCGTTTCAACCTCATAATATTCAAAACATACTTAATTTTGAAGCCGAATTAAAGTGAAGGATTTCTGTTTCAGGGTTGTTTGATTGCACAACGTTGTCAATAGGATCGATACTACTCCAGCAAGCTGCTATTTCAGCTTCTTTTCACTATAACAATGTTGAGATTGTCGAATCTAAAGCTAACACAGGAGTAAGTTGAAAATATGGTTGAGTAACGGGTCAAAAACAATTGAGGTTTATATATATCAAAACAGGTTGGATTGACCCCCAAACAATATTATTTTCATCTATTTGACCCATTAAAAGTAAAGACATAACCCCCAATCTCTTTGGCCTGTTTTCTCTAATGTAAATGTCTACTACACCTGTTTGACCCGTTAAAAATAAAGACATGACCCTGAATGGACCATTAATAAGTAAATTTTGTAACTACCACCTCTAATCAAGCTGTTTGAAACTGACATAACTGGCAATGAACAGGCATTTCCGTCACAAGATTCGGTGCAAATCGCCAACAACCTTTCCAACCTCGGGCAACTTTACAATAGAGACGATCTGGAAACAAATGATCCTGTAAAGTTCACTTCCAACAATCAGTTATATGTGGAATGTTAATCGATACAAAATTAAGTGACATAAGATCGTTTATTATGTCAGGCAAGAGGGCAACGACTAGGAGAAGATGGGATTCGTGTGCATAGTTTAGTTCTTCCCGGGCTGTGTGTCTAGTACGTCGGTCCATTTTTCCGGACCAGGAGAGGTATTTTTCTTTCGTGCTCGTGCTTTTCTCAAAGCCGACAAAATGAGTGGGTCGGATAACGGGTTTGAACGCTTAAATTTTAGTATCGAGTTGAAATGAGTGGGTCGGATAACGGGTTTGAACGCTTAAATTTTAGTATCTGATACCTTTACTTTTTCTAGATATATAATGTTTACGCTTGTTGGTTACGACAGGTGTACTCTATCAAACATGATATCACGGGTGTTGAGTGTCTTATGCCCGGACTTATTCTAGCGATCAGAAAAGTTGTACGTCTAAAGGTATTATACTTAAATTAAAGAGAGAAATACATAACCATTTTAGTTTCTTTCAAAGTTTAATTTCGTTACAATTTGTTATCTTGCAGAACCTTGTTTACGGTTTAGAGAAGTTCTTGTAGTAAAGTTCCCAATTGAGACGTTTCAATGATGATAGTTATTCGTTTCGACTTTGGATTACCATATTTGTTTAAATGGTCGAGAGTTCTTTTTACCTTTTTTTTTGAACGACAACACCTAGGAGACCCAAGCTCCAAACTATTAAATATTTACACTCTTGCTGGATTTGAACCCAGGACCTTCAAACTTAGATGTAAAAGCCTCTACAAAGCGAGCTAGTCTCACGTTAATTCTTTTTACATTATACAACTCGTATGTGTACATCTTCACACATGTTAACCATTGTAGGGCTGTAAATGGATCCTTTTTGTGGGTCGAACTGACACAAACCCAAACACAACACGTGTATTTATATTTATTGAAATGAAGACGACCGGTTTAACCCAATCTTTTTTTCTTAAATTTGGAATATCTATACTCTGAATCAGTATTGTAAGAATCGCTAGGCGCTAGTCGGTCGGTGAGGTACCGACTAACGATTAATTAGGATTAGTAGGGAATAATCGAATTGGAATTTATATCAATTTTAAGTTGTGTGTATATATACACACACACACAATTTATATGAAGTTGTTTCATTGACTCATATCTTTAAATATATACTATTAATCGCCGAAATTTACAAGTTTTGGTAGGAATCTTACCAAAAATTTGCAGATTTTGGCCAAAATTTGGCTAGAATTGCTAAAGAGCCACCGATTAGCGATTAATCGATATTTACTCAATGAACCTTTGACTAGTGATTAATTGGAGGCTAGGAGGGATTTTTACAACCATGCTCTGAATTCTCAATTTACAACCAAAATGACAAATGCGTGAAAGAAATTATCCTATCTATTAAAAACTTAATGGAATGAATAGTGTCACACATTTGGGGTCATGTTGTCATTGGGCCATTTTTTTATCCAGCGTTCTCCTTACTGCCACGTTTGTTTCACTTTACAATATTCATCTCAGTTAAAAAAAGATATACTTAGTAAGAAAGAAGGGGATAAAGAGATTCACTTATGGTGGTGGTTAGCCCCTGTACATAGCGGCTACACTGTAACACCCCAACCGATGGCAGAAACATCGGGATGTCACGTATTGATGATTGTTCAGTAGCACATGGTAAATAATAAGTTTCAATAATCATTTAAATGAATTACATACAATTGTTCTAAAAAGAATTTGTACATCAAATGAGAAACACTAAATATAAATCTTCAAGCATGAACTCTAATCTCCAAGCAACATTATAACCTGAAACATGCTAAGTTGGAAAATATTTTGGGTCAACAAAAGTTGGTGAGAATTACATAGGTTTTGTGTAGAGTATCATGAGTATAAAAGTTGTACAATTCAAGTGTCATGGTAAATCTAGTCCATATGTGAAAACAAACTACTAGGTAAATCGTTTGCATAATCAACCCTTGTGACATGTTTATTGTGGTCCATCCCATACGCATATGGTTCACTCATTTGTGTTATGTGATCGATAACAATCACCCACACTACCCATATCCGGGGGCACATGTATCCGGGTGGGGTTGTCAATCCAATAGATCTATCATTGTGTATCCTCAGCTTGTACGGAGTTAATGATTACGCGAGTCTAATTGTATTTACCAAAGTATTGTTTAAGACATAATGCAAGATAGAAATCACACAAGACACGTAATAGAATTGTATATGTTGAGAATAAGTGTTTAACATGTTTCACCCCAAAAATGTAAAATAGTAAAAAGGGGCTATGTAAACTCACCTTGATCGTCATGGATTTGCTAGAATTTAACGAGAAATAACGAAGGTCAATATAATCTTTATAGCTTGAATCATGTGTAGCAAGTTCCTAAACATTATCGTAACTTCAGTTCAATTCAAACTTCTCTAATACTCAAATTAGTATGGTTTGGCGTTTAATGTTTGGTGTTGTTAGTGTAGGTAAGGGTTATCGTATTGTTTGTATAACAATAATAATAATAATAATGTAAATAAAAAAAATAACTAAAATTATAGTCTTTAGTGTCGGTTTATAAATATGAGCACTATGATAAACGAGAAAGTTTGGGTTTTAAATCTTTAAAAAAGGAAATAAAGGACAATCACTAATTGGGTGTGATCTTTATTCTTAGCATTAAAAAATCATAAGAAAAAAAATGTAAAGCTCGTATGACAATAATATAAAAAAATCATTTAATTAATATATTGTTTGATACATCATGAGATAATTAAACAACCGACGAGATTTAAAAAAAAAAAAAAAAACAGAAAGAGGACACTATATATCTTTTGGTTTTCATGTATTCGATGTTTTAAAAATTTTATAAAACTAGTTGTTCATGGATTTCAAACAAATCTATTGAAATGTTTCAAAAATCTGATTTTCTTAATTATATTTATAAATTTATATATAATATATGCATATTATCACTTCTTTTCCAAAAATCTACATATTGTGGCTAGTGAAAATTTCGTAACTAACAATAGTAAAGTAAATTTAAGATCCTCTATTAGATCAAGTTTTAAAGTTGACAAAGTATATGAGCTTTGTAAATAATCATGTGCATCTAAAAAAAAGAACATGGAAGCCGGTGGTTTACCTTAGAATGTGAACATGTTAAGCGGCTTCAAGATTGTGCGCGGAAGCGACATATTATAATGACTAGCGGGGTTTGCGGATGTTAGCAAGCGAAGAAAACAACAAGGGTTGCGGTAGGTTAAAGACTTGACAGAGAGGAAGACGAGAGGAAAATGGTTGTGTGATATGTGTTAGGGAAATGAGAAGGTTATCGATATTTATAAGGAGTTGGTATGCGGTTCATCGATTAGTAAACTCCTTAATTGGAGCCATGATATTGCACTGGAATAATGGGGACGGTTACCGGATATTTATTATTATTAAAAAAAATTTTGGCAACTCTAGTGGATTTGGGAAGATGACATGCATTCTAGGTGTTTTCCTAAAATTGTGTGTTTTTTTTTTATTTTACCTTTTTTTTTTCAAAAAAGTCAACAAGTGTTATGTCTTTTACCACTTTCTTATTAATAAATATTATATTCAATTATTTTATATAAATGTTTAAAATGGGTAAAAGAGAATGGAATTTATAAAAGTGAATTTTTTATAAAAAAAATAAATAAATTACAATATTATGAAAAAATACATAAGGTTACATACACCACCCCTCTGGTGTGTGCACTATCTAAGTTAAGATTAGAGAACAAGGAAGCCGATTGTCATGTAGGTTTGTTCAAGCAACGGGAGAAGCTGTTGATCTCGGTGGGAGCAGCAATCAACTCCGGCGAGTCTAGGGCTCCATGAAGGGAATTGCTGGTGTAGCGATCTTAAATCAGAGCAACCACAAAGCATTTAGGTGGAAACGTTTCCATCGGCGGCTAGCGTTTTGAGTTTCATTAAATCGATAATGGTTTAGCTACACCAGGGTTTTCCTATGTTTATTACCTAACGTAAAACTATCTATCAGTATTGATATGTGTCATCCTTTGGTTACTGATGAACCCATCTTCTCTCTGATTTCCTGATAGTGTGGCTTCCGAGGGTAAGCTCCATGTGCGATGGATCATAGACGCCAAATGACGCCTTCTGAGTGCATGACCATCATAGTGGCGATGGTGACAATGACAGTGTTGGGGGACGATAGTTGCCCTACCGGTTACTTATCTTCACCGTTATAGCAACCTTCTTTTTGTACTTATGTAGTCATAATCGCAATTGCCGATTGAAAAAACAAGAAACAAAACCCTATTTACAAAACAATATGTAAGTCTCTCATGTTCATATTTGATTTCATACTCGAAATTACGCTAAATAATTTGACATACATGAAGAAATCATAAAGGTTATTTCAACCAAATGTTCGATTTCAACTCGAGATTTTCTTGAAATCGTCTTCTTTTATGTTTCTATCTAGCTTCAAAATCTGCAATCAGCAACTTTTTGGGGTGTTTTAGTTCTATGCTCCTTGGTGTGCCCATTGTAAACGTTATCCAGTGAATATTTGAGTTAAGTTTTTTTGTTTTTATCCAATTATGTAAACGTAACCTTAAATTTTCACCCAGTTATGACTAATGAGTTTCATTGCAACATGATAGTACTCTATCTGTGAACGATATTTAAGTTTGCTAATGGATTTAACATATCGCAATTATATTAGTTTATCCATTTTTACTTCAGTTAGTTCTAAACATTTAAAGATACAACAAGGTATTATTGGAGTTCAAATTCCAAATTTGTAGAGTTTAGCGTTGTATATCAGTTTCTGATTACTATGAGCAACGTAAACATAAATTATATACCAATTGGAAATTGTTTCTTATGTACTAATAAGCTTCACTTTGTTGAAGAACCTATTGAAGTGACTGCCTGGAAAGTTCAGAAGCTTAGACATAGTAAGATCAAGTTGGTTAAAGTGTGTTGGAATGCTAAGTGTGGACCGGAGTTCACACGGGAAAGATTGGATCAAATGAAGCATAAATATCCCGCCTTATTAAAAAAAGACTCCTATGGCAGATAACTTGAACTGAATTTCGGGATGGAATTCTCTTAACGGGGGAGAATGTGACAATCGGAAAAAATAAGATAATTCTTTACAAATTATTTAACCTTTAGAGAATAGCAAGTACCCCCAGGATGCATAGGGTTACATTTGTTTAACTAATAAAAGCACAGCTCAATAGCGTGCAAATGACTTATCCGATACAGATGTTGGTGATTACCCGGTAAAAGTTAAGTAACCAAAAGCTATCCCGAATGCCCGGGAAGTAAAATAAATAGCATTATCACAAGATGTAAAGTATTTTGGAACACCAAAACACTAAATGAGAACTCAAAACATAAATCTCCCGGTAACGAATAAAGTTAGCGTATCGCACCTGATACGCGTATAGCTTATAATTTCATCCAATTAAAGCCTAAATAACTCACCAATACTTACACTAGGCAAGTTTTAAGGGTTATTAGAGTCTATTTTAATGTCCGCATAACTCGTAATTAAAGTCTGATTAAAACTTGAGCAAAACCCTAACTATACACTTGAAATGTAACTAAACAATTAGTAGATATTTTGCCACATTTGGGCCCCTTGGAATGGCCCTAGAACTAGCCCTTCCCCCTCTCCCATACTTATTTCTTTATTTTTTCAACCTAATGAGATTTAATGGGATATGGAAGCATGGTTGGGTAGATTTGATAATATTTTGTATACTTGATAAAATCTAATATAAAGATATGGTCATCACATCATTTTCAAGCACTAAAACCCTTTCCTCTTGCTCCATGAAATCATATCATATATACACACTCATACCATTATTCTTTCAAGTTGGAAACACAAAATTCATACATATTCAAACCCTTTTTACAAAGATTAAGTGTGATTAAGAGCTAGGAGCTTAACCTCTTTAAAGATCACACAAAACCACATCAAAAGCAAATGTTTTTTTTTACTTCCATAGCCTTGTGCTAGTTGTAAGTATTCTCATGTTCATGTTCTCAAAGTTTATGTTTTGAAAGCTAGTTGTACATAAAGTTTTTAACAAGGTTTTGAACATTACATGGGTGTATTTTTACAAACTAAAATGGATATTAAAAAATGTTGTTGTGGGCCATGAATGGTGATGGATCTTGTTATTGTTTTTATGGTTTATAAAATTTGACATAAGCTTGTCTTAAAAAATGATCTAAGTGTTGTGGTAAAGATAACTTGGATTCACTTAAAAATGGTTTAAATCATCTCCAAATGAACATCTAAAACTAAATATCAGAGTTAATGGCCAAAATCGTCCCTGAGGTTTGGCCAGTTTTGCTACATCAGTCCAAAATCGAAACTTTTTGCATCTGGGTCCTGTTTTACATTTTGTTGCCAAATTCGTCCCTGACACTAAACCCAATTAACTATTGTCGTTTAACTCCGGGGGTATTTTTGTCTTTTTGACTGACCCCTTTTTAAAACCCAATTTAAACAGAGTTATTAAAAACCCCAGAAGACAAAAATAGCCATATGTAAAAAAGGGGGCAGCTAAAAAGACAAAATGCCCTAGAGTTAACGACAATAGTTAAATGGGTTTAGTGTAAGGGATGAATTTGGCAACAAAATGTAAAACAAAGGGACCCAGATGTAAAAAGTTTCGAGTTTGGACTGATGTAGCAAAACTGGCCAAACCTCATGGACGATTTTAGCCATTAACTCCTAAATATCATGTTGGATATGTTGGAAAATGAAAGACACAAAGTTTATATATTTAAAGTTTATGAGCTTTAAAACACAAAGTTGAACATATTGGACTTAATATACCCAAATACACTTGTTATTATATTTAACAAGAACATTATGGACTATTATGTAACACCCCAAATTCTTTATTTGGAAAATATACCTTGCGTTTATTAGTATAGAAACCTCGAGGACTCGGGATTAATATAGTTAAAAATCGAGCCATGGGAAAATAGGACTTGATAAATTGTCTAGTTAAATCATGATAAAATTTGTTATATCATCCAATCTAGTTATGGTTAATAATATACACTTAATATACTAGAGGGGCCAAAAGAAACATGTGAAAGTGTGTGTGCTTAACAAAACAAAACAAGAGGAGCCAATCTCCACCTACTGGAGATAGCCTCACACACCAAGAAACACAACACACACAAACTCAATCCTGCATACTAGCTTAATTCAAGGAATTGAAGAGATCAATCACATGCAATAGGTGAAAATGGCCCTCTAGGGCCCAATTCACCACAAGGTAACCTTTGATTTCATTATTATGAAGTTTTATTGATCATGTGGATGATGAGAATTGATGGGTTTTGGCTCATATTTGAAATTGTGAATATTGAAATGATATAAATCATGTGGGAACAGGGTAATTATGAGAAAAACTTCAATCAAATGATTGATTAGAGTCAACTAGTGAAATTGGTCTAGAAAGATAAGGTGGGTCTCATGGATTAGATGAAACCCATCATCTTCTTTGATAAACAATAATGTATGCTCAATATATATATATATATATATATATATATATATATTCGGCTACTAAAATGGTGGGATAATATGTTAGATTGATAATCTTGGATGTAGATGAGTTTATGATGTACTGGATGAGTTATTATTAGAATAGGGCATAAGCGCCTACCAAATGCTCGACAAAATACCCAAGTGAAACCAATGTTGTTTTAAAGGTGTCACACCCTCAAATTCCACGTGCGGGGTTTTGCCGCGAGGCGCGTGATACACAAGGATCCAAGTCAACGGTCACAATAAACGAAACTAACTGTAAGGATACGTAAACCATTCATTAAGCTTAAAAGTGTTAACAACTACAGCGGAAGCATAAAGCATCTCATAAATTAAGTGACAAAAGTTTGACAACGTTTAAAACCATGCATTTGAATCCTAGATGTCATGCGACACCGTGCGCCTATCAACTGTTGCTACCTTAGCGATATGAGAAAACATGCTAAAAACGCCAGCACATAATGTTGGTGAGTCACAGAGTTTTAAGCTTGCAAAAGTAGTAATGTTTGAAAACCCAGTCCATTCGATGTTTGTAAAAGTCGGGCAATCAATGTTCGTAAATCCCGGCCAATTAATGTTTGTAAAACCCCGGCCAATCAATGTTCGTAAATCTCGGCCAATTAATGTTTGTAAAACCCGGCCAATCAATGTTCGTAAATCCCGGCCAATTAATGTTGTAAATCCCGGTCGATCAATGTTTGTAAACCCCGGCCGTTCAATGTTTGTAAGGCTGACCAAATCAATGTTTGTAAATCCTGGCCGAATCAATGTTTGTAAATCCTGGCCAAATCAATGTTTGTAAACCCTGGCCAAATCAATGTTTGTAAATCCTGACCCAAAAGTCCTTACATCTATACCTGGTGCTAGCTAGACATTGTTACATGATACTATAGTGTCGTGAACCACTTTTGAACGTTAAAATGCCTCAATACCCATCACCGGTTCATCACCCGGTGCCGTAAAGTTTGGTAGGAAAATATGCACCCGCCATCGACTGCCAGTCGGCCCGAGTGGGGCTTGCCAGGCCCAATAGATCTATTCACACTTTACCCTCTATGTATCCACATATTAATGGTTCACTAAATGTTTAAGAGGACTTTACTGATGAAGAAATGTCACTAAGTATCCATGTGTATAATGTAATATTTTGGTCTAAAAGTTCGTAAGTTTGTAAGTTCGTAAGTTTGCAAGTTTGTAAGTTTGTAAGTTTTTAAGTTTGTACCGCATGTTTCTCCCCCGAAAACGAAAACAGTAAAATGTGGGGCTATGAACTCACCTTAGTTTGCGTCTTCTAGTAAAGAATTACCGACACGACCAGATAGTCCCAAATACCGGTGATCTATCATAAAAGTTTGTATAAGTGTTTTGACTAATAACCCTTAGGTTAACTAGTCCCCGATTGTCCAGATCATGACAAAGTATGTTTGAAAATGTGTTTGAACGTTGACCCAACACACCAGACAGACCCGGCATCCCGTTGGTGACCCATTACACAAATTAATCAAGTAGATATAGTTTACACATAAGAATCATGCATAAAACACTTAGTTTACATCAAAAATTGCATATAAGAAGTCGTGGGGTCAAACGAGTTGGAGGTCATCTTCACTCGCACCCTCTGATATGTAGAACGAGTCAGAAAGTTGTTCATTCGACCCTTTTGATGTTCATTCGACCTTTTTGAAGTTCATTCGACCTAACACATGTTTATTCGACCTAAAACATGTTCATTCGACCTAAACACATGTTCATTCGACCTCTAACAAGTTCATTTTACCTTAAGCATGTTCATTCGACCCTAAACATGTTGGTTCCACCTCCGGACAGGTCGAACCAGAAACTGGTTCGACCCTAGGTCTGAAAATTCGTCTGAAACACACCAAATCGCATCTAAATAGTCCGAAAACATCACGAATCGCAACAGTCAACAATGTTTAATCTATCCCCACAAAACCTTACCAACTTTATCCTGAAATCAGTCCGTTTTACAACTTACCCAAAATAGCAAATTATGGAAATGTCGCATCAATGCATGTAATCTTTACCCAAAATGGAAACTCATCAATTCTACCTCATAAACAGATCATTATGCTCAGATTATCATGTATATGAAAACCCCTAATCATAACATCAACAATGCTATTAAGAACAAAGCCTAGATCTAGCATAAAACCCCAAAATGGGTAAAACATCATCAATCATCAATCAATCCCAATAATAATCATAAATCATCATCTAAAATAGTTATAGATCATCATCCTGTCATCTATCAATCATTTAAACATCCTATAACACATAATACCTCATTTAACCCCATTAACACATAGATTTTTGTATGAAAACTCATTATTAATGAAAAGGTTTTGTTTAAAAAAGTTTTTATCCATGAAAACATGTTTGAATCAGATCTAGACACTTAGGGTTTGATAAAAACAAATGAAAATTGATTAAAAAGGTTTTAGATCAAGAACACGCCTTGAATCTTCTCTTGTTTAGGTTATAGAACGTGTTTGTAGGTTAGGATATGATAAACAAGATCAAAAACTCCTTTCTACACGTTTGGGGTTGAGAGAGAGAGCACTTGGGGGCGGATGGGGTTTGTGAATTGATGAAAAATTTGCAAAGTATGGTATTTATAGTTCCAGCTCATTCGCACCCTGCAGGGGTCGAATGAGTGGAAATATGGGTCGAATGAATGAGCTTGTCACTGGTTTGCACCCCTAAGGGTCGAACCAAAAACCTGATATTCAACATTTTATGGTTTTGTCGTTTAAACACGTTTTAACACATGTTAACACATCCTAACACATGAACATGCAATCCTAACATATGTTAAACATGTATAATCATATAAAACACGTATTTACACATTGTACATTAAGTATGGATCAATTTATGTATATCACTTAATTCAATTCATGTAATTCACCAACAACGGGACTCAAGACTCGTGTGTGCATATGAAATCCTAATGATCTTCCAAACCACTGAACCCTGGACAATACGTAATGTAACCGACTCAACTGACCCAGTTAAGTATTTTAAATAAATGTTTCGCTAAGGTAGACTTATATGTTTGAAAAATATTACCCTGAGTTTGCCGGGTGTCACAAAAGGTGTCAACCTTGTGGGTTTAGGTGTGATATTGAAAATAGATCCATTAGCTATTACACGATGATTTCTTGAATGAATAATAATGTTAGTATCTAAACTCATGCTTGAAGTTGATGATAAAATGAGCCTATGAGTAACATAGGAGATAAATGCATATATTGCGAGTGTCTTGTATGAGAAAACATGGGCAATAGAAATCATAATGGTTCTAACAACTTGGTGAACCTAAACTATTAGGCAAGGAGCCGGAAACATAATCAAGTCATAGTGGGAAGGACACGCAGAGAAAGAATCAAGCATAAGGTAAGTCCTCCTAGGACTCAAGAACTCATAACGTATGATTATTTTTCTTAAACTATTGTTTAGTCTTGAAATTGAGAGGTGATTGATATGAATTTTGAAAGCTAGTAGCACTTCGGGTAGCTAAACGCTTGGATAGGCGTATCGGTTTAGAAGGAAATGAAACTTGAAAGTGATAATACCATTTAGTCTTGGGAATAGAATGAAATCACATACGTAGTTGTCTTAGTTTTGGAAAAATGGCAAGAGAGAGCTTAATTTGGTACTAAGGTAAGTATTAGTCTGAATCCTAAACGGTTAATTTTGGGTGGGTGTGAATCTTGTTGTTATTGTTTGTTAACCTCAGCAGTTTGTGAAATTGCTGATGGTTTGGGTTTAAATTCTGATGTAGAATTTTTAGAAAAAGTCTGGTGTTGAGATTTAGTCTTTTTAAGAGGAAGGTTTTACCTGGTGTTGTTTGTTGGGATAAAAGGTGTTTTTCAAAATCTTGCTTGATTTGTTTTCCCACAACCATTTGTAAAATTTGTTGTTGTACTGATTTCCTTTCCTATATCTGCAAAATTCTGTTATGTGGTTAAAAAGACCACATACTCCACATGGTTTTGCCTTTCCTTTCATTTTAACATTTTCAGGATTTTTGAAAGGCAAATCACTGACAATTTCAGCATTTTGACTTTTGTCATCAGTAGTTTTCAAGGTCTCAACTCTTGATGTAGATGAAACTACTAAGGACTTGTTGTCAGCAGTTTTAACTTATGCAGAACTTTCATTTGCATTTTTGAGAAAGTTCTGATGAAAAGATGTGCATTATTTTATTTCTGAAGTTTGTTCTTGAACTATTTTACTCCCATCATCGGCAGTTTTGGGAGTAAAATCAGTTGGTGATTCTGTGTGGTTATAACCAATGCCAAACTTAACATTTGATGTAGTTTTTTTGTTAAGCAGCATTCGATAACCTCTACATGACTCTACCCAATTTTCACAATCAACCTTGGTGTCAGCAAGCTCTTTTCTGACATTTCCTAGGTTTTTTATCATGATTTTAATTTGTGCTTGGATTTCAATACCATTATTAGTCAATTTAGAAAATTCTTTTGATTTTGAAGCAAGTTTTCTTTCTAAATCTCATTTCATTTGGGTAATTTTTTTTCAAAGTCATTGGCTTTGCCCTATAGATGCACATGGTTTCTCTTATTAAAGCAAAAGCTTCTTTGCATGATTTTGAACATAACTTTAAAAGAGATTCTTGTGAAACCTGTGATAATGCAGAATTAGAGGAACATCCCTTAAAAGCCATCAAAGCAAAGTTCATTCTGCCATTATCAGGTTCTCCCCAGTTGATATCAAAGACTTTGTTGTCTGCATCTGGACTGCATTCAAATGTATCATAACGAAGACTGCTCCAGTCAACATACCCTGATGTGAACAAACTTTGTTGGCCTTGTTGTTGAGCAGGCATCTGAACATATTGTATTTGTGGCGCATATTGGATTTTTGAAGCTTGTACCTGTACAAAATGTGCACTTCCCTGTGTTCCTAAATTCCTATTATAATTGGAGTTTGTTTGATTTCCAGACTGTGGTTGGTTATAGCTAGAGCTTCTACGCTCTCTAGCAAAGTGTCCCAACTTCTGACACTTATGACATCTAAGTTTAGACTTGTCAAAACCAACTTTTGTTTGATTATTCAGTCCTGAAAAATTTTCTACCTGACCTTTTGTAAAATTTATTCGTTTTTTATACTTAACATGGTCAGTTGATGCAGTATGTCCATTTCTTCTAAATCATGACTACTAAAAAATTTCAAGTCATCAAGAATGAAACACATATTATCAATAGTTTGATTTATTTCTTCATCATCATAAGTTGTATATGATCATTCTGATGAGATCCCAGCAGTTATGTCAATGTGATCAAAAGATCCAAAATCATTAGAACAAGTTGGTGAGTCTTATCCTAAAAGTGTTGTACTACCGAGAACATAGTCATCAGCAGTTTTGTAACTTTTTTTCTTTTGGTTTATTTCACTTTCAAAAGTTAGTAATCTCCCATGTAATTTTGTGAGTGAAAGGGAGTCAAAATCCGGTCCCGATCTGAGGACTATTGAATAAGTTTCCCATTTTTCAGGTAAAGACCTTGAAAATCTATGTAACATAGATGAGTTTGTATAGGTCTGACCATTTAACTTTAACTCAGATATTAATGAAGAAAAATCCTTCAAAGTGTTGTATCAAAGTTTCTCCACTAACATGAGTAAAGGTTTCATATTGTTAAGCCAAAATTTGTCCTTCTGTTGGCAATCACCTCATCAGTTCCTCCAAACTGTTCTTTGAGTCAATCCCACAGCTCTTTGGCACTCTCACAATGTAAGAGACGAGCTTAAATTTCGTATGGGAGAGCCATTGCAAACATTGAAAAAGCCTTAGCATCCAACTCAAGTTTTAGGAAATCTTCATCAGTGTAGTCTTTTGGTTCTTTTTCTTTTTCAACTTTAGTTTCTAAATCTGCAGTTACTGGTTTATGGGGTCCATACATGACAGACCTCCAACAACTATGGGTGTACAAAAAGCTCGTGGCTCGAGGCTCGCTCGAAAAGGCTTGTTTTGTTTTCGAGCCGAGCCGAGCCGGCTCGTTTTGTAATCGAGCCGAGCTCGAGCCAGGGGGTGTTCAGCTCGTGGCTCGGCTCGAAGGCTCGACTCGTGGCTCGGATCGATTGCTCGACATATGGCTCGTCTCAGGCTTGTGTATTTGTAATTAATATATAGATGAAAGTAAAGAAGGAGTTGCTTTTTGGTCGTAAGAAACCGAATGCGGTGGGTATTATTGCGGATGTGAAGGCGTTGGGATTCCTATGATATAAAAATCGGTTTAAAAAGGATGTGAGCGATTAGAAGGGTTGGTGTAAATTTAATATTATGTATTGTATTCCCTTGTTCTTGGCTATTATTTCCGCATTGGAGATAATTAGCTAGTTTTGGTATTTAACGAAGTTTGCTTAAATAAAAGTAGTAGTAATAATGATGATACTAATTATAAAATCTTTAATTAAACAGAATAAAATAAAATAACAATACTAATAAATGTAAAATAATAGACCACTAAAGTTGATTCCAAGCTGTATTATAGATACCATGTGCCAATTGTGTAGATCTTACAATATCCTCCGTAAAAGTCGTGTCCATGTAAAAAAATACAATCGAAATGTTTATTTGAAATCACACGAAATCTACATGTTTCTAGCGTGCGATTAATCTAAAGCTATTTTTTTATTTGATTAAACTTAAGCCAAAAGTATTTAAATTTTTGTTAAAGTGAAGATAAAATTAATTATATATTAATAGGAAATATAATGATACAAATGATTAATAAGATATCTATCTATATCTATATCTATACTATTATATAATGGGTGTTTGATGGCTAAGAATGTAAATTTACATCTTTTTTAAGATGACATATCAAGAGTCTTAATATAAATCTATAATTTTTGTTCAATTTCTTCCTTTTATGCCCTCTTGTACAACATTCAATGCCAATTGTATATGTATCTAATACATACTTTATATCCATCTCAAGATGTAACCCACCCTCATAAAACACAATAAATCTTAATTGAATGCTTAATATTAAGACCTTTGAGTGTCCATGAAGTGTATATGTATCCTTACCTTCTCATGTATAAAAATTACATGCTTTCCCATTCTTCTCATCTCCAACCATAGAAAAATAGAATATTCTTTCAATTTATCTTTGAAAAGGGAGGACCAAGCATGTGGACATAGGTAAGTGTCTCTTACTAGCAGGCTTTAATGGATGCACGCAAGCATATCGAGCGTGAAATGGAACGATTTATGATTTGTGAAAAGGAGACAAAGACGAAAGTTTTCTGTCTGGGTCATCAGCCTAAAACGATATGTATTGCATTATTTTTTCCCAATAAAATATTGAACTTTGGCATACGCTTTTACTTTGTATTGGCTCAGTAACTTCATTTGATAAATTGTAAAATATTTGAGATTTAAATTAATTATCGTGAAGTTTCTTTGTTGATGATCTTTTGTAGGACCCAAAGGAGATAGCCAAGTCAGGGACTAGAGATGGTTGAACAATATGGTATGGAATTATTTATCCAATCTAATGGCCTGCTCTTTTTTTTTTTTTTGCTCGAGTTTCGGTCTTCTATTATTGTTAAGTAAAAATTTCTATGTAGGAAATTAAAACAATGAGAGATTTAAAGAGAATGTGTTTTGAAACAGACGCATCAACTTAATTGATACAGGACATTCGTGTTGTATATAATGTTATCTTTGCCCTAAGACTCGCTAATCTTATCATGTAGCTTTTGGGGTTTTATATCTTTTATATTGATACTAGATATTTGATTTAATTATCTTATTCCTCCTAACCACCAAATATGGCTTCAATCTAACTAGAGTTAATAGCCATTTTCGTCCCTGAGGTTTGGGCCAGTTTGCCACTCCAGTACAAAAGTTTTATTTTTTGCAATTCCTTCCCTGAGGTTTGGATTTTTTTTTTGCCAAATTCGTCCTTTTCACTAACCCAGTTAAAAAAGCTCGTTAGTGTTAAGGGTAGGTTTGTCTTTTTTCCACTTTAATGAAGGACAATATGGTAAAATCATCACTCATCTTCTTCCTCCTTTTAAACACAACCACCATGTCACAATCAACCCAACACCACCATATCACCACTGCATCAACCACCATGACACACCTGACCACCACAACCAAGTTGAAACCTGTCACAAAACTATGGTATTAACTAATATTTATAGATCTTCTTATTCCCAATCCAAAGTTCATACAAAATCCTAGCAAGAAAACAAAGCAAGAACTAAGAATACTCTCATCCAATCCTCACAAAACTCAGATCAACTGAACTATAACAATCTATAAAATGGATTAAAGAATCTAAGAAACAAACAGTCACAATATGTGGCTATTTGATCTTTACAAAATAACAAACCCTAGGTTATTTGTGAGAGATAACAGAGAGAGATCTGGTAGGTGATAAGTGTTTGTGAAAGAAGATGACCTTAACTGTGATGATCTCGAGACACTCCAAAAAACCAAACAACCATCATCTTGACACCTAACCCCTGCCGAGACCTAAACAACGATCAAGACCCGACTCTAGAACCTAGATCGGACCTGGTCCTTGACCCGAGTTGAACCAACACCATTCGAGACCCAAAACCATCCCAAATCGGTCATCACCAACACCTAGCCATCCTCTGCAAACAACAACAATATAGCCACCAACGGGACCCCCACCTGGTCGTGAACCACCACGACCCTTTTACAACCATCACCATCCCGAGCCGACTCCCAGCCAAGACCCACCATCGATGCAAAGGGACCCGACCCTGCAGTCACTACCACGTTAGAACCACCGCAATAATCAACCATCACGAGGGATGAACTGCTGAAATGAAACAATCTTGCTAAAAAGTTTTGATTATTATTATTATTAGAAGCAGCAGCAGAGATAGATGATAATAAGGTGATTGTGAACCCTTGATGTCCTTTTCAATAAGCAATCTGTTAACAATCCATTAGGACTCAGGGAAGATATAGGGGGTGGGGATGGGGTGGGATGGGGTAGGGTAGGGTAGGGTAGGGGTGAGGTGGGGTAAGATTTTTTATTAAAATTTTAAATTGAAAGTAAAAAGACAAAAATACCCCTGACATTAACGACCTTTTTTAACTGGGTTAGTGAAAAGGACGAATTTGGCAACAAAATCCAAACCTCAAGGAAGGAATTGCAAAAAAATAAACTTTTGTACTGGAGTGGCAAACTGGCCCAAACCTCAGGGACGAAAATGGCTATTAACTCATCTAACTATATAGTATTTTCCAAATAACTTTCTATAAGTCGTTACATGTGCAAACCTTTTTAACAATTGGATTTGGCACATAGGCTCATTTTTTTTGTTTTGCTTTTAAGCAGAACTATATGTTCAGGACATGGAGCTAGGGGTGTGAATTAACACGCCATCAATCCAACACAAAATTAGGTAGGGCTTAGTCTAAATAAACTCGGATCAGTTTAATATTGGTGGTCCCAATTCTTATCAATTTAATTCAACTTGGTAGCATAATTAATTTCAGTTTGCAGAAACAACCAACAACCAACCGGTTGAACATAACAAACACAATACTTGTTAAATAAACTACATACAATGAAAAAAACTATAGAACATACTAGGAGTTGAATTTTTTGACTTCATCATTTTTAACTCTATATTACATTTTAAAAATCTATGTTATAAAGCTTTGTTTATATACAACATAGTTTTATAAATGTCGAAATATCACACAGTTATATAAAGTATCCAACGGTAGTTTTACAAACTTATTCAACGTACTCAAGAACTCATGGATACTAAATAATTTATAACTAAATATTAGGTTGTGCTTCCTACATACTTAGTATCACCATAATGAATCGTCCATAAATATCTTATGACTTTTAGTTTAAAATTATTATATATGTAAAAAAAGTTTACGGGTGCAGCCCCGCCGCAACGCACGGGTTCTTGCTAGTATATATATAACGGTTTGTATTCTGGCATATCAAGGTTTGTTGTAAAGTTGTTCTTCACAAGTGATTGAGAGTCCTAGTAAAATGATACAGGTTGGTGTAAATTCAAACGTAGGTTTAGACTAGAGAGTGTGAATTAGTTACTCTAAAAATTATATTCCAAAAAAGAAAAAAAAGCACATATGTAAGTATTTTATTTATTTATTTTGCTTGTTGAGAAAAATAAATTAAAGTATTTATTTATTTATACAATGATCTCCAGTCCAGCTGATTTAAGATATGGTGGGTTTTTCTTTAGGGGTTCTCATTCTGAAAGTAGGTCATATGTTTGATTTATGCACACCACAAAAAAATTCCCCGTGATAATTTGAGCTTAGGCAAGGAGGACACCAATGTGTGGGTAGGAATTCAAATTTGGGACCGTTAAGTTAAGGCTGTATAAGGATTTTCGCTAAACTAAGAACTAAAAAAATATCGTAGTATGTACATAGTGACGGTTTCAAGTGGAATATTTACATTTATATATGATTCACACGTGTTTAATTATTATTTTATATTTAGATATGATTCACATGTATTTGAATAAATTGTATTATAATACATACCTCGTCCATTGTCACGGTCTCATCTCTTTATGCACTTTCTTATGGCGTTCAATCATTGTAGGTATTCAAAAAGAATCTTCCATCATCCAAATTATCAAGTGAAGACAACCATATTGGATTGTAGAGATGGATACGGTTGTTAGTGGAATAGAAGGGTTGAGTAGTAAGTCATGAGGTATTACCTTTTAAGACGACGGTTAAAACCGTGTTAGATAAGTTTGCAGGATCTGTATACATGCTTTAAAATTTAAGGACATACATCAATTTTTAAAACACTTACATGCAATTTAAGAAGCTGATAAAAAGTATTTGTGTTTTCATGATAAAACAACTTTTGAAATGTACTGTTTTAGGATTTGGTGACGGGGATGCCAAAGTTAATCACACAAAACAATTTTAGATTCAAGTGGTGTTGCTTTTATAACCAGTAACAAGATAGTATGAAAACTTCACACACAACTATCCACTCCTTTTTATCGATACCACAACCTTTCTATACACGTACCCCTTCAAATAACATATAACATATATATATGACCAAATGCACCACCGTTACATATTTAAGGGAGCCATAGTGTCCTATTATATAACACTGACCTTCACAAGTAGGGTTGCTCGGGTATCACAGTTATTATATCATACAATGGATTCAAAATACCCATTTGGAAGAAAAGAGTCACGAGTCACAATTATTTGGAACGTTGTAAATACAATAAATTTTGAAATAGAGAGTAAAAGTTACGATTAGTTTTAATGTATTTAACTAAAATTATGCAGCCTTGATAGTAAGTTATTAAAATGAGGTAACTTTAAAGTATTTTACATGAAAACTTAGGTGTATGGTAGGGATGAGTCGGGACGGTATCGGTACCAACCGATACCGATCTCGAAAACTCCTAAAACCCAATACAGATACCGAAAACATACAGTATGGTACCGGTATTTTACCTTAAAATACCGATACTATACCGATCCCGTACCAATACCGAAAATACCGAAATAAAAGACCTCTAAATGTGAGTATCGATACCGAACATCTCGGTTTAGTACGGAAGTGGTATTTGGTGCAATATGCTCATCTCTAGTGTATGCTACCTTATAATGTGAAACATTTTTTAACATGACTAATAATAAAATAGAAATGCAGCAATAAACGTACTTAGTAAATAACACAATTAAAGGCATGAAAACGTTACCCTTGTTTCTAGGTATAGTGAAGTGGCTTTCGATTTCAACAATAAAAACAAACAATATTTAAAAAAGGTTAAATTAGAGAATACCAACAATAAAAACAGAAAATGGTGAAATTAATTAAGAGATTTTCGATTTTCTAAAAAGGAAATTTACAAACAAATAAATTGTACAGGGACTACTTATATAAATTTAGTGTAAAAGCAAAGTCAAAAGGCCGACTTCTGACTGACTCAGTTTATCCATCCACTTTCCCTTTCCTGTGGGCCACCGAGTCGCAACTCAGTCCCACCGAGTCAAAACTCACAAACCACACACACCAACCCAACCCAAATAGATCACACCCCCTTTAAAACCTACCTGTCAAAGAACCATCCATCACATCCCTCAGATCTCGCCACGTGTCCCCTACCCACCTGATCACCGCCCGATCTACTTCACCACACGCGTCCCAACATCAACCGGCTATTCCCGGTCACCTAGGCCTCTCCACCGCCTCTTCCGGTCTCTCTGATTCCCGCTAGATACATAAACTCCGATCGATCTTTCAGTTCTGTTTCCATCTTTTTTCGTATTATTTTCAAAGGTATTTAAACTTAAATCATTTTTATTATCCTCAAGTTAATATTCATTTAACTATTTCATCAATATGCTTAAACTGTGCTTAAAGCAGATCTTTGTTTCCTTTTGCTTTATTTTCTTTTTAATATCTCATTTTTTTGCACTAATTGTACTAATTTCATGTTTAGGTTTGATTTAAAGTAGCAGTTTTGATGAGTATTTAGCTATTTCGTTTTTTACTGATTCACATAATATTTGATCTGTTTTTAATTTTTTATGTTTCTGTATGAATGTGATGAAGCTGTTCTAGGTCTTAATTAATCGTTTTCTTTGCTAAATTACAAATTAGGTCATAATTGTTGGTATTGATCTAGCTTGTGGTTTAGCTTGTTTAAGGTTAAAAGTCTGCTTTGCTTCTATTGCGGCGTGTTTAGCGGATAGGCGGATACTGATTATATTAGGATAATTGAAAGCACTGGCGCTGGATAATTACTTGGATACAAGCCAGCAAGCGGCCCTGTCACGAATGGGCCCGTCGCGGGGTGTTGGGTTGGGACATTCGACGTCTAGTTCGGGGATTTTCTTCCAAGGAGAAATGCAGTCTCAGGGGTTAGGTAATTCACATTTGGGGTCTTTTGGGAACTCGATGAATTCGTTTACTGGAAACATGCGTTCAAATATGGTACCGGTGTCTGGAGAGATAACTAATAGTATTGGGGGGAGTTCATTGGTTACTGATGCTAACTCGGGTCTTTCAGGAGGTGGTGGTGGTGGTCCGCGTCTGCAAAGAAGTGCGAGTGCGAATAATGAATCTTATATGCGATTGCCTGCGTCGCCTTTGTCGTTTAGTTCAAATAATGTAAGCATTTCGGGATCGTCTGTTATAGATGGGCCTTTGGGAATGCAAGCGGGCACGAATCAAGATCCACATTCCCAACAAGTGGCGCCTCGTCAAGGAGCTTCTACGGCATGTCGTTACCTCCTACGCGGGGTGGACAAGTTTCACTACCCAATGGTTCAAGAGTTCTTGGATCGTTTGGTCAAGATGATGACAACATATCACACTTACAGAAGAAACCTCGGTTAGATATTAAGCAGGAAGACATCATGCAACAACAGGTTTTACAACAGATATTGCAAAGGCAAGATTCCATGCAGTTACAAAGCCCAAATCCGCAGTTACAAACGTTGATTCAGCAACAGAGACTGAGGCAGCAGCAGCAGCAATTGCTGCAGTCTTTACCACGGTTCAACGAGCACATTTGCTTCAGCAGCAGCAGCAGCAACAACAACAACAACAGTTGCAGTTGAGGCAACAATTGCAACAACAACAAAGCTTGCAACCTGCAAATGCAATGAAACGATCTTATGATGGTGGCGTATGCTCCCGGAGATTGATGCAATACTTGTATCATCAAAGGCAACGACCAGCTGTGAGTATGCGTATCAAGATTTCAGTATCACGTTTTATATTCTTGGGTTTCCATCTTATTATAGTTTCATTTGTGGTTTATATATTTACAGGACAATGGTATTTCCTACTGGAGAAAGTTCGTTGCGGAGTATTATTCTCCACGTGCAAAGAAAAGGTGGTGTCTGTCGTTGTATGATAATGTTGGTCATCATTCATTGGGGGTTTTTCCACAGGCAGCAATGGTACGTTTTTTATATTTGAACCGGATGACAGGAATCAATTTTTTTTATTGATCTGAATATTGTTTGCATATCATGTTTTTTAGGATGCATGGCAGTGTGATATTTGTGGGTCAAAATCTGGAAGAGGATTCGGTATGTAATTCCTAATGCTTATGCTATATTGAATATTGTTTTCAAGGTTTTGTAAATTCTGGTTGTGTAACGGTTTGATACTATTGTAATTCTGGTTATGTTTTGTTTTTTTATACATTTTAACAGAGGCGACTTTTGAAGTACTACCAAGACTTAATGAAATCAAATTCGGCAGTGGCGTTATCGATGAGCTTTTGTTTTTGGATTTGCCTCGTGAATATAGATTTCCTTCTGGATTAATGGTGTTGGAGTATGGACAAGCTGTTCAAGAAAGTATATACGAGCAGCTCCGTGTGGTTCGTGAGGGTCAGCTCAAAGTTATTTTCACCCCGATTTAAGGTGATTAGACCCATATGATACCTTTTTACTGAAAATAAAAGCAATACTGATGTAACATATTTGTTTTTACTTTTCTGCATCAATCTTTTCAGATATTGACCTGGGAATTCTGTGCAAGACGCCATGAGGAGCTTCTTCTTCGTAGATTAGTTGCACCTCAGGTACAAAAGCTCCATTCTTTGCCAAGATTATAACATATGAATTTATGAAAAACTATTCTGAGACTGGAAAAACAGTGGGGTTGGGGTCAGTTAATGGGGACGGGTCTTGTCAAAACGAGTGGTTTCTAAAAATTATTAATTTGTTTCGGGTCAGAAGGGGCTCTGGTTAAACTGGATTCTAATTGTTGATTTTATTTTTCTTTTGCTTTGTCTGTTTTAAAGGTGAATCAGTTATTACAAGTAGCACAAAAATGCCAATCTACAATAGCGGAAAGTGGTTCTGATGGAGTCTCTCAGCAAGATTTGCAGACAAATAGCAATATGTGAGCGTTAAGCATTGTTTCTATCTGAGTTTGCAAAATGAGTGGTTGAATAATGGGTCAAATTTGTGCGGGTCTAAATGGGTCAGGTAATCAGGTTAACCGATAACACATTTTGTGACTGATTGGGTCGTGCGTGGCAGGGTCGTGACGGCTGGGCGGCAGCTTGCAAGGAGCTTAGAGTTGCAATCATTGAATGATTTGGGTTTTTCTAAAAGATATGTTAGGTGCTTACAGGTAAAATTTCCTCATTGTTGTTAATTTTTAATTCCTTTTGGGCCATTTATTCGCCATATTTTTCTACATGGTAATGAATATTTGCAACCTGGATTTATGCTAGATATCTGAAGTGGTCAATAGCATGAAAGACTTGATGGATTTCTGCCGTGACACTAAATCTGGCCCATCGGTAATAATATTTTAATAAGTTTATGCCCTTATTCGTGTTTTCACTTTTTTTTTGTGTTTGTAAAATCATTATCATATATATTATAAACATTGTTGTGAACTATATTATTATTCCCTTCTACAGACGGATTGAAAAATTTTCCCCGACAAACGAACCCAGCAAAATCACAAATGGAACAAATATCTAGTATTCCCGTATCCCAGCAGACCGAAATGGGCTCAGTAAGTTAGTGTCGTTGAGTCCAGGTGTCAACAGTGCATTGGTCAACAATAGTCAACAACAAATGGGTAACCGAGGAGCTCCACTAAGTAGTTCAGCTCAAGCTGCGCTTGCGCTTTCAAACTACCAGAATATGCTCGTGAGGAAAAACTCAATGAATTCAAACTCCCAACAAGAAGCTTCTTCTTCGTTTAGTATCCCTAACCAAAACGGATACCCGATTCAAGGTTCCGCCAATATGGCCGTTGGCGGCTTCCCACAAAGGCCCATGTTCCAGGTACAACAGAACCACCAGCAGTCACCTTCTAACAGCGGTGGTCAGGCCATGCAACAACACATGATACAACAACTGCTTCAAGATATGAGTAATGGTGGCGGTGGCGGTGGTGGGCCAAAGCCTTCGGTTTCTGGACAGAGTGCCGCTAGCGGGAGTATGGGTAGGGATGGGTTGAGATACGGGATCTCACCGTCAGGGACACCACGCCCACCAGCTGTGCCAACTAGAAGCAATAGTTTCAAAGGTGCTTCACGCAGCGACTCATCGGCAGGTGGTGGGGCGGGCAACATGGGCATCGACAATCAGAAGGCGGCAACCACTGATTTGCCACATTTGTGTGATGACATTGTTCAGGATATAGCGAGCGAGTTCACTGGGAATTGTTTTTTTGAAAACGATGAATTGGAAGAGGGAATGGGTTTTGATTGGAAGGCATAAACTTTAAAACTATGTACAGTTGTATTGAATCATCATTATATACCTAAATCTTTGTTTTATGATTATGAACTAGTGTGGATTCTGAAAAGCCTGGTAAACAAGTAGAGCCGCTTGTGAGTTGCTCGAGTTCGGTTTAGTAAATGCTCCAATTTAGTCGAGTTTAAATGAATTTGAGTCGAGTCGAGTTGGAGCTTAAAACTAGTCTGTTTTCTACCTTTGTATACAGAGAGGTTGATTAGGTTTGTAAGCCTAACCGAGCCTTCACTTATATAGAAAATGGTTTTAATTTTATTTAATATGGATACGCATTACATAATAAATTTTACTATATAAATAAGATGATAAAATCTATACATATAATATTTAGAGCAATTTTTGACACTTGTCATTCATTTAGGCCCCTAGCAATTAATGCTCATCCATCATGACACAATGTGAGAATTAATAAAATTTTCTTTTTTTTTAAATCAAAAATCATTTATTAATTTAGTCAAAATCGGTCAAGGTGTTTTAATAACTTTTCTAAACATTGTTTTGGTGATTGAAGATTCCTAAAAAACTAATCATCCTCATAACAAATCATTCTCCATCCTCTTCTAAACCTTAAAACAATCAAACGAAGCAACCGATCATTCTCCATCCTTGGCGATCTTCTTCAAGGTATTATCATTCCATTCTCCTGTAACACAATCATTGCTCGTCTATCGCCTCTCCTACGTTTCTTTCTGATTTCATCTATGTTTCTTTCTGATATCTTATATCTTCATTTTTTTTGGCGATTAATGTTTTTGTGTCTTTATATTTTTTTTACTGATTTTAATGATTTAGGTTTCAATCTGTATGTATTGTGTGTTATTGTGGATCCAAGGCGTAAAGACGGCAATTTAAAGGAAAATAATCAATGGTTTGTGAAGGGGTAGGGTACCGCTTTCAGGCGCACCCTACCCGCCATACAAAAAAGCCTCCACTGGAAGTTCTAACACCCGCGGGAAGAATCACTTCCAGGAGCACCACAGCGCCAAAGGCGCAGGGTCACCAGTTGGCAACACCCAAAGACATTCCCCCTGGACACCAACTTGCCTCCTCCTGTCAGATGTCAGCTGACAAGTGGTCAGCTGTCTGACATCTGACGCCCCTGCACACCATCCACAGCACGCCACGTGTGTGGTGGACGAAGAACCTCCCAACCTGCCAACCACGAGGTGACACGTGGTCCAATCAGAAGAAGCCCTCCCCAACTTGGATCACTTTATCTAACCAAGGGTTAGGATCCAACTAAGAGGGCCTACCAACCAACCGGCCCGGTCCCCAGGCCCGGCCCATTAAGGGATGAATGGGCTCCAGAATCCTCGGCCCATGCATCTCCTATAAAAGGAGGACTCGACCTCCTTTCTCTCCACGTTGAATACTAGCCAATAAGAACGAACACACTTGTACTTCCACTTGTATCGTTATTCACACTATACATTAATAAAGATCATCTTTCACAGTGGACGTAGATCTTACTAGATCGAACCACTTACATCTTTGTCTATTGTGTATGATTGCTTGTCATTCGTGTATACAACCATAGACCAACCATCGTTGTGAACCAAGGATTATACCCTGCTGCGAACACGAGTCGTTACCCAAATACTACCCTACACCTAACCCCTTTTATACTCGTTGTTTCTTCATTGGCGCCATCCGTGGGGGCTGAAAGACTCACAAAACTTTCAAAACCACATCCTTTACTCACAAAATGGCTGATCTAACCCCTGTCGGATCCAAGGGAGCGACCCCCTCTACGGTCGTTCAGACCGCCAGAGCGGCAACGCTCCAAACTCCGGATAAGGACACGCAGCCAGCAACCATAAGGGAGGAAACACCGCCCCGCGCGGTTTCGGCCTCAGAATCCTCCGAATCAGACGCACCCAACACACCCATGGACCCCGACGAGTGGCTCTTTAGAAAACAACTCAAAAACACCAAGATCTACCAGAATATGCTGGCAAAAATCCAAAACAGTAAATCTAAAAGCAAGGCTTCCCCCTCCGCCAAACACAGCCGGAAGGGGAAGGAAAAACAAACCACGCGTCCAAGGTCTCAGGGTGTAGGTCGCAGCAAAAACGCGCGCGACCAGGACCTAGTAGACTCCGCGTCGGAATCCGACGGCTACCACCCACCAGCGATTCAGACGCAACAGCCTCAAGGGCCAAAAGGCGGAAGCTAGCAAAAACAAACTCGGCGACATCACACCACAAGGAAGATGACGACCTAAACAAACCGTACAGGCCTAAGTCGTTCGCCTTAAGTTCAAAATTCTGTCAAAGAATAGCCACCGCACCCATAGAAAAACAAGCAAAACTCCCTAGCAGCATCGGCAGATACGATGGCCTGCGAGACCCCACGGACCATCTGCATGATTTCGAGTGCGCCGGAACCACAGTCCTCTGGCCTGTACAGGTTTGGTGTCACCTGTTTGCACAAACCCTTACCGGCGCAGCCAGAGTTTGGTTCGACAACCTCCCCATCGGGGGCATCTTAGATTTTGATGACCTCATCCAAAAATTCAAAGATCACTTCTCCCATCTCAGACGGCATAAACGAGATAAGGCCCACATCCTCCTTTGCCAGCGCACAGACAACGAGTCAATAGACGACTACATCGTGCGCTACAACAAAGAGGCGCTGCAAATAGGTTGTGGGGAAGAACTAACCCGCGCAGGCTTCATCCACGGAGTACGCAGTGAGGATCTGATGAAAACCCTATCCGGGAAAACAGGAGTCCCTGATTCCTGGGAAGAAGTCATCAAGGCTTCAAAAATATACGCATCCTCGGAGCGCTCCATCAAACAACAGCGCGGATATAACCAAACCAACAACTCCAACAGAAACAAGGGCAAGCAATCCGTGTGGTCCCGCATTTCAGGACCAACAGACGAAGGCAAATACTCGCCCTCCATAGATGCCCGCCAGACAATCACAAACAGACAATCAAGGGACCACAAAGCCCAATCCAAGAAAACCACCGACTGGACGCCGTTAACCAAAACTCCCTCACAGGTACTCAAGACAGAGCAAGTCACTTTCAAGGAGCCTAAAGTGTTGGGCAAACGAAAGAACGTGGACCGCACCAAATACTGTGAGTACCATAACGATTACGGCCACCTGACGGACAACTGCTACAGCC
Organism: Ambrosia x helenae; assembly: GCA_030844895.1. Classification (NCBI taxonomy): domain Eukaryota; kingdom Viridiplantae; phylum Streptophyta; class Magnoliopsida; order Asterales; family Asteraceae; genus Ambrosia; species Ambrosia x helenae. The sequence goes on along the minus strand of CM061225.1, from coordinate 73,003,340 downwards.
TAAAACTAGAAATCGAGGCGGCACTAAAGACAGGCCAACTTGGTCACCTCGTCAAAAACGTTAACAGAGGCGGGCGCAACAACCAAGACGACAAGCATGAAGAGCCCGGAAAGAAACCAATCCGGAACCTACAAACAAGTTACATCAGGCACACTCCGCATCATCATTGCAACATGATCTCCGACGCGGGAAAACGCCAAACTAAAGGAAAACGCCCAAGAGAGACCGACGACTCTTGGAAAGAGGTGGACGTCATCCTCCCCAGAGTGCGAGGCGGACCTTCCGCCACCGCGCCATTAATCGTCACCGCCGTCGTAGGACATTATCGGACGCAATCAATGTTCCTAGACGGCGGTAGCAGCACTGACATCATATATGATCAGTGTTTTCAACAACTGGACGAGGATGACAAAGCTCGCCTCGTTCCAGTCAACGCACCAATCTCAGGCTTTATTGACGAAGTCATCATGCCGCGTGGCATCATCACCTTCCCGGTTACTTTAACAGATGGTACCCACGAACGCACAGAGATCTGTGACTTCATGGTCCTACCAGCCACTTCTCGCCACGATGTCCTACTAGGGCGGGAAGGCTTGGCAAAGTTCAACGCCAACGCCTCCACCCCCCACCAAATGGTAGGTTTCCCAACCCGAACCGGCATTGCAATAATCCGCGGCAACAAACAGTGCCACGCGATCGACGTGGCAAAACCACAAAAAACCCAAACCCGATCGGAACCGGAAAACTGGGTTCTGAACCCTAAATTCCCGGACCAAACGGTCATCATCGGCCAAGAAATCTCCAACACCATACGGGCGCACCTTAAACAACTGCTAGTAAAGAACATAGACATATTTGCCTGGCAACCATCTGACATGATCGGCGTTCCAAGAAACATCGCGGAACATAAACTCAACACGTACAGATCAGTGGAGCCAGTTGCCCAAAAGATGCGCAAAATGGGACCGGAGAAAACAAAGGCGATGAACGAACAAGTCAATGAGCTACTAAACGCTGGCATTATCCGCCCAATACGCTACCAAACATGGGTCGCCAACCCGGTCATGGTAGGAAAAGCGACAGGCGGATGGCGCATGTGCGTCGATTACAAAGATCTAAACAAAGCTTGTCCGAAGGATTGCTACCCTCTCCCAGAAATCGACTTAAAGGTAGACTCCCTAGCGCCATTCCGCTTCAAATGCTTCCTCGACGCCTACAAAGGCTACCATCAGATCCAAATGGCAAAGGAAGATGAAGACAAAACGGCCTTCCGCACAGACACGGGCATCTTCTGCTACACCAAAATGCCCTTCGGTCTGAAAAACGCGGGAGCCACATACCAACGTCTCATGGACAGCGCTTTCATCCACGAGATAGGGGTGCGCTTGGAAGTATACGTTGATGACCTCGTCATCAAAAGCAAAGACGAAGACAACATGCTGGAAGACATCCAGAAGACATTCAGCCAACTGCGCAAGGTGCGCATGAAGCTCAACCCCAGCAAATGTTCCTTCGGCATGGAAGAGGGAAGATTCCTAGGCGTTGTAGTCACGCGCGACGGTTTTCGCGCAAATCCAGACAAAGTCCTAGCAATTGAAAGGATGCCTTCACCAACAAGCATCAAGGAAGTACAAACGCTAATGGGGCGCCTAGTCGCTCTCAACCGCTTCCTTTCAAATTACGCTTCAAAGTCTTTTCCATTTGTAGACACTCTAAAGAATTGTCTTAAGAAAAGTAATTTCCGCTGGACCCCTGAGGCGGAAAAAGCTTTTAAAGAAATGAAAGAATGTCTTATGAATTTACCTACTCTCACAACACCATTACCCAAAGAACCGCTAACCCTATACCTCTCTGTAACAGAAAGGGCAATCGGCGCGGTACTTTTGGTAGACCGCAAAACTGTACAAACACCCATCTACTACATCAGTAGAACCTTGTTAGACGCAGAAACTAGGTACTCCACAATGGAAAAGTTAGTACTAGCTCTCATCCACGCTTCGCGCAGATTGCGCCGATATTTCCATGGCCACCCAATAAACGTCCTAACAGACTACAGAATCAGTGACGTCCTACGCAAGCCAGAAACCTCGGGACGTCTAGCAAAATGGGCAATCGAACTAGGTGAACATACTATCAACTACAAGCCCAGACCCGCAGTTAAAGGACAGGTCCTCGCCGACTTCGCCACCGAAATACCAACGGACAAAATCGCGGAGTGCCTCGCAGAGCAGGATCCCGCACAACCAACGCCGGAAAATGAAAGGTGGAACCTTTATACCGACGGTGCGTCAAACTCAGACGGCGCAGGTGCGGGTTTGCGGCTGATCAGCCCAAATAAAAAAGAATACACATACGCCATTAGATTAGACTTTGCCGCAACAAACAATGAGGCAGAATACGAAGCGCTCCTAGCAGGCCTACGCATCGCACATCAAATGGGAGCCTCACATATCGAGGCGCATGTCGATTCACTGCTAGTAGCGGGCCACATCAACGGCACATACGATGCAAGGGACGCCACAATGGCCCTATATCTACAACAGGCCAAACTACTCATACGCAAATTCGTCTCCTGCACAGTCATTCACATCAACCGCAGCGAGAACAAACCCGCCGACGCCCTAAGCAAGATGGCTTCCACAGTCTTTGAGCATATGGCCAAAAACGTCCGCGTCGAACTACAAGAAGCCCCATCAGTTCCTACAAGGCAAGTCAACGTCATCCAAACAGGAAACACCTCTTGGATGGCACCACTAAAGGCTTACTTCACATCCGGAACGTTACCCGATAACAAAGCGGAGGCACAAAAGCTCCAGCACAAAGCCTTGCACTATCAGTTAACGGACGGAATCCTCTATCGACGATCATACCTCGGTCCGCTACTACGATGCGTCGACAAAGAGGACGCCTCTTTCCTCATCAGAGACATTCACGAAGGCACATGCGGACTACATGCAGGACCCAGAATGGTGGTGGCCAAGCTAATGAACGCAGGCTATTATTGGCCAGGCATGCACCCAGACGCAGTGGCAGAACTGCGCAAGTGCGACTCTTGCCAGCGCCACGCACCAAACACCCTGCGCCCTAAAAACGACCTAATTCCCGTCACAGCGGCATGGCCGTTCCAGAAATGGGCAATAGACCTTGTTGGCCCATTCCCCACAGCACCAGGAAACGTAAAGTTCTTAATAGTGGCAATCGACTATTTCACAAAATGGATCGAAGCAAAGCCACTAGCAAAAATCGACGGCGCACACACCAAAAAGTTCATATGGGAATTTATCATTTGCAGGTTCGGTTTGCCATATCAAATTGTAAGCGACAATGGAACCCAATTCACTGACCAACACTTGCAACAATGGTTGGCGCAAATGGGCGTCCAGCAGATCTTCACCTCAGTCGCCCACCCCCAAGGGAATGGCCAAGTCGAAAGGGCAAATCGAAGCATCATTGAAGGCATTAAAAAGCGGTTGGGGACCAAACGAACAGGATGGGTGGACGAGCTTCCACACGTCCTATGGGCAAATCGCATACTCACCAAAACCAGCAATGGCGAAACTCCCTTCAGCCTAACCTATGGTTCTGAGGCTGTCATTCCCGCCGAAATCGGATGCCCCTCCGCAAGAGTACTCATGGCGGAAAAAGGGCAGAATGACAAAGAGCTACGACTAAACCTCGACTTGCTTGAAGAACGAAGAGAGCTCGCCGCCATCAAAGAAGCCAGATACAAAAGTCAACTGGAGCGCTACTACAATCAAAAAGTTAAGCTACATAACTTTAACATTGGAGATTACGTTCTCAGAAACAATAGCGCTTCAAACGCGGAAAAGCAAGGTAAACTTGCCCCAACATGGGAAGGCCCCTACAAAATACAAGAAATTTTGGGCAAAGGCGCCTACGTGTTAGAGAAGCTCGATGGAACGCCTGTCCCGCGCTCTTGGAACGCGGCCCAATTACGCTTTTGTTACATGTAATTCTTGTAAAACACTTAGGCTACACATGCCTAAGCCATTTTTCTTTTTTGAGGAATCCTAAGAAAATTCTATCGCCTAACTTAAAGTGTGCAATATCGGAACTTGGGTCTTCAACGCATAAATACCATGTATCATTATCGCCGGACTCATTAATCAATCCAAAAACACACAAAGTAACAAACAAAAGTTTCATTTATATAAAGTATCAAAAGAGGCGTTCAAGCTGCCTCAAGCTTTACAAAGACCAAAAGAAACTTAACACATACAGAGGAATCCTATTCCTCGCCAGACTCCCCAAAATCCACCAACTGTTCTTCAACATCCTCCGGCGCGCCCCAGACGGACCTTCACCACCCGCTGCCTGCTTCCCTTTCTGCTGCGCCTCCGCACCCAAACGGTCGGATTCTTCTATAAAGTAACGGAGGGCGCCAGCTGGATCAGCATACTGGTTACAGTCTGCAACCGTCTTCAGTATGGGGAACTCGACCTGCTCAAACTTCAGGAGCTCAGCTTCATACTCCTTCTCCCTGGGTTTACCATCATGCGCACCCTCAGAAATGCACCCTCCATTCAGCGCATGGTAAAACCCAGTGTCGAATCCCTCGGCCTCCCCAGCAGCGCGCGCAGCAGCAGCGATAGCAGCAACCTGATCACCGAGATTGGGCTCGTTCCAGAACCGCTTGAAAATCTGCATAAAAACAAGGATTAGAAAGAGAATACACTAAGGACAGTAGGAAGGAGAGAAAAGTACTTACACCGGCGATACCCTCGGTCATCACCCAGCGGATGGACTCCTGGGACTTCTCCTGCGCAACAGTGGCCTCATCCAAGAGAGCCTTGGCATTTTCAGCCTCTGTTTGCGACACGGTCAACGACTCCTCCAACGAGGCCCGCTCCTCCATCAACGCCGCCCTCTCCTTCACCCACGCTTCTTTCTCACCCGCCAACTCGGAAAGCTGAGAAGAGGCACCAACAAGTTCATCATCTTTGTTGCGAAGATCGGACCGAAGACCCGCCACCACGGAGTCCTTATCAGCCAAAACCTTGGCATGGCCCTCCGCGGTATCCCGAAGTTTCGCGTTCTCATTCTTCAGGGTCTGGATCTGATCCTTCAGCTTCATAGTCTCCTGGTTGGTCACTTGACATGCATCGACCCACCGCTGATGAGCCAACGCATGCTCCTTCTCCAGCTCCTTCACCCGATCCTCAGCTTTATAGGCCCTATCACGGTACCTATCTACCTCCGACTTCATTTTCTCCTCCCTATGCGCCTGGCTAGCCCGCCGAGCATTGAACTCCGCGATATCCCGGGCATACTCTTGATCATGCCGCTTTAAAGATTCAATAGCGGCAACTTGGAGCGCCTGCCCGACACAGATATCGGTGATCAACTGCGACCGGGGCAGGCTATCTTGATACTCCCTTTCCTTGGGAGGAACAACTTCAGAAACGAACTCCTCGGCCGTTAGAGGGTTGGCAAAGCGGGAGTTCTCCCGGATACTCCAGTGCGGACGCCAAATCACGTCGCCCGCGAAGTAACCCGGGTCACTCCGGTCCACACTGGACCTCCCACCAATAGATCCACCGCCAACCCCCCAGGGGAACCACCAGAAAACGCTTGAACACTAGCGAGCTTGGCGGCCTCCTCCTCCGCCCTAGCCTTGGCGGCCGCCTCCTTAGCCCTCGCTTCGGCTTCAGCTTTTTCCTTCTCCATACGCAGCTTTTCAGCTGCCAGTCTTTCCTCCTCAGCCTTTTTAGCTGCTTCCTCCAGACGCAGCCTCTCAGCCGCTACCCTCTCCTCCTCCTCCTTGGCGGCAGCTTCCTTGGCCCGTTGCTCGGCCTCCGCTGCCTCTTTCTCCGCGCGACCTTTCGCCTCTTCCTCCTCCCGCCTTTCCCTAGCAACCTCCGTCTCACTTGGCTCGGAGGCAGAACCAGAAGCTCGCGGAGAAACAACTGCAAGAAAAAACAGAACACTTAGAAAAATATCAAAAAACGGCAAAAAAGCAACAAAGAGGCGGAACACCACTTACTGGTAACCTTCTTCAACGTCTTCTGGATCAAGGACGACGCTCGGGCGGAGGGCTAATCTCCATAGAGAACGGCGCGGGACCAGACTTGGAGGATGCAGCTTTACCTCCAGAAACTTTACCCAACTTCCGCTTCTTTTTCAGCGGACTGACCGCTGAATCATCTTCAGGGGCGGAAGAGGACGATTCTGCACGCCTCTCGCGTTGACCAAAGAGAGGCCCTTCACCACCTGCACTCAAAGGCGCAGACTTAGCTTGAGACAAGACCTTATGCTTATGAAAGCGTGGCACGCTCTTCTTACGACCACGCGGAGGTGCTGGATCCACCATCTCTACAGAAGATCCAGTGGATTCCTCATCAGAGGAAACGACAAAACAAGGGTTTACCCCCGCATGACGAACAGAAGATATAGGGTCAGGGTTTATAGGATGCTCACGTGAAAACAGAAGGACGGTTGGCTTGAACTCCAGATAGGGAAAGTAAAATCGACCCACCATCTCGTCAATCACGGACAACCTACCACCCACAGGATCTCTCCACTCAAGCGGGGCCTTGTCCCTCAGCAGGAACGCCTCAAACTTCGACATTCCTGAGCCCAAAAACACAACTTTATTGGGTACACAAAAAATAAAAAAAGAAGAGAGGTCAGGAAAATGAAAAATAAAAGAAGCTTACCAGGGACGGTAACCACAGGCTCTTTCCCTTCAACAATCTGAACCCTACTCATTCCCAGCAAAGCCAACATGGCTTCAGAACACATACCCGTGTCAAACGGGGAAGCACGAGCCACCAGCTCCTTAAACCACTCTTGGTCCCGAAAACCCTCCATCACAGGATGATCACCCACCCGTTGACGCTCGGCAACAACTTTCCACGGCATGTCCACCGGAATCACACCCCTCTTGACATAGAAAAATTTCTCTTTCCAGTCATGAAGGGACTTCGGAGCAGTGGTCCCACAGGGAGGGACTTGAGGACGAGGGACAAAGTTGAACCAGGAACCCTCCATGTTCAACACATAAAAGACATTGAACCGTTCGAACGACGGTTCAATATCCAAAGCACGGCAACAAGCTTCGAAGTGCACCAGACGAAGCATCCCAAATCCACTGACCTGGGTAACATGAACGCCATATTGCACCAAGGTATCCACCTGGAACTTGGTGGCAGGTAGCCGGAACCCACAGAGGGCAAGGTGAGCCCCATACAGACTCATCTTCCCGGTGGGAGGAGCCAAAGCAGTGCCCTTGTTTGACGGCAACTCCACCTCCCACGAAGGATCAAACTCCATTGCCTTGACAAATTTCGAAAAACTTTTCTCACCCCATTTACAGGTGGTGTTGTGAATCAGCTTCTTGGACTTCTCGGTGGCCTTACCAGGGTTACCACCAACGTCGGAACCCTCAGACATAATGTAAAATATATGCAAAAAGAAAGGAAATTTTTCGAAGGATCACCGGAAAACTTGAAGATCAACCGGAGAAGATGAGAGAAAAGAAGAAGAAAATTATGAGACGAGAGAAGGATAAGAAGGAATTCAAAAAATCTCCTCGGGTATTTATACCCATCGCATTTAATGCGATAGACACAGCTGGCAGATGACCCTTCATCTTGCCAGGGAAGGACACATCTGGACGCAACACGTGGCATAAAAGCTGGATGAGCAGTTACTCGTCAGCACGTGAAGACACGCGTCTGCCCAAAAGGACGACTTCTCACCTGCCCAACGTCAGCATTCAGACTGACAGGCTGCACCACTCGCGCGCGTGAACGGCCACTCGCCTGACACACGATTGATAACTCCCCACCCACGTGCTGACGTGACTGACAACTGTGCAGACATCCTTTCTGCACTCTGACATGTCCACCAAACCGCCTCACCTTCCCAGGCACGTTTCCTAAATACAAGGAGACCCTTCAAAATTCAAAAATTAATTATAAAGGTAACGTACTTAGTACACCAATTAATACCAAGCCATTATGACTGCCACGTCATCTTCTGCCGCTGGCCCAGTGCCACGTCACCACTTGGCGATGGGTTGACGTAAAATCCAAAGGACGTTCTCCGCCGGATTTTACCCTTTCACACCCTAAGTGCCACGTCACCACTTGGCGATGGGTTGACGTAAAATCCAAAGGACGTTCTCCGCCGGATTTTACCCTTTCACACCCTAAGTGCCACGTCATCACTTGGCGATGGGTTGACGTAAAATCCAAAGGACGTTCTCCGCCGGATTTTACCCTTTCACACCCTAAGTGCCACGTCACCACTTCGCGATGGATGGACGTAAAATCCAAAGGACGTTCTCCGCCGGATTTTGCCCTTCCACACCCTAAGTGCCACGTCATCACTTGGCGATGGGTTGACGTAAAATCCAAAGGACGTTCTCCGCCGGATTTTACCCTTTCACACCCTAAGTGCCACGTCATCACTTGGCGATGGGTTGACGTAAAATCCAAAGGACGTTCTCCGCCGGATTTTACCCTTTCACACCCTAAGTGCCACGTCATCACTTGGCGATGGGTTGACGTAAAATCCAAAAGGACGTTCTCCGCCGGATTTTACATTTTAACACCCTAAGTGCCACGTCATCAATTGGCGATGGGTTGACGTAAAATCCAAAAGACGTTGTCCGCCGGATTTTACTTTTTTAACATCCTAAAAAAGGCAACTGCTTTACAAAAGAGCCATGTACAAAGATAATGGGACGCCAATATCTTTTCACATGACACAAGAGTTGCAACGCGCACTCTTTCGCTCAAAATAAAGCAGTTCCCCCATCACAACAAAAGGGAGTACAAAGGACAAATTTTAGTCCAGCGCCCCACCAGCCCTCTAAGCAAGAACAGGAGACACCCTGGACTTGGGGGACTTGAAGGGGTAGGGTACCGCTTTCAGGCGCACCCTACCCGCCATACAAAAAAGCCTCCACTGGAAGTTCTAACACCCGCGGGAAGAATCACTTCCAGGAGCACCACAGCGCCAAAGGCGCAGGGTCACCAGTTGGCAACACCCAAAGACATTCCCCCTGGACACCAACTTGCCTCCTCCTGTCAGATGTCAGCTGACAAGTGGTCAGCTGTCTGACATCTGACGCCCCTGCACACCATCCACAGCACGCCACGTGTGTGGTGGACGAAGAACCTCCCAACCTGCCAACCACGAGGTGACACGTGGTCCAATTAGAAGAAGCCCTCCCCAACTTGGATCACTTTATCTAACCAAGGGTTAGGATCCAACTAAGAGGGCCTACCAACCAACCGGCCCGGTCCCCAGGCCCGGCCCATTAAGGGATGAATGGGCTCCAGAATCCTCGGCCCATGCATCTCCTATAAAAGGAGGACTCGACCTCCTTTCTCTCCACGTTGAATACTAGCCAATAAGAACGAACACACTTGTACTTCCACTTGTATCGTTATTCACACTATACATTAATAAAGATCATCTTTCACAGTGGACGTAGATCTTACTAGATCGAACCACTTACATCTTTGTCTATTGTGTATGATTGCTTGTCATTCGTGTATACAACCATAGACCAACCATCGTTGTGAGCCAAGGATTATACCCTGCTGCGAACACGAGTCGTTACCCCAAATACTACCCTACACCTAACCCCTTTTATACTCGTTGTTTCTTCAGTTTGTTTAGTGCAAGTGTTAATTGGTTCACATTCGTTTATATTTGATCATGGTAAAGAATCCTACTTTTTTTATTTTTGTATATATCGTATATCCATTTGTTTCAGATTTGTACCCGAGCGACTGTTGCTTACATGCTTTTGATATCAAGGTTTGATTTTTGATTTTGAAATCTTTAGTTAGTTTTTATAAACAAACAGTTTGTTTGAAATTTTGTTCTTGGGCTTGATTTTTCTTTTGTTTGATGTTTCATGTTTGCTTATTTATATGAATTAATTTTTTGAATAATGTCGTTTTATTTAGATTTTCAGGTAAGCACGTATGGAAATGTTTCGTATGCAAATGTATGGACAATGTTTGAAAACCTAAAAAAGAAAAAATATTACGACCTTCCTTGATTTTGATACAGTTACCTATTATCTAAATATATTCATGCTTTCATCATTTAATACACGAGTTTTTTCATCTCGATATACAGGACGGGCGATTATTAGCTTCAATCCCAGAGACGGTAAAAACTCATGGTAGAGTTTCTAATCCTTTTTATTTAGTTGCTCCATGCTCATGTTATTGATTACCATTTCATTAATATCCTTTAAACACAAAATTATTAATCATATATAAATATAAATACATTTATAAATAAAGTTAAATTTGAATTTTTTTCATCATAATTAATACGCCTATGTTTATTTGAATTGCTTTATTTTTAAACATTCAAAATAATTTTTTTAAAAATTCCGGTTTTTAAAATTAAAGACATTTAAACACAAAATAAATGCTTGATTCTTTTATTTGTCACATTACTATTTTTTGCGTATAATTAGCATTTATCATGATTTACACAGTATTGGAAACATCTAATGTTAATAATTATGATTACCATTTCATTAATAACATTTAAACACAAAATTATTAATCATATATAAATATAAATACACTTATAAACAAAGTTAAATTTGAAGTTTTTCATCACAATTAATACGCCTATTTTTATTTGAATTACTTTATTTTCAAACATTCAAAATAAAAATTTAAAAAAAAATCCGGATTTTAAAATTAATGACATTTAAACACAAAATAAATGCTTAATTCTTTGATTTGTCATATTACTATTTTTAGCGTATAATTAACATTTATCATGATTTACACAATATTGGAAACATCTCATGTTAATAATTATGATTACCATTTCATTAATAACCTTTAAACACAAAATTATTAATAATATATAAATATAAATACATTTATAAACAAAGTTAAATTTGAATTTTTTCATCACAATTAATACGCTTATTTTCATTTGAATTAATTTATTTTTAAACATTCAAAATAAAAATTTTAAAAAAATCCGGTTATAAAAATTAAAGACATTTAAACACAAAATAAATGCTAATTCGATGATTTGTCACATTACTATTTTTAGTGTATAATTAGCAATTATCATGGTTTACACAATATTGGCAACATCTAATATTAATAATTATGATTACCATTTCATTAATAACCTTTAAACACAAAACTATTAATCATATTTAAATATAAATAGATTTATAAACAAAGTTAAATTTGAATTTTTTTCATCATAATTAATACGCATATTTTCATTTGATTAACTTTATTTTCAAACATTCAAAATCAAAATTTAGAAAAATCCGGTTTTTAAAATTAAATACATTTAAACACAAAATAAATGTTTAATTCTTTGATTTTTCACATTACTATTGTTAGCGTATAATTAACATTTATCATGATTTACGCAATATTGGAAACATCTAATGTTAATAATTATGATTACCATTTCAATAATAACCTTTAAACATAAAATTATATAAATACATTTTTAAATTTATTTTTAAACATTCAAAATCAAAATTTAAAAAAAAAATCCGATTTTTAAAATTAAAGACATTTAAACACAAAATAAATGCTTAATTATTTGATTTGTCACATTACTATTTTTAGCGTATAATTATCATTTATTATGATTTACACAATATTGGAAACATCTACTGTTAATAATTATGATTATGATTTCATTAATAACCTTTAAACACAAAATTATTAATCATATATAAATACATTTATAAACAAATTAAATTTGAATTTTTTCATCATAATTAATACGCCTATTTTTATTTGAATTACTTTATTTTTAAATATTCAAAATCAAAATTAAAAAAAATCCAATTTTTAAAATCAAAGACATTTAAACACAAAATAAATGCCTAATTTCTTTGATTTGTCACATTACTATTTTTAGCGTATATGTAGCATTTATCATGATTTACAAAATATTGGAAACATCTAATGTTAATAATTATGATTACCATTTCATTAACAACCTCTAAACACGAAATTATTAATCATATATAAATACATTTATAAACAAAGTTAAATTTGAATTTTTTCATCACAATTAATACGTCTGTTTTACCTTTTATATAATCAATTATGTATACTTATTTTCGGTAATAAAGTTTTTTACCTATTCATTTTTTCATTTATTTTTTACACAACTTATTGTTACATCATCTCTGACTTAATTTCATTGGTTACTTTTAATTATTAAACATGGCTCCTATAATTTATAAGGCCTTAAAAGTCAAACGAGACTGTTTTCATTTTAACTTCTCATTTTTTTATAAAAAAAAAATTAGCTATTATTTTGAAAATTTGTGCATTTGATCTTGAAGTCTAATTTCGCAATGACCATCAATAAAAGCCAAGGACAGTCTCTATCGAAAGTTGGATTGTATTTAAGAGACCTTGTATTCTCACATGGCCAGCTTTATGTCGCACTGTCAAGAGTTAAAAGCAGGGCATGTGTGAAGTTACTTATACTTGATGCTGATGAGAAGGTGAAGACTAAAACAAAAAATGTGGTGTATAAAGAAATATTTAATGATATTTAAATAAAATGTGTGTTGGTTTCTTTTAAATTTTAATAAAATATTTCTACTATATTTTTTACGTCTTACCGCTCAAAATAATTGTACGTTGGTGAGCCGCGTGTAACGCGGGCAAAGATCTAGTAGATAATAAATGATAATCGAGTTCGAGCTGATTTTTCGAAATTACTCTTGAGCCCAGTTTGATTTTTCTCCTAATCATACCCTATCTAGGTACATAGGGTATGGTTTTTCTCGTCAATAACTGTACCCAAACCCTACCCGGTTTCTTTTAATACTCGACTTTTCAATGACCAATCATACCCAGGCCTGGTTTCTTACCCGGAACCATGTATTAAAAGAGGACCCGATTTGTTCGCCTCTACACATAAGGACCATTACGCCCAGCCCATGCCAACAAGCCACAGAATCCAGATATTAATCTTCAGGCTCATAAATCTCTTAAAAATAAGTCATGCGGGCCATGTGGCTGTTGTTTATTTTGTTTATTTGTAACTTTTTAATTAAGTAGATAAGGAGGTAAAAGAAGGAGATAAGGAGAAGGAAAGCCAAACATGCCCTAAATTTGAAGAATAGTTTGTGTTTTTGACATTTTGTTGTTATAGTCACAGATCAAAAGGAAGAAATACAGGGCAGGTTTGTTAGCTCGTGTTTGGGCAATCAGTATCATTCAAGACTGAAACACCAAGTAGAGATTCAAAGAAGAAACCATCAGGTGCAACACTTCGATAAGTTTTCCATTCTCTTTCAACGGTTAGAATCAAATACAAAGTACTATTTTTGTAGAAGGGATAGAAATGATTATGGTCTATTGATCTTAGATTTAGAGAGTTGAGATTAGTTTGAGGGAAAAAATTACCCTTCCCACCAATGTTTTAAAAACCGGTAAATACCGACCGGTTATACCGGTATTACCGTTTTTGGATGTAAATCCGGTACGAAATACTCCGAAAAATATGGGAAACGATATCGATTTTATACCACCGGTATACCGGTTTGAACCGCTATACCGGTACCGACTTAGGTTAGTTTTTGAGTTATTTTTAGATTAATTGTTTTTATTAAGGAATAACTTATAAAAATTGAAAAACTCTTGATTATCTTTTGGATTATTTTTTAATTATTGATTAACTTGTTAATATAATTTTAGTATGTAATTATGTACTTTTAGATTATTTTTTATGTTAATGTTGTAATTTATAAAATTATATAGCGAACTAGTCAACCGGTTGAACCGCCCGGTACAACGCGGTTCAACCAGTTGAACCATTTTTTTAGCCAAATTCGGTATATTAAAAAACCGGTTTTTAGAACATTGCTTCCCTCCTAAAGGTGTACAAAAAAAACCTGTTTAGAAAAAAAAAACCGTTTCTAAAACTGAAACCGGCTTTAAAAAAACTGTTTTTTTTAATAACCGGTTAAAAAAACCCGGTTATACCCGGCCCTATCCATCGGTTTGTCCCCGGTTGTTGTTTTCGACCATAAAACCGGCTTTAAAAAAGCTGGTTAAATTCGATTAAGGCAAAAATACCGGTTTTAGTTATATAGAAAACCAAATAAACCGGTTTAATCAAATCTGGCTATTATAAAACAGCTATATAGCAGCTAGGATCGAAATTTACCCTTTTTTTTTGTATTTTTGAACCCCTTTTTTTTCATATTTGCTTCCTATAATACCTTCAGGATATGTTTTTTCTACTAGTGGCAGGGTCTTATAAGTAAAACGAGGCTAACTCTGAAGGCGGTTGAGATGTCCATTTGTTTGAAGGATTACTCGGATGCGGCCGAGAGAGTACAAGCTAAACGATCACTTAAGGGAGAATTTGATTACGAAGCCGAGTTGTATGAGGACGAGGTGAATGGCAGATTGACGGAACCAATGACCGACGAAGAAGCCGCAAATCATGAGTTCCTTTGAAACAACTCAAGTTTGGGTGAAGATTAGAAGCCGGTTTTCAGCAGCGAAACAACAACTATACCGTTTTTACCGGGTTTTTTATTCGATTAAAAATCGTTTTTTATTCAAATAACATAATCGGTTTTTTATATTCAAATAAAAAAACGGATTTTTAAAATTATTTATACAACTGATCCCAATTGGTTGGTATAAACTGGTTTTTTCATTTCTAAAAATTCGGTTGAAAAAAAAACCGGTTTTATTGCTCCAAAAAAATCTGGTTAAAATAAACTAGTTACGGTTGTGAAAGAAAAACGGTGTACAAACCTCTTACCTCTATTCCCACTTGGCCCTTTTTGGACACTTGTCACTCTATGGTGATTTCTAAGGCTTCACATTAGGGATAATTCAATCCTATGTTCTAAATTGGATAAGAAAGTATCATTTTGGAAAAGCAAAACAACTAAAGAAAGGTTTTAGAACTATTGGTTTTGATTTGTTAGACAACCGCAAAACCTGTGTATTGTTGTTGAAAAATGTCTGGTTTTGATTCACTTTACTTTACAGGTGTTATTGAAACAATTGTTTTGATTGCCGTGCAACTAGAGGTGTACAAATCGGTTAACGGTTTTTTTACGAACTGTTTTTTTGGTCTGATTCAAAACCGTTTTTTTAAACATGTTCGTTTTAAAAACCGTTTTTTTACAAAAACCCCAAACCGGTATAACCGGTTAGTATCGGTTTTAAATCTGGTTATCCTAAAAAAAACCGTGTTAAAAAACAATTTTAAAACCGGTAGTAAAAAAACCGGTTTAAAAAAAAATCAAATTTCGATTATAATACCATTTTTTTACAAAAAAAAACCCCGGTTTTTTGGTACACCTCTACCTGCAATAGACAAACCGGTGTACAGTTCTTGGTAATGGTAGAAACAGTTGGTTTTGATCTGCTTTGTGACTCAAAAACCCATGTACCATTGTTATTGAAACATTTGCCTTTAAAGAAACCCGTCTATAGTTGAAGACACGTTTTTTATTCATAACATGACCGGTAAAATTGCGTAGTGTCTTGGTAAGTAACTGACAAGGTGGGGTCCGACCCAACTAGACCGGCCCACACCATAAAATACTAATAACCGGTCCACCTAATTCAAATAATAACTTATATAGATAAAGGTTGGTTGATAAGCCAATCTCCTTATCACAATAAACTGTGGAGCCTTTTGCGAATACAATTGTAGACGATAAGGCTTATCTCCATCTCCTACGGGAAGTATTGTATTCAAAATACAACTCTTAAGAGTTATCGCTAGAGGTTGATATCAAGTATAAAAGGAGGTCTAAGGTAAACCGTAAGATTCATTCCAACTCTCAATGCTCTCACATTTACTCTCACCATCACAGATGCTTATTCCCACGCCGGAGGGTGGTCACAGGGATACCCCCATTCCTGTGGCGAGTCCTAACGGTATTCTGTTTTGCAGTAATCAAGGTCCAACCTATTCAGAGCAGCCCGGACCAAGATCTCCCTATTTCACCCAAAAGACTATACCCCTCAGGTACCTGTTTCTTCAATAACAAATTGTTTTTTGAAAAACCCATGTACTATAGTGAAATGAACTATCTTAATCGAAGGATGTGTTTTATTTAATATTGCATTTTGCTTTTATAGGTAAAGTATTTACGAAGAAGGTAAACAAGGTGTTGGTCCCATATAATTTTTTTTAATATTAATTCATTCAACACAAAACAAGTCCTTAAAGTGAGGACCGCAACAAGCAATTACAACATATAAAGAGGGTATTTACACAAATAATCCCAAGCAACATTTTTGAACCTTGACCTATACTACAACCCAAAAAATGACGACTTAACCTCCGTGACTATCTCGTGCACCCTATAGGTCCTAGTCTTGAATATCTTTTTGTTTATTACTTTTCATATCACCTAACATGTGACCATAACAATACCGTGATTCACTTTCTTTCCCACCTTGCCCTTGTCAACTTTCTTATATAGTTATATAATAGATCTCTATCTTTTCTAAATAACTTCTTAACAGAGCTCACCAAAAATCTGTGACACCCCGCATTTTCAGGTTCCTACTTTAACTGAACTCTAGTTAACTTGCATGTGCATACGTGACTAAACACTTGACTAGGGTCAGTTAGGAAGGTCTTCCTATATGTTATAGGGTAATAACATATGTTATGTGATAATAACATATGTTACATTATAATAAGTAAAGTTATCATCACAATGCACACACGAGTCCTGTATCCCGAACGTTGGTGAATTATTTGGCATACATGATAATGTGCACAATGGAATTATGATGAACGTGAAGTAACATGTTTATGTGGATTACATGTTTATGTGAATTACCGCTTAACTGAAAGTTAGTACGTAAACTATGCAAATTATGTGCACTCTATGATTAATATGTATTGAGATAATAAAAATAATGGTTTTTATGTAGGTTGGGGTGGTTAATATTATCGGGTCCAGTATTGGGCTAAAACATGATTAACAAGTCCAGTTAGCAAACTAAAAAGCCCTAAAACCCAATTACTTGGGCAACAAGCCAAATCCTCTTATAAATATTGATAAAAAAAATTAAGAAACCCTAACCCCCTACCCCTTACGCCGTAAACACCCCCACCACCACTCTCTCTCAATTTCAATCAAACAACAAATCCTCTTGATTAATCCAAGTGGTGTTGGGCGGAATCTCTAAACCTTGAGGATTTCTTGCACTGAAAGGTATAATTTTTATAAGTTTTATGATAATTGTTAATGTTTTGAAAAGCTTTTAAAAACCCTAGAAACTCTATGAGTATGAATCGCATGTGTTTGTGTTTGTGTAAATTCTTAGATGTTTTGCATGAAAGTCTATGAGAATTGATGTATGTGATTATAATTAGGGTTTAGGAATGTGAAAAATACAGATTTTAACTTGATTGTATAGGAGGATTTCATGGAATAGGTGATTATGGATGATTAGGGTTTATGAATAACTTGGGGTGCAAGTTTCAGTTTTCTGACAAATTCGTTAGGGTGTTTTGTAGGATCTGTATTGTGATGTTAAATTGATTGTTTTGATCGATTCTTTGCATGAATGGATTGTACATGGTCTTAGCTTTTTAGAATGCGCAAAATCGTCTGATTTGGATGTCGTTTGATATGTTTTTGGAATTTTATTTGATTAAAGGTCATATCAGATTTTCGGAGTTATAAATTGGGTCAACTTTAAACGGTCATAACTCGAGTTTTACAAAGGGTTAAGTTATGAAATTTGGACAGTAGGTCAACATTGGAAAAACTTGGCTTTTCCAAGCACACTACTAGAAAAATACCCTTATCTTGACGCGCATTGCGCGTCATAAAAGGGTGTTTATGACACACAACAAAGTGTCAAGGAAGAACATGTCATTAAATTTTTATGACATGCAAGCGCGTGTCATCTTTTAATGACACGCGTTCATGACACGCTTTTTTTACACGCATTTATGACACGCTTTCATGACACTCTTTAATGACATACATTCTTAACACACCTTTGTGACACTCATTTTGCGTGTCATGGTTTTTTTTTATCTAAAAAAAAAATTCTGCAAAATGACTAATATCCCTGGATTTATATTTAAATTTATAATTACAAAATCAATAAATTTGATAATAAAACTGCATATATTATATATACCACCAAAAAATCCATTACAATATAAGCATTTATCGAATCCTACCATAAGTATTAACGGTTACAAAAATATTGTGTCTATACATTACGTTAGTCTATACCTAAACATACGGATCACTTGAAAATGAAGGTTGCGGCATAACTTGACTATTCCTCACGACTTACATCAATATCCGCATCCGTGTAAACATCTACTCCTCCCCCAACCTGAGACAATATTTATATTAATAAGATGAAGGTTAAGGTTCATAATGGTAATGAGCGAGAAAATACCTTTTTCATGTGTAATGAGCGAGAAAATACCTTTGTAATAAGCGCCTCTTTGGTTCAGGAAATGATTCGAAGATTGACGAACACATAGCATTCACTCGAGCTTCCTTCTGATCAATTTCTAGATCAAATAACCATTATCAGTACAAAGTATGCATGATATAAATTTTTTTTTGAACGGTAAACTTCATTAACAACGGCTAAACCTCAAACAAAGGCCGCCAAAACCTTACAAAATATACAAAGGATAATTACTCCAACTAGACCACTCTACATCTTTGAATCTAGAGCGATGTTTTAACCAAAGAAAAGAAAAACATTTAACACTAGCGACCACCTCGACAGCTTTAGGAGTCACACCATCAGGGACATAAATACATAACCCAAAAAAAAACTAAATTTGCATAAAACTACACCTAGTAGCCAACGATGCAATTCAAAACAGAACTCAATTCACTTTGCAAAAACAACTAACAAAATATTACCTATCAAAGAAAGGTTAATCTTCATACCCACTCCCATTGGCTGGAGAATGGGCAGATGGCATAGAACAGCTATTGAAATATACATGCTATATACCTGCAAAGAATTGATAAAAAAATTAACGAATAAAACATATAATTACAAAAACAAAAAATTACACAACAACTTACCATCTACTGTAATTTGAGTAGATACAAAAGGAGATGAAAAGAAATATGAAAACCTTAACAGGAAAGCGCACATCTTCCCTTTATCATGACTATCCTCTTACCCCATTTAGAGACCTGCACATCGTCCTACACATGTAATAACTCAGTCATACTCATCGAAGCAGCCTTCTGAATTCTGCACCAGCCAAGTACAGCAGCCCAAACACTGTCCGCAAACCCACACTCAAGGTTTAAAAAGGCGGAAACGGGCCTAGAGGCGTTGTCCGTTAGCCTCACGAGGCGTAAGCCTCGAGGCGGACCGAGGCGTAAGCCTCAAAACATTATTAAAAATAACAATATTATATATATATATATATATATAGGGGAGGGTTTAAATGAGAACACCCATCTTTCGTGAGAACCGTGAGAACTAATCTTAGCCATTCAATTTTGTGTACCTTCATTTAAACTAAAGGGTAAGTTGGTAATAATACAGCCTTGATCATTTGGAGAATACTGAATCTTCTCGTCAATATGTTGCCGTCATCGTCGATGTCAACTGCCTTCATACCCCTCCTCCTACCAATCTATTCTAACAACATGATTTTGAAGCTGAGCACGTCGGATTTCACCAAGATATACCAATTGCCTCAACACGTCAGGTCTATTGACGGGAAGAAGAACCTAAGATTGAATACGCTAGCGATGTTTCTCAGCGTCATGGCATCTTTAAACACTGATAATGATAGATTTTTATGGTATTCTGCACACGCATATCTCAAACCCTATACGTAGGTCGTACCTTTAGTTCAACGATGGATTGATCGGTGATGTTCGAATGTAGTTGTAGATCTCAATCCGATTTCCATACAGTGTGAGTCTGATTTGTGTGAGCACCGACAAACAACTTCTTGAACATATTAATCTCTATGGTGATAAACGCTCTAAGGTTTGTTGGTGAATTCGACTTCTTTTTGGGTTTTATCTTTGGATCTAGATGCTATATGGGGGAATTTTAACAAATTTAGTGAATGTGTATTGGACTTTGGTGATAATACATTTGAAGATTGTGGAAAAGTGTGAATTATTGAAGTGATCTACAATATTAGTTGTGTTATAGAATTTGTGTAAACTGATTACTATGTTATTATGTCATTAACCAGAATAATTATCAAGATTTGTATTGCAATTGTTATGTTTGTAGTGTAGTGTTGCTTACCATTTGTAAAAGAAATAATGTAAGTATAGATTTCAGTGATTGTTTCGTAACATGATTTTGTTTTTTCTTCGCTTTGGCCTAAACAAAATAGATAGGTTTTTTTTATAATGAAATTGACGAAAAATCTTTGCCTTGCTATTTCTTCATCGATTTTGGATTTAATCTGTTACATGTGCATCTAATGTCGAGATTAAGGTGTGAACCAGAAAGGGTTGCTCCTTTTTATTGAAGAAATAAGGGAGTATTACGAACTTAAATTTTGAAATGTTCACAAGTGGTCCAAAGTCTAAGCATGAAGATGTTTTTGAATAACGAGTTGCAAATTCTTGACCCGATCACGTATATTTTGTGGCTCCGCAAGGTATTAAACAAAGATTGTGGTAAAAAACCGTCGCTTGATTGGTATGGGAGAGAAAGCAAAGCTTAAGCGCAAGAAGAAGAAAGAAAATGCGAAATATGTGCGAAACTTGGCCAACCTAATTCTTGAAACTAACTCATTAGGTAGTCGTAATAACGAAGATAGTCATACTGATGAACCTAATAATAGTAAATGAAGGTTACTCATTCTTGTTTTAATGTTGGTTTGTACAAGACATCAATCTTGTATGAATTTTAAAATTTTTACATTTTATGGGTTGAATTTATACTTTTGTTTTGATGGTGGATTTTTTTTTTTTGTATTTTATTATGTCGATCTTTCAATATTATTCTGTATTTGTTTGTTTCGTTAACTGTCATATGACTACATATGTGTTAAGTGTATGATTTACACATTTGTAAGTGTGTGTTTTATACAGATATAAATTGTAAACTCTCACATATTTGTCTGTTTTACACATGTGTATATGTGTGTCTTACACATGTGTAAACAATTTTTTTGAAACTTTAAGAATGATGTTGTACACATGTGTAAACAAGTTATTTACACATGTCTAAATTGCTTAATTACACAAATACAATATTAAAAACAAATGATTTACACATGTGTAAATATCTTTCAAGCTTAAGCATGATGATGCACACCTGTGTAAACCTACATGAAGATTTAAGCCTACTATGATTTACACATGTGTAAACATACACATCTATTCTTATATTGATTTTAACTATTATGATTTACACATGTGTAGATCCAGGTATCTATGCTTATTTTTTTTAACTATTATGATTTACACATATGTAAATTGTTCTCTATCATATATTTATGTGCATTTTACATATGTGTAACTGAATTACACATGTGTAAACTGTTCATTGTCACATATCTTTGTCTATTTTGCATATGTGCAGTTGAATTACACATGTTAAATTGTTCATTGTCATACCCATGTTTGAATTACAACAATATAGTATTATCCAAATACAAAAAGCATTATCTAGTCCAACATGAAAGATTTAAACAAAGATAGTATCATTCAAAAATCAAAGCATTAAACGTTAATGACAATCCTTGATATATAATAACAACAATAATGTGAAATAAAATGTTTCTCCTAACACACCTCTAATTCTTTTTGGGTGGGGGGGGGGGGGGGGTGGGTGGGTTCTCAAACTCCAATGCTCTGGTTATCACATTTTCATAATATAATCTCCACCTAAGCAGTTAATGCGGTAAAATATCGGTTATCGGTCAAGAACCGATATTTGAGATATCGGTTTTTGCGGTGAGATATCGGTAGTTGCATAATATATATTTTATTATATAAAGATATTAAATAAGAAAAAAGAACAAAAAGAATGATGACAAAACATAAATAAATGAAAAAATGAACAAATTAATAATGGGGAAAACAATTGCCTGCTATAATTTACGAATATTATTATTATAAATTTTATATATCAAGTTTTAACTTTCCATACTATATATTATTATTTTATTATTTACATTTTTACCCTTGTTTGGAGTGATAGTGTACAACTTTTAATGCACAGCTTTTTAGTGCACACCTTTTTAATAAATGCTCCTGCCATATAGGTTAACATATAATATAATATAACATCTACTTTCTTTTCTTCTCCATTCTACTCAACACTGCAACCACCAAACTAGCCGGAATTTTTTTCCGGTGAAAGCCTTTTCACATTACCATTCTATTTAACTACTGTTCCCTTCAAACATCGTGCCTATATAGTGATCTGCCACTGCAAATGGGCCAAAAAAACAAAACAAAACGAGATCTCGGTAAAAATGACCGATATTTATGAGTGTATATCGGCCGATATATCGCCAATATCGGCCGATTTTATCGGGACCGAGATACTGACCGATATTTTGGGACCGAGATAGGAGCTTATGACCGATAACCGAGATACCACCGATATATCACCGAGATTGACTGCTTAGATCTCCACAACGTATTTCTTCGCAACATATTTAGTTGAACTATTCCGCTTGCCTCTCATTTTTCATGGCCCACTAATTTCATCTGCATAAAAAAATCAGTATGTTTATATATTAGTAAGCAAAACTAGTTCCAATTTTTTAGTGTGTGTAGTTTTTTTTTATTAAATATGTAAGGCTACATATATATGTATTACACATGTGTAAATATATATAGAAATTTGTTCTGAAGTTTTTTTTAACTATTATGTTAGATGTGTAAACCTTAATGTTTATACTGACTTTTTTTTTTTTTTTTTACATATTTTGATTTACACATGTGCAAACCTTGATATGTATGCATATTTTTTAACCATTGTGATTTACACATGTGCAAACCTTTATATCATTGCTTATTTTTTAACTATGATGATTTACACGTGCGTAAACTATGATACCTTTACTTGCTTTTTTTTTTTTTTAACTCTTAGGAACTACATATATTTAAACCTTGATATCTATACCCGCCCCCCTTTTTTTTACTATTACGATTAACACATGTGTAAACTTTGATATCTATGTGTATTTTTTAAACTATTATAATTTACACATGTGTAAACCTCCATATATATGCTCATTTTTTAACTATTATGATTTAAACATGTGTACATCTTTATATATGTTGTTTAAACATATGAAAACCTTCATATGCTTATTATCTATTATAAAACATGAAATAATCTACTTATTTAAAATCAATTATATGTCAATTCTTATCCACCGTTAGTAAAATAATTATGATCTAAAAGTTAGCTAGCCTAAAATATACCTTTAGATCATCATCTGCACATACCACTTTAGAGCATAAGATGCATATTATCAACACATTTTTGCAGCTACATATGTGCTTAAGCTTCATAGCTATTAAGTAATCCCTTTAACATATGCTTCTTAATTTGACAGATTTGTCAAAAAAAAAAAATGACAGTCAAATTCCCTAAAATTAGTATATTAGTTCAAAAAGGTACATAACAATGAATCACAAACCCTCACCTTCCAAATTTACATAAACTCTCTGCCCATGATAAACAATATTGAGCAAATAACACACCACAACCAACATTAAACCTTCTCTACCCATCACAAAAGTTTTTACAACCAGTTATACCAAATAACTTCAACTATCATCCATTTGATTCAAAACACACACCAAAACACAACATTAAAACGTAAACTAAAAGCCCTAGCTTCTTAAACCCTCAAAGTTTATGAAAATATCCACCATTGCAGGCTGTAAAACCACCAAAATATTCAGAATCAAGCTCTCAATCTCATAAACATGAACACCGAACATATTATATCAGCAAGTTTCTAATCTAGACACAAACAACATATTACACGAATAGGTTTTGTAATCCAGCCATGAACCTCCATTGGTTATCAATAATCAAGCCTTAGAATCGAATACATGTCGATTATCAACAACTACAAACAAAATCAGAGCCAAGGATGATGTCGTTGGTGGGGTTTATTGAGAGGGACTGTTGTGGTGTGGCAAATTAGATGAGGATGGAATGGGTGAATGGGTTTTGTAATGTCTTTTTTACATTATTGCCCTTTTTACTTTGATTTTTATGATCCCCTTCTCATTTAAACTCCATTTAATCTTATCCCTTGATTGAGGATGATCTATGTTGAAAATGGTTCCTAGTGTTCTCACAAAAATTATTGTTCTTAAGATAACCCTTCCCTATATTTATATATATATATATATATATATATATATATATATAATATATATATATATAGGGGAGGGTTATCTTGAGAACGCTAAATATTGTGAGAACCGTGAGAACAAGTATAAAAATCAATCAAAATCAAATTTTTTTAATACAAATCCCATTATAATCAAAATACAACATTAATAAATGAATTTTCTTTTCAAATTAATCCATCTTTTCTTGCAAAAACACTTTCAAATTAACTTTTTACACATGTGTAAATGAAACAATTTACACATGTATAAACAGCAAATTTACACATGTGTAAAAACAAATTATTTTCGTATACGTTTGAATTTTTACGCGTAAATTGTGTTTTGTGGATTGTATTTTAGTAATAAAGACAAGTGTAAAAAGAAATTTTGAATTTGAATGGTTTTAGATGCCGTTCTCACAGTTCGCACGAAATATAGGTGTTCTCAAAATAACTTTCCCCTATATATATATATATATATATATATATATATATATATATATATATATATATATATATAGGGAAAGTATAAATTGAAAACCCACTCGAGTTAAGAAAACTCTGAAAACCGTCAAAAAACCATCTAAAAAAGTTTTTTTTTTTTTTTTTGAAAAAAATACACAAGGTAACATACATGTTTTTAAGCGTTTGGGCCAAAAAAATAAAACAAGCGCCGAACGAATATTTTTTAAAAAAATAAACAACGCAAACTTTGTAACAGCGCTGTTAACATATGTTAAAAAGCAGAAACATATGTTAACAGCGCTGTAACATATGTTAAAAAGCAGAAAACATATGTTAACAGCGCTATTACAAAGTTTGCGTTGTTTATTTTTTTTAAAAATATTCGTTCGGCGCTTTTTTTATTTTTTTGGCCCAAAACGCTTAAAAACATGTATGTTACCTTGTGTATTTTTTTCAAAAAAAAAAAAACTTTTTTAGATGGTTTTTTTGACGGGTTTTCAGAGTTTTCTTAACTCGAGTGGGTTTTCAAAATATCCACCCCCTATATATATATATATATATATATATATATATATATATATATATATATATATATATAGGGTAGGGATCCTAAGAGAACCAACCCCTATTTGAGAACTGAGAGAACCATTCTGAGCCACACATTTCATATAAAGGCAATATATATATATATATATATATATATATATATATATATATATATATATAGGGTAAGGGGTAAGTATCCCATAAAAACCTTGGTGAGTTGAAAAAACTCTAGAAACCCATCTAATGGACAATATGCTTCCACATCTCCCTTCTCCATCATTTCACACAAGGGCAAGATGGTAACTATACTATCTCTTTGACTAAGCACAAAAGCTTCCATCCTGACACCAACAAAAACAATCTCTCTTCATTTTCAATTTGCATCTTTCTCCTCCTGACATTTTTCACACTACTCTCTCTCTCTCTCAAGAATAATTCACAAACATAACCCTCTATAACTTAAATTTTCAAAATCAAATTTATTCTCCCGTTCATAATAAATTCAATCTATGTCTAAAACAACATGTTACCTAAACTTATTGTTAACAGGAAGAGGTTGAGAAACAGAGGCAGATCTATGGCTTGGTGACGGCTGTTGCTCCGGCGTCGAAGGTGCAGATCTATGGCATGGTGACGGTTGCTGCTCCGGCGTTGAAGTTTCTCCATCCCAGTTCATGAAGAAGATGAATATACTGGGTTCCATCTCGTTAGAGAGGGTTATTCATTTGAAACTCGAGGGTTATAAATGAGAAAGAAAACTCGAATTACATAAGGTAATTACCACTATGCGTAGCATTTGAACCATCCCCTACTTTACTACTAGTTTTGTTTATTTTATATATTATTTTTTTGAATGGTTTTGTTTATTTTAACCATCCACTTCCAGATCTAGCCACCGTTAAACTCGAATGGTTTGGTTTATTTTTTTTATTTTTTTGATTGGTTTTGTTTATTTTATTCCAGATCTAGCCACCGTCAAGATGAATAAACTGATTTTGTTTTTGTTTTTTTTAGAGAGAGACTAAACTCAAATGGTTTTGGGTTCCATCTTGTTCCAGATCTAGCCATCCCGGTTCATGAAGAAGATTGTAATGATCATTCTTCACCAAGCATCATTTCTGATTTAAATCCATGTTAATAATCCTATATGTGAGATTGTCAATAAAATTAACTTTTGGTTTTTCGGTTTATGATAAAGGAAAAATATAAAACAGAATTAAAATATGCTTCAAGAAATTGAAAAAGATTTAGTATGTGATAAAGTTTTAAGGTATGTATTTCTTGAAAATTTGTATTTATTTTTTTTCTTTTTCTTTTTCCTTTCAATTAGGTTTATTTGAATTTCCATGTTATTTTTATTCTTGAAAAAGATTTTTGAATTGTGTGTTCTAATAACTTAAAGTTAGGTGTTGAATCAGTACCTGGTGGTTTGTCGATTTTGGTGAAGACGGATGGGTTCATGAAGATGAGAAAAAAAGGGCTTGGTTTTGGATGTTTTTATTTTCTTGTAACATTTTTAAGTTGTAATCATTTGTTGTTTTTTTCGTGTAACATTGTTACAGATTTATGTTACAATAGATTTTTTATACCATCCTCTGAAAAAAAGGCTTGTTTTTTTCGTGTAACATTGTTACAGATTTATGTTACATGTATATATGTTATGTTATATACAGTTTTTTTAGTTACAGAAATAAATCATATGTAACATCATAGTTAGTTACAGAAATAAACGTGTATAGATGCATTCAAAAAAAAAAAAAAGAGATGAGAGAGAAATGGAAGAAAGAGATGAGAGATGAGAGATGATGTACTTTGTGTAAGAGGGAGAGAGAAATTCCTTTTGTAAAATGTCAATAATGCCCTTTTGACACTTTATGATATCTTTTGAAGTTTAGAAAAATAGTTAAAATGTAAGAATTAATATGAGCCATAGATTGACATTGATCAATGGTGGAGATAGAGTTTCTTGGGTTTTCACAACTCAAGAGGGTTTTTATTTTAGCCCAACCCATAGGGTAAGTATCTTGAAAAAACCCACATGAGTTGAAAAAACTCTAGAAACCCATTTAGTGGCTCTAAATGTTTCCACGTCTTCTCTTGCTGATCATATGATCAAGGGTATTTTTGGTAGTCATTTATTTTACACTCTCTTTCATCTCTCTTTCTTCTTTTTCTTAAAAGCATAACCTCTCACAATCACACTTCATATCCAGATCTATCTATCCAGACCATTCTCTTGAAACCATAACCCCCATAACCTTCAACTCTTACACTTCTCTCATCTCTCCCAATCAAGACCTGGTGGCTCACGGCGGCGTCAACGGTGACAGTGGCAAAGGAGGCGGCCTCCTGTGAGCAAGAAGCAACAGAGTCGGTGATGGTTTAGGCTCAGTTCGGGATTAGGGCCGGACCACCGGCTAGCTTTCTTCCCAAAATGTCGCCGGTCGTCTGTTTTTCAGATTCCGTCAACGAACAAATCCATGGACCTACCTTCTCTTATTCAAGATATTTTTTGTTTTTGTCACCTATGAGGAACAATGTTGGAATGAATCAACCCAAATGCTTCAGACTTGCTTTTATCAGAGGAACAATGTTGAATGTTTAAGATTTAGAGTGAAGTTTCTTGGTACCTTCATTCCTTTTATTTTTTCATATAATAATTTTGTGGTGGAGATAGCATATTTACTGTTGAGTTACTTCACTACTAAAGGATGGTTTCTCACTTGCCTCAACAAATTGTTTTTATTTTTATCCTTCTTCAAAGACTCGTTATGATCTGATGTGTTGTATTTATTCAACAAGATCTTTACTTTTTTTTATTCATACCCACACACACCAGTGCAACCACACGTGAGTACTCAACAATTAAAACCCTCACTTTCATTTACATCATACCAACACTTTGTTTTTAATTTTATTTTTTATTTGACTTAATTTAGTATGTATTCAAATGTGTTTACAGATCTCGACATGGATGAAGATGATTTGGAAAGCAAAAAGAGTTTCTTTGACTTTTAAATAGTTTCTTTGACTTTGTACCAAAAGTTCAAGAGTTAAGATGCTATTTATCACATGAATCCAAAGGTTTTTTTAATGTCTTAGGTTGAGGTACAGATTGCTTGCCCCTTTAATAAGTTTTCTTTTTTTTTTTTCTAATGTTTTTTTATAATAAACAAAACAATCATTTAGTGTACTTTGTTTTAAAAGATTTGTTAATGTTCAGGGTCTTCATTAGGTATACTACTGATTGGTAACTAGCATCGTCTTAATTTTTTGTTTTTGACAGATCTGAATCTTGAGGATGGAACGGGTGGGGGACGAGAGAGAGAGGATGAACGCCGACGCCACTTCACTGATCTGGTTTTGGACGACAGGGGGGTTTGTCGATTTTGGTGGAGACAGATGAGTTCATGAAGATTAGAAAAAAAGGGCTTGATTTTGGACGTTTTTATTTTCTTGTAAACATTTTTAAGTTGTAGATGTTACATAAATCTAACATGGGGATTATAAGTTGTAACATGGTAACAAAAATCATAATATACTATAAGTAAAAGATGTAACACGTAACAAAGAGCTGTTTCATGTATATACATGTTTTTATTATAAGTTGACATTTTTGTAACATGTTTTTGTAACAAATACCAATGATACCTATGACATGTTAAAACGTAACACATAAGTGTTACAGACAAATCTGACTGATCGAATAAATGTAAAAGAGAGGAAGAAAGATGAGAGAGATGCAGGAGATAAAAAGAGGAGAGAGGAGAGAGGAGAGAATGTGTAAGTGATGGGTATGTGGAAAATACCAAATTACCCTTTATGTACCTTTATGTCAAAGCCATTAATATTTTAAATTTTAAAAATATTGGTTTGATCTCCACCTTTGATTAAGTGTGATCAATGGCTATTATAGGGTTTCTTGGGTTTTCACAACTCACAAGGGTTTTTATTTTAGCCCAACCCTATATATATATATATATATATATATATATATATATATATATATTTTTGTTTTAATCGCACATTTTTATGCAAGGAAATTTTTTTTTATTTTATTTGAATTTTTTTTCATTTATACATATGTGTATATGACAATTATACATCTATATATATATTGCAAAGGGATTAATCTTACATGTCATATTCTTATGCAATCTCTTATTTGAGAGATGCCAAATAGGATGTGATGTGGCAAGTGTAAACCAATTAAAAAAAAGAAATAAATATGATTTAACCTAATCTATTATAATCTTTAACTTAATCTATTAAATACCTAATCTACTAAATCAAAATATTAAAACTTTATTATTTTTTCTCTCATGTTTCCTCCTATAACTTTTAAACGTTAATATCTTTTATATACGAGATTTTTTAAAGAAAAAAATTACACCAAATTAACGAGCGTTTTATTATCTTTCCAACGAGTACCATAGTGCTATATAAAAACGGAGAAAAAAATGACTATTTTTTGTAACCCAAAAAGTATTGTGTCGGGTTTGGGATTAGTTCAAAAAAATTTGTGGGTTTGGGTCGGGTCTGGGATTAGGTGATACCCGACCCGATTACCCAAAACCACATACCCAAATACCCGAACTATATACCCGTTCATATACCCATGAATGAATTTTTTAACGCATCACATAACCCTTAGACTAATGCGTTCGATATTTAAATAATTAACTTTTTTTTTCTTATTTCATGTTAGTTCTTTTTAGAATGATCGATTACAAACTTCCGAATTCATTTGTAATAGCACTAGATTTCGTTTTTTTAATATTTGATTATGATAATTTATGGCAGAGATTTGTTTAAAATAATAATAATAATAATAATAATAATAATAATAATATATTTTATTATTATTATTAGATATTTCAACCCGGGACGCTCCCGGGATAAAAACTAGTATGTGTATATAGCATTTTTCAGCTATACATATGTGTATATTTCAGTTATACATATGTGTATATAGCATTATACATATGTGTATAATGCAATTATACACATGTGTATACTGAAAAAAAATACAAAAAAATAAAAAAAAATTTCCTTACATATAAAGCAGCGATTTTTGCAAAAAAAAAAAAAAAATGCTTTAGAGAAATGTGTGGCCCAGAATGGTTCTCTAGTTCTCAATTTGGGAAAAGGTTCTCATTTGAACCAAATCCTATATATATATATATATATATATATATATATATATATATATATATATATATCATAAACATACAATATAATATAAAACAAAACATCATGGATATTATAAAATCTAATTTAGTAATGAAACAAACATCATAAAATAGTTTTAATAGCATTTTAATCTTTAACTTAAGTTTGGAGATCAAATGTAAACTAGTGAACATTGAGGGGGTTAAATGTAAAAATAAAAAAAAATTAATAAGGTAGAGGGGCAGGTGTGTTTTGGTTGGATTTTGAGGTGGGAACTCGTTCCAAGTACAATTTTTGACCCGACTTGAACCAATTTTCACCACCTAGACCCAATTTTGACTTAGGTGGTGAGGCACTGAGGCTTAAGCCTCACCGCCTCGGATAGGCCGAGGCTTAGGTTTCAATTGACCCCCATGAGGCTAAGCCTCTAAGGCGTTTTTTCATAGCCTCAGCCGAGGCGTAAGCCTCGATGCGAGCCTCAGACAACCTTTTTAAACCATGCCCACACTCAAGCATAAGATGCATTGTAGACTCGTTATAGACTTCACATAAGGGGCAGACACTATCTGGAATATTTATACTCCTCCTAATCAGCGCCAAACGGGTCGGAATGCAACATACATAAAACAAAAGTAGTTGTTGTTGCCGCTTGTACTGCGGCGATAGCGACATCCTCCTTGGCCTTTTTTTAATGAACTGTCTGGATAATTTTTATATTTCTTTCGTAATTCCGACTAGTCTTACGCCTCGATACCGTACTTTTAAACAATGGTATACCCCGACAACAACTCAAGTGGAGCAACTTTTTGATATCAAATGACATTTATGTATCGGAAAACCATGATTTAAAACAGAATCGTCATCTGCATTAGCTCATTTTGTGCATAAAGTAGCAATGCATATATTTAAGTGAGGTAAGCTAAGTTTATATTTGTTTAATATAAATTTAAAATTCATATAAATATATTAGTGTATGCCGTATACGTATTTAAGGCTTTAATTTAATCCAACATACATACTTTCAATTCTTAGAAAATTAATCTTCTAACTGCTAAATCAACTAGAAAAAGTATATGAACTCTTAATCCTAAACTAGAAGTCTAGACCATAAAACAGATCTTAAAACTTTTGAGGTTACAAATTTACCTAAATTTCATGTTCAGTTAATCCTATTTAAAACACAAATACAAAAATAATTACAAAAATAAGTCAAAAACGACTCTTCAGCCATCTATTACTATAGCAACAAGCTGAAATCATCACAAAATGAGAAAACCCTAACCTGAGCCGCCTTATAAGTAGACAAACTGTTCTCAGCAGCTTCCTTCCTCTCAGATCCAGTCTTAAACTTACGGTGGATGAATTTGATTGTGGTCCAACGGTAACTGGTCACGGTAGAGGAGGTGTATCGGAGGTGGTTCTTGATGTTGGCGGTTTTGAGGGTGGGTAGTGGTCGGCCATGGTGGTACAAGGTGGAGGAATTTGATTGCAGGGAAAGGAGAGATAGGGTTTTAATTAGAGAATGACTATTGAGCAGGTTTTATATGGGAGGGGTGAATTTATGTGGAAGGAAGATAGGATTTTGAAAATTTTTGTATTATGACATAAAAGCATGACATACCTATTTTGATTATGTTTTTTTATTTTATGACACCGAATTAATGACAAACAAAAATGTTTGTCATAGTTTACCATATTTTACATAGCATATGACATTTTTTTTATGACATACGCTTTTGAATGTCATAAAATGGATGCTTGTCATTGTTTGCGTGTCAAGATAGGTATATTTTCTACTAGTGGCAGTACATGATATACGTGTCACTGTTTCTCATGAGTATATAGTAAATTCATGGGAACACATCAGATCGGGCTTGTTACACACACTCTTGGGGAGTTATGTAAATCCAACGACGTAGTGCAACATCTCAAGCAAAGACGAAACCTACTAATGGCTGACAACCACGATTGGAGGAACAAGTGGTGCAGCTGACCACTAAGCTGGCTTACATAGGACTGGAGAAGGAGACTGTACGTGATGAGATCCATATAACACTGACACCGCAAAAGAGGAAGAAGAAGGGATGGAAAGGGAACCTGAGCAGGACGAACATATGGAAAAAGAGGAGGAAGGCTCTACTATCCCGACAGAGTGTGGCGACGTTTGCCTCCTACCTTTTTCTTACCTGTCTTTTCTTTCCTTTCCCTTTGTTAACTTAGATAAGACTGAGTTCTTATGATCAATGATAGGGTGGTTGAGGCCCTCGCATCTTTCCAAGCTAGTAAAGATCCATTTTGCTAAATCATTCGTTTCCCCTGACTTCCACATTTGAACTTTCTTATTCCTTGAGCGCACATGTCACAACAACAACCTGCCATCATATTTTCAAGCCTTTTATTGGTTGTAAACCTCGATAACTCCAACGGAACTGAAGGAGACCGTCTGATTGCTTCGATAGTATAAGTCTTTGCCTTGTGCAATTGCCCTAGGTAGGATGGGTAATGTATGCTACATGCACACTCGATGAGTTACAGATACTTGGGTGGAGAATGTAACCCCCGTGACGAAATTTAGAAATTTATTATCTAAAGACGGTTGGGTTTGAGACCGACGCCTACACTACCAAGCTACAGGAGATAGCTACTACATGCTCAAATCTATTTAACCTACCTTACCAATGGATCGAACTTCATACCAAAAGGGTTTGTCCCTCAGATTCGTGGCATGGGCACTGCAGCTCACCTACCCAAAATCTAGCAAATCTTTCACCTGACTCGCAAACTCACTAATGAGGCTGTTGAGCATGGTACTTTTCCGAAGCATGGTGCTTCATCTTCTACTTTTGGTGATAGCAAGAGAACGTGGAATAGTGTGAGGTATAAGTCCCCCAACAACAACAACAACAACAACAACAACAACAACAACAACAACAACAACAACAACAACAACGGCAACAACAACAATGGGACTCGCGGAAGATCATTTGTGATTGGCTCTGAGAAAGCTAGGACTGATAACAATGTCGTGACGGGTACGTGCTCCTTGAACGACACTCTTGCTTCTATTTTATATGATACTGGTGTGGACTATAGTTTTGTGTCATCGAAACTTAGCAAACAATTAGGGATGGTTCCTACTCTTCTTGATACCCCATACTCAATAGAGTTAGCTGATGGGAAGCCTGTCGAAGTAACCCATATTCATCGTGACTGTAAGCTCGAGCTAGATGAGAAATTGTTTGCCATCGACCTTCTACCTATCACCCTAGGAAGTTTTGATCTTGTGGTTGGCATGGACTGGTTGTCCAAGCAACACGCTGAAATTCTCTGTCAGGAGAAGATTGTTCGTATTCCCCTCCCAAGTGGAGAACTTTTATCTATTCAGGGTGATCGTGGTGGTGCCATGGTGGGCATCATCTCCTTTTTGAAAGCCCAGAAGTGTATCCGTAAGGGCTGTCCAGCCATTTTGGCTAACATATCTGACACTCGAGCTGAAATTGAAACTAAGATTGAGGACATCCTAGTAGTCCGAGATTTCCCAGATGTTTTCCTAGAGGAATTACCTAGACTTCCACCTGTTCGCCAAGTGGAGTTTTAAATTGATCTTGTACCTAGAGCAGCTCCAGTTGCACGCGCACCATACCGCCTAGCACCAGGCGAACTTCAAGAACTGTCTACCCAACTCCAAGAGCTATTGGATAGGGGCTTTATTAGACCTAGTTCTTCGCCATGGGGAGCTCCAGTTCTGTTTGTTAAGAAGAAAGATGGGAGTTTCCGCATGTGTATCGATTATCGGGAGTTGAACAAAGTGACGGTTAAGAACCGCTACCCTTTGCCTCATATTGATGACTTGTTCGACCAACTGCAAGGGTCGAGTTTCTATTCTAAGATTGACTTGAGGTCAGGATACCATCAGCTGAGAGTCCGAGAGGAGGATGTGGCGAAGACAGCCTTTCGAACTCGTTATGGACAATATGAGTTTTTGGTGATGCCATTTGGGCTAACTAATGCACCGGCTGTGTTCATGGATCTAATGAACCGTGTGTGCAAGCCCTATTTGGACAAATTCGTCATAGTGTTCATAGATGACATACTGATTTATTCCAAGAGCAGTGAAGAGCACGAGCAACACCTGCAGCTGATCTTGGAACTTTTGAGAAATGAGCAGTTGTATGCAAAATTCTCTAAATGTGACCTTTGGATTCGAGAAGTCCAATTTCTTGGACATGTGGTTAACGCATGTCGATCCCGCCAAGATTAATGCTATTAAAAAGTGGGAGGATCCTAAGACTCCTACAGAGGTGCGCCAGTTTCTTGGTCTTGCGGGATATTATCGCAGATTCATTGAGGGATTCTCTAAGATCGCGCAACCCCTTACTGCTTTGACACAGAAGGGTATTACTTACAAGTAGGGAGATGCCCAAGAGTCTGCTTTTCAATTGCTGAAGGCAAAGCCTTGCAGTGCACCCATACTATCACTACCTGGGGGTATAGAGGACTTTGTGGTGTACTGTGATGCGTCTATCCAAGGGTTAGGGTGTGTGCTGATGCATCACGATAAGGTGATCGCGTATGCCTCACGTCAATTGAAGGTTCATGAGAAGAATTACACCACCCATGACTTGGAAATGGGAGCAGTGGTTTTTGCTCTAAAGATCTGGAGGCATTATCTCTATGGGACGAAGTGTACGATCTTCACTGACCACAAGAGCCTCCAACACATATTCGATCAGAAGGAGCTGAACATGTGACAGCGTCGATGGGTCGAGCTTCTGAATGATTATGACTATGCCATCAAATATCATCCAGGGAAAGCTAATGTAGTAGCTGATGCTCTCAGTCGTAAGGAAACGAAACCCAAGCGGGTGCGAGCTTTACAACTTACCATACATTCTAATCTTCCTGATAATATACGTGAAGCCTAGGGCGAGGCTTTGAAAGAAGAAAACATCGGGCTTGAAACTTTACATAGTGCGGATAAGCACCTGGAACTAAAGACAAATGGTCTTCAATACTTTATGAATCGAGTCTGGATACCACGTTTTGGGGATCTCAGACAACTAGTGCTCGATGAAGCTCACACCTCTCGATATTCAGTACATCCTGGTTCAGACAAGATGTACCAAGATTTCAAAACTCTTTACTGGTGTCGAAACATGAAAGCTGAGATAGCCACTTATGTTAGTAAGTGCTTGACTTGTGCGAAGGTTAAGATTGAATATCGGAAACCTTTAGGCCTACTCCAGCAACCAGAAATCCCTATGTGGAAATGGGACGGAATTTCTATGGATTACATCACAAAGCTTCCTAGAACGCCAACTGGCCATAACATGATTTGGGTTATCATGGATCGTTTAACCAAATCGGCACATTTTCTAGAAATAAAGGAAACTGACTCGCTGGAGAAATTAGCTAATCTCTACATCAAGGAGGTAGTCTAGGCATGGGATGCCTACTTCTATTATATCTGATCGCGATGCGCGATTCACTTCTCATTTTTGGACTACTCTCCAAAACGCTTTAGGGACTCGCTTAGATATGAGCACAGGCTATCACCCACAGACGGATGGACAGAGTGAACGTACCATCCAAACATTGGAAGATCTACTACGAGCGTGCGTGGTGGATTTTGGCAACAGTCGGGATAAGCACTTGCCCTTGATTGAATTCTCGTATAACAACAACTACCACACTTCGATACAGTGTGCGCCTTTTGAGGCACTTTATGGACGCAAGTGTAGGTCTCCCATCTGCTGGACTGAAATTGGGGATAGCCAGCTAACAGGTCCCGAACTCGTGCATGAAACTTCTGAGAAGATAGTGCAAATCAGAAACCGGATGGCTGCTACTCGTGATCGACAGAAAAGTTATGCTGATAAGCGTAGGAAACCTTTGGAGTTCCAGGTTAGGGACAAGGTTCTATTGAAGGTGTCACCTTGGTAGGGGGTGATACGCTTTGGAAAACGGGGAAAGCTGACCCGCGATACATTGGACCATTCGAGATTGTCGAAAGGATTGGTCCGGTAGCTTACAAGTTAAACTCGCTTAATAAACTCGGTGGGGTACATGATGTATCCCACGTATCGCATCGAATCTAAAGAAATGCATATTGGATACAACACTGATGGTGCCACTGGAAGAGATCCAGGTGGACGATCGGCTACGGTTCATGGAAGAACCAGTGGAGATTCTTGAGCGGGGCATCAAGAAACTCAAACAAAACACTATACCTATTATTAAGGTACTATGGAATTCCTTTCTAGGACCGGAATACACGTGGGAACGCATGGATCAAATGCGGCATAAATACCCACATCTCTTTAGTGAACCTGAAACTATGCATAGACCAAACACTAAACGTAAAGCAGCTCCCTCAAAGTGAATTTCGGGGCGAAATTCCTTTCAACTTGGGGATGACGTGACATCCAGAAACCAAGCACATTACTAAGACATTACTAAGCTGTCTTTAGTGTTTACTTACAGAATTTCGGGACGAAATTCTTTTCAACTTGGGGATGATGTGACACCCCGCATTTTCAGGTTCCTACTTTAACTGAACTCTAGTTAACTTGCATGTGCATACGTGACTAAACACTTGACTAGGGTTAGTTAGGAAGGTCTTCCAACATGTTATAGGGTAATAACATATGTTATGTGATAATAACATATGTTACATTATAATAAGTAAAGTTATCATCACAATGCACACACGAGTCTTGTATCCCGAACGTTGGTGAATTATCTGGCATACATGATAATGTGCACAATGGAATTATGATGAACGTGAAGTAACATGTTTATGTGGATTACATGTTTATGTGAATTACCGCTTAACTGAAAGTTAGTACGTAAACTATGCAAATTATGTACACTCTATGATTAATATGTATTGAGATAATAAAAATAATAGTTTTTATGTAGGTTGGGGTGGTTAATATTACCGGGTCCAGTATTGGGTTAAAACATGATTAACAAGTCCAGTTAGCAAACTAAAAAGCCCTAAAACCCAATTACTTGGGAAACAAGCCAGATCCTCTTATAAATATTGATAAAAAAAAATAAGAAACCCTAACCCCCTACCCCTTGCGCTGTAAACACCCCACCCCCACTCTCTCTCAATTTCAATCAAACAACAAATCCTCTTGATTAATCCAAGTGGTGTTGGGCGGAATCTCTAAACCTTGAGGATTTCTTGCATTGAAAGGTATAACTTTTATAAGTTTTATGATAATTGTTAATGTTTTGAAAATCTTTTAAAAACCCTAGAAACTCTATTAGTATGAATCGCATGTGTATGTGTTTGTGTATATTCTTAGATGTTTTGCATGAAGGTCTATGAGAATTGATGTATGTGATTATAATTAGGGTTTAGGAATGTGAAAAATACAAATTTGAACTTGATTGTATAGGAGGATTTCATGGAATAGGTGATTATGGATGATTAGGGTTTATGAATAACTTGGGGTGAAAGTTTCAGTTTTCTGACAGATTCGTTAGGGTGTTTTGTAGGATCTGTATTGTGATGTTAAATTGATTGGTTTGATCGATTCTTTGCATGAATGGATTGTACATGGTCTTAGCTTTTTAGAATGGGTAAAATCATCTGATTTGGATGTCGTTTGATATGTTTTTAAAATTTTATTTGATTAAAGGTCATATCATATTTTCGGAGTTATAAATTGGGTCAACTTTAAACGGTCATAACTCGAGTTTTACAAAGGGTTATGTTATGAAATTTGGACAGTAGGTCAACATTGGAAAAACTTGGCTTTTCCAAGTGGATTCACCATGTTTGGGTGAATACAAAAGTTTTGGGAAATTTTCTACTAAACTGACCTGCTGTGGAAAGTTTCTGGACATAGCTGTGTTGTACGAATTTTAATAATTTTTGTGTTTGGTTTTGAGACAAAAAAAATGGGTTATCAATTGAATCCCAATGAATATTAAATAAAAATTTGGGAGTTTAATTCTTTAGTTAAGTATTTTAAATAATTCGTTTTTCACAGCGCACAATCTGGTCTAAAAATGCAGATTGTGTAAGGGATGTTTACATGACTATTTGGAGTCTTATATGGTATGTATTTGACATGAACTTATATGGATACTTATATAAGATGTGTATGAGGTATAAAACTGATAATAATCAATATGATAACCAACGGGATACGTAGGACTTACTTGTGCATGTAGAGTCATTAGGTGTCACTACACGGTTTGAACTTTAAAAGTCTTGGACAAGCGAGTTGTATGGTGTGTTGGTTATGAACATGTACTCACCTAGTGACATTTGTAATAGGGAGTCGGTAGTTCATTACTGTTTGAGGAATTTGGAATATTCACGTGCAACCTAAGGTGAGTTTCACTACTTTTTTCTCTCAAAAGCATGCGTCTTGGGTTTGAGACAACGTACTTAACTTTTTCTAGTCTGGTTTGGGACTACTTTCACATCCCAGTTTTGGGATGCTATGACTCCTTGTGTGGGTCGGGGTTTTGCTAGTTCGCATAACTTTGTCCTTGATGAACTAAACCAACACTATCACTGTAAGTCCTTCACATACCGAATGAGTTGCTGGGTTATGGCAAGCGGGTTATTAGTTGATAGCGCTATTAGGTCTGACAAACCTCACACCGGCTCGGGGGAGTGCGGGAGTGAACTATAACTTAATAGATTATCATTATTTATAGGCAATGATGCAAGGCAAACTCCTCACATTTATGACAACACGTACATTAGCAGTTCGGTATATCGGTGTTAGTTATCATGAATGGGTTAGCTACCCTTGGCATGCGATGAACTAGCGGTTACACGATTTTTGGAACCAACTTAATTACTTACGCTTTACTTGGTTAAGTGGTTTGGGAAACCAACACATTTACTACTCACTTTCTTTACTTTGTGAACTCACCAACATTGTTTGTTGACCCACGATATACATGCTTTTGCAGGTAGTTAGCTTCCGGTGCCACGATTAGAAAGCACTGCACACTTCACTGCATTTGAGTCTTGGGAAACACCTAAATTACATATTATGCTTTTATGTTTTCTTGCGTATGGTTTTAATTTGGGCGCGTTGTTTTGCGCATGGTTTTAAATGGTATAAATTTGGTTTACGCTTCCGCAGCTTAACTAAACTTGGTTTTTGAAAACGAACTAAATGGTTTGGGCATTTAGAGTTCGTTCATATGACTTATGGCTATGGGATCCTGGTATGCCATACGCCTCGCGGTATAAACCCCGTAGTGGAAATTTGAGGGTGTGACAAAATCAACCTCACTCGTCCCCTATCCATCTCCAATCATCTTGTTGCTGACCAATGTTGACCTAAGCCACCAACAGAGTATGTTCCAACCATTGATCTAACTCCTCGGCTATCGAAGGAGGTTGTGACCAATTCCGTATATGAACATAACTATCTTAACCCACGATCCGATCTACCACTCGACACCGCTTTTCCTTTTCAAGACTGAATAGTTGAGCTCATTTATTTTTTAGCGGTTCGTCACACGTCCAACAATCTATCTAAAACCGAATATACTTCCTATCACCTACGATTTCGTGTATATAATCGTGGACATACTTACCATCGATCTTTAACCTCTCCCCCATTTTAACGATATTGCACCAACAGCCGCCAATATATTTGTTCAAAGGCAAGTCCAACCAACGTCTTCTGTCATATGACACGAGTCCACCAACCGCCTCTGTAGACTTCCTTCTTCAACTTTATGCCTCCATAACCACTTAGCTAAAAGCGCATCATTAGCATCTCTTAGCTTAGTTATACCCAAACCACCCATTTTTTAGACAATGTAACCCTCTTCCACGCAACCAAATGAATTTTATTTCCTGTACTTGAACCCGCCCACAAAAATCTCTTCATTAAACCTTCCAAAATATCGATGACTTTACCAAGGGCTTTATACATCCAAAAATAATACACATGTAGACTTTCCAAGATAGACTTTATAAGGGTCACCCTTCCATCGATAGAGAGGGTCTTGCCCTTCTAAGAAGTTAATCGGGACTCAAACACCTCAATAATAGGCCTCCAATTATTACACCTATTCATGTTAGCACCTACCCTAAGACCCAAATACTCATACAGAAGCTCTCCCACCCGACATACTAACTAGGGGTGTTCAAAAAAATCCGAATCCGAATCCGAATACGAAAAATCTGATAATCCGAATTTGAATTATCCGAAAATCGGATAATCCTAAATTTCGGATTCGGATTCGGATGCTGATTTTGAAAATTTTCGGATAATCGGATTATCCGAATCCGAATAATAAAAAATATATATTTAAACATATAATATTATATAAACTACATAACACAATACACAATCCTAAATCCCTAATCCTCCTAACCCTAAGTCTATACTCCTCCAATCCACAGCAGCCGCTCCCTCTTCTCTTCTCTATAATAGCCCCCGTCCACTTAGTCTCTGACTTCCATTGCCCCCGTCCACCAAACGGTAAGTTTTTTTTAACATTCTTTTGCTCCAATTTCCTTTATCTAACTTCGATTTTTGTTTTTTTAACAGGTTCACGTTTTAGACATAAAGGAGAACATTTTTTTTATTTTTTAATTATTTTTAATTATTTTTTTAAATCCGATATTCGGATATCCGAAATTTCGAATTCGGATTCGGATCCCAATATTGACTATCCGAAATTCGGATATTCGAAATTCGGATATCCGAAATTCGGATTATCCGAATTTGAACACCCCTAATACTAACACATCGGCCATGCCCCCCACCTCCTCACTACCAATACCAATCCCAAAAAGGTTTGATTTATGGATATTCACTTTGAGCCCCAAGCAAATAAAAAAAAAACATCTTCATACCCTAGCTGTATTTACAATATTCAATCTTGACCAATCTCTCATAATTAATGCATCATCTGCATATAAAAAATGTAAAATAATCGGGCCTTCATTATTCACCTTAACTCCTTGTAACACACCAACCTGCCAAGCTTTAGAAATAGTACAAGATAGAGCTTTCATTTAACTAATTTTGTCACATAAATGGCAAGTGATTTCAATACAATGTAAGATTAGTGTGTAGAATGAGAAATGAGCTTTCAAGAAAGATACATACGAAAATTTCCAAGTTTATATTACAATGAAAATGGTTTATATAGTGGCCGAAAGGTTATTTGCTAATATGAAATGAGGACAAAGAATTCTATGTGATCGTTGAGGGTTATATTAGAGTTGGTTAGCTTTTGAATCAATGGACACCCGTTTTTGCAACTCTCTTATTTTTTCTTCTCTGGTTAAAACTTCAATGTTGATAATTACATAGATCGAACATATATATATATATATATATATATATATATATATATATTTTATTTTAAAAGACTAGTGTTACCAAGTAAGCTACTTGTCTGTTTTTTTTAAAGAAATAATTGAAATAAATAATCCCAACTATTGACTATTGGCCAATAACAGTACAAACTACGAAAATTATCAATAGTGATATCAACTTTCGACATATTGGAATATAATGGACCCAAACTAACAGAGGTCTAACTCCGTAAATATGATGCTGACGTGGCATCCTAGGTGGCAAAATGATCCTACGTGGCATCCTAGGTGGCAAAATAATCCTACGTGGCATGCCACGTCAGCACCACATTAACGGAGTTAGACCTCCGTTAGTTTGGGTCTATTATATTCCAATATGTCGAAAGTTGGGACCACTATTGGTAATTTTCGTAGTTGGGACTGTTATTGACCAATAGTCAATAGTTAGGATTATTTATTTTCATTATTCCTTTTTTAAATAAAAAAATTTAACTTAACATATATATTTTTCACTCCCTCTCCCTTTTTACCTTCTATTACCTTTCTTTCTCTCTTTTACATTTTTTTGTACCTTTGTTTATCTTATGTTTTGCTTTCTTTTTTTCTATCTTGGCTGTTTGGTTGATTAAGTGGTCTGAATGGTTAAGAAGCTCTGAATAATTAAGTGCTGAATGGTTCAGCTATGCACCAAGTCTGAATGGTTCATCTCTTAACCATTCCATTCAAAACTGAATGGTTCAGAGCCTCATTAAGAGGCTACCAAACAATCCCATGCTTTTTTATATATCTTTTCTTGTTTTCTTTCTTTTTTACCTTTTATCCCTTTCTTTTTTTTTTTTTTACTTATTTTTACATGTTTTCTATCTTTGTTTTTCTTTCGTTTTACTTTTTAACTTCTCTTTTACTAAGTTTATGTTAAATGAGAATTTTTTTTTTTTTTGTTTTATGATAGAAGAGAAACTTATTTTTGGTTATAAAATAACTTAAAGTTAACAGATTATAAAAGTAATATTTG
Organism: Ambrosia x helenae; assembly: GCA_030844895.1. Classification (NCBI taxonomy): domain Eukaryota; kingdom Viridiplantae; phylum Streptophyta; class Magnoliopsida; order Asterales; family Asteraceae; genus Ambrosia; species Ambrosia x helenae. Next base: position 72,960,471 of record CM061225.1, on the reverse strand, counting down.
ATCTTAAAACTCCTAAAAACATATATTACTTACCAAGACTCCTAAAACTATGAAAATGTAGCTAATTAGATTACACTTCAGGAGTGTCTCCGAGTTGAGAAATCTAACATGACACATTAATTTTACATATGAAATACAGAAATAAACTGATGCGCTTTAGAGCTACATGCAGGAAAGCTTCGGGTAACACCTAACCTAAAACAATTATCAATGTATCTCCAATGTTAACGCCTAACCTTAAACAATGTATAATTCTAATGTTAACATCTAATCTAAAACAATGTATAATTCTAATATTAATACCTAACCTAAAACAATGTATAACTCCAACGCTAACACCTAATATAAAACAATGTATAACTCCAATGTAACTCTAATATTAACATATGTCCTAAAGGCTAAAAAATATACAACTCTAATATACTAATATTGGTACCTAACCTAAGACTATGCATAACTATAGTATTAACACCTATCATAAAGGCTTAAAAATGCATAACTCTAATATCAATATTCAATATTTAACCTAAAATAATGTATAGCTCTATATTAACACCTATCATCTATATCTATACATATAATAAACCAAAGCCTTTTTAATGACATGACACTCAAAGATGCATTCTCTTACTTAAGTGTGCCATGTGTCATCCCATGTGGCATTAAGATATTTTAGGAAAAAAATAATTTAAAAACAAAATTGAATTTTTAACCCTCATGTTTCATCCCATAATTTTTTAAACGTTAATATCTTTAATATACGAGATTTTTTAAAGAAAAAAATTACACCAAATTAACGAGCGTTTTATTATTTTTCCAACGAGTACCATAATGCTATATAAAAAACGGAGAATTTTTTTTGTGGGGTTTTGTTCATACATGAAAAAAAACACAAAGTGTTCAGGTAAATCATTAATCATGTATAGGCAAGTCACTAATTATGTTCAAATCAATAAATATGAATTTTTTTTTTTCAACCAGAGCCGAATCTATCTATATATATATAAAAGAAAACGTATATGCTGACGTGACGTGCAATGGAGGCCTCAACCTTCCCTTGAGAGTGCCACGTGGCATCATAATGGAGAGTTTTTGGTATTTTTGAATTGATTCATTTTTTAATTAAATTGAGTTATTTTAGTAAAAAAGAATTTAAAATTAAATTTAAAATTTTCTCTCTCATATTTCATCCCATAATTTTTAAACGTTTATATCTTTTATATACGGGATTTTTTAAAGAAAAAAATTACACCAAATTAGCGAGCGTTTTATTATCTTTCCAACGAGTACCATAGTGCTATATAAAAAACGGAGAAAAAATCGACTATTTTTTGTGGGGTTTCGTTTATACAGGAAAAAAACACACAAAGTGTTCATGTTATCACGTAAAATTAGATTTTTGTGGGAATATGTGTTATTATTTGATTAGAATACTATGAACATGCAATGATTGAGAGATTTTGTGATAGTTAACTTGAGCCATTTGCAATAGGTTATCACGTAAAATTAGATTTTTCAACCCCGGGACCCTCCCGGGGTAATCAGCTAGTATATAATAAACCAAAGTATTTTTAATGACATGTCATAATATTATGCAATCTCTCTTTTGAGAGATGCGACATAGGATGTGATGTGACAACTCTAGACCAATTAAAAAAAAGGAATAAATATGGTTTAAATATGATTTAACATAATCTTTTAAATACCTAATCTACTAAGTATAAATATTAAAACTTTATTATTTTCTTTCTCATGTTTTCTCTCATAACTTTCAAATGTTAATATCTTTTATATACGAGATTTTTTAAAGAAAAAAATTACACCAAATTAACGAGTGTTTTATTATCTTTCCAACGAGTACCATAGTGCTATATAAAAAACGGAGAAAAAAATGACTATTTTTTGTAACCCGACAAGTATTGTGTCAGGTTTGGAATTAGTTCAAAAAAAATTGTGGTTTGGGTCGGGTCTGGGATTAGGTGATACCCGACCCAATTACCTTTTTTTATATTAGAATATGATAACTTATGGCAGAGATTTGTTTAAAATAATAATAATAATAATAATAATAATAATAATAATAATATTCATTAATCATATATTGACAGATGTCATTTTTATAGTTTAGATACTTCTAATTTTATTCACTTTACTTAGATTTCTCAACCCGGGACGTTTCCAGGGTATAAACTAGTAAATGTTAAAAAAATGCATAACTCTAATATCAATATTCAATACTTAATCTAAAACAATCTATAAATCCAATGCTAACACCTAATACTTCGAACAAAAAAATAGTCGTTTTTTTCTTCGTTCTTTATATAGCACTATGGTACTCATTGGAAAGATAATAAAACACTCGTTAATTTGGTGTAATTTTTTTCTTTAAAAAATCTCATAGATAAAAGATATTAAGGTTTAAAAATTATGGGAGAAAATATTAGAGAGAAAAATCTAATTTTGTTTTTAAATATTTTTTTTTTAAAATCACTAAATATACATGCCGCACTCAAAAAGAAAGTTAGCCCCTTTAAATGTCATGTGAGATTTATTGCTCGGGTTTATTATATATAGATTACTAGTTTTTATCCCGGGAGCGTCCCGGGTTAAAATATCTAATATGACATAATAAAATATCTAATATGACAACATAATTAATGACTTGTCAATATATGATTAATGAATATTATTATTATTATTATTATTATTATTATTATTATTATTATTAAACAAATCTCTGCCATAAGTTATCATATTAAAATATATAAAAAAAACGAATCTCTGCATCGGGGTATAAATCTAGTGTCATTACAAAATATTATATAATGTCAAATGAATTCGGAAGTTTGTAATCGATCATTCTAAAAAGAACTAACATGAAATAAGGAAAAAAAGTTATTTATTGAAATATCGAACGCATTAGTCTAATGGTTATGTGACGCGTTAAAAGATTCATGGGTATATGATCGGGTATTTGGGTATGTGGTTTCGGGTAATTGGGTCAGGTATCACCTAATCCCAGGCCCGACCCAAACTCACAATTTTTTTAAACTAATCCCAAACCTGACACAATACCTGTCGGGTTGCAAAAAATAGTCGTTTTTTTCTCCGTTTTTTATATAGCACTATGATACTCGTTGGAAAGATAATAAAACGCTCGTTAATTTGGTGTAATTTTTTTCTTTAAAAAATCTCGTATATAAAAGATATTAACGTTTAAAAGTTATGGGAGAAAACATGATAGAGAAAATAATAAAGGTTTAATATTTATATTTAGTAGATTAGATATTTAATAGATTAGGTTAAACTATATTTAAACCATATTTATTCCTTTTTTAATTGGTCTAGAGTTGTCACATCACATCCTATGTGGCATCTCTCAAATGAGAGATTGCATAAGAGTATGACATGTAGGATTAATCTCTTTGCAATATATATATATATATATATATATATATATAACTTATAATAAAAGAATTGAGTTTGTATGAGGTGACATTCAATGGATGCCGCCATGTGACATCATGGGAAGCTTTCTTTTAAATTTATTTATTTTGTATTTTTAAATAAAATCTATATCTATATTATCTTAAATTTTCAAATATGTTAATTAATATATTTTCCTTATTTTCCTCTCACATTTTTTAAATGTTAGTGAACTATTAATTATTTTAAAATTTCAAATATGTTAATTAATATTTTTATCTTTATTTTTTTCTTATTTTCCGCTCACAATTTTTAAACGTTAGTAATTTTTATGTATGACATTTTTTTTGAAAAAAAAATTACATCAAATTAACAATCGCTTTATTATCTTTCCAACGAGCACCATATATAGTGATATACAAAAACGAAAAAAAATGTTTTTTTAGTGAGTTTTTGTTCATGCAGAAAAAAACACAATGTATTTAGGTAATTTTTTATATAGGCAAGTCACTAATCATGTTATGATGGTACATATGTTTTTGAACCTACTATTACATATATGAATTGCCCATGTTCATGTGTTATAACGATATGCTTAGCATTAAAAGAGGTTGAGATTTTTTAATCTGCTGGGAACGTAGCATGAGAACCCTTTTGATAGTATAAACATTAGAACAACTTTCTTTAACATTAAAAGAGGTTGAGACTGTTTACTTCTTTTATCCTTTTTATTAAGTAATATTAGATTTTTTAACCCCGGGACACTCCCGGGGTAATCAGCTAGTATATATATATATATATATATATAGATAGATATAGATATAGATATAGATATAGATTATTGAAACATAATATTGGATAACCACAAGAGGTTAAGTTCTCATGCGTGAGTATGAGAATAAAGTTGAATTATAACTTTCAAATCATATATGAGAATAAAGTTGATATGTTTAATAATTAAGTTAATCATACATGACAATAGAGTTGAATTACGAATTTCAAATCTAAGCCGTCGGAGAGAGTGCAATAGGTATCTTTTAATTTTAGTTCTTTTTTTATTTTAGTTCTTCGTTGTCGATATTAAGTTACTACATTATACCATGGGAATGTCCCGGAGTTGAAAAATCAAATATGACATATTAATTTTACATATGAAATAGAATGATGCGTTTTACAGTTACATGCATGAAAGCTTCGGGTAACAGCTAACCTAAAACAATTAAAAATATATCTCAAATGTTAACGTCTAACCTTAAACAATGTATAACTCTAATATTAATATCTAACCTAAAACAATGTATAACTCCAATGCTAACGCATGTTGAAAATAGAATTCATATTTACTGATTTGAACATAATTAGTGACTTGGCTTCGGGTAGCAGCTAACCTAAAACAATTAAAAATATATCTCAAATGTTAACGCCTAACCTTAAACAATATATAACTCTAATATTAATATCTAACCTAAAACAATGTATAACTCCAATGCTAACGCATGTTGAAAATAGAATTCATATTTACTGATTTGAACATAATTAGTGACTTGCCTATACATGATTAATGATTTACGTGAACACTTTGAATTTTTTTCCTGTTTGAACAAAACCCAACAAAAAATAGTCGTTTTTTTTCTCCGTTTTTATATAGCACTATGGTACTCGTTAAAAAGATAATAAAACGCTCGTTAATTTGGTGTAATTTTTTTGTTTAAAAAATCTCGTATATAAAAGATATTAACGTTTAAAAATTATGGGAGGAAACATAAGAGAGAAAAATCTAATTTTGTTTTTAAATTATTTTTTTCTTAAAATATCTCAATTCCACATGGGATGACACATGACACACTCAAGAAGAAGAATGCCTCTTTAAGTGTCATGTCATTAAAATGGTTTTGGTTTATTATATGCCTAGATTATATATTTTTTTAACAATGTATATCATTTCAAAACCTTTTCTAGCGGGACTTGAATCCTTAATTTCAAGGGGATCTAAACCTTACAGATACATATGGTATTGGATGTAATGAACCGTGATGAGGATGGAAGGACAATGAAGATGGTTCTTGAAGTGATAAATCGTGATGAAGTGATGGACTCTGATGGTGGTATTAAATGTGAATAGTGATGGACCGCGAGGAAGAACAATGTGGTTTTTGTTTTTGATTATTCGCACAATATGTTTCTGAATGCTATGTGATGGAAACTAGGAAGGAAAGTGAAAAAGCTCTAGATTAAAGGTTAAAACATTGGGATGGGCCAGTAATGGATTAAAAAGTGTAAAATATTCATAGTTCAATACCTAAAAATTACATTCGGCCAATACTGGTATAACCTATTTTACTGACGGTACCTGGGTTTAATTATTGAGCCATACGGGTTTTACCGGTATTTTCATCGTCGTGTTTACAGGTGGGTGGGTTACCGGGTTTTCCCCGGAAATGGTGTTTGACGACTTGGGTTACTCTCGGAGTACTCGATTTGTCTCATGGGTGGCCCGAGTGTGCCCGGGTTTGATTTGATTGTCGTTAAATATATATATATAACAAAACTGTGGTGTGACACATGACATTAGATTAGGCCCTCACACCGATTGAGTGACATATGACATTAGGTTAGGCCCTCACACCCTTTAAGTGACACATGACACTAGGTGAGGCCTTCCTCCACCTTATTTCCCTCTAAGGTCGTGTCCACGAGTTTAATAAACGAAGGAAAAGAAGAAAAAGTGAATTAAGGAGAGAAAAGAGAGGGTGTGGAAAGAAAATATTTAATTAACTAGTGTGTTCCCGAGTTGAAAGGAAATGAAAAGAAAAGTATGCGTTTTAAGTTTAAAAATTCCTTCTAAATCTCTCTAATTCAGAAGGATGATAAATGAAGGAAACATCCTTCCATTTCCTTCCCATTCTCTCCTTAAAAAGACTGTGGATTCGGGATTCCTGACATCCTTCCAAATCCATTCTTTTCCTTCGTTAATTGAAACTTGGGAACACAGCGTAAAAGTCTTTTTCTCTCTAGTGTTTTCTCTCATAATTTTTAGACGTTAATAACTTTTATTTATGACATTTAAAAAAATTACACCAAATTAACTTAATGAGCGTTTTACTATCTTTCAACGAATAACATAGTGCTATACAAAAAACGAAAAAAACAACTTTTTAGTGGGTTTTGTTCATACACTAAAGAATAACCCAAATTAACCAATATTTATTTTTTTTGAATGGCCAAACAACTTTTATTAAAAAGCTAGTAAGGAGCTAGCGCAGAATCCGGGACAAAACCCACAATACAACAATCTGACATCATAGGCACACCTGCCCAACAGAAACCCAACAACACAAAAAAAAATAAAAAAATAGCCGACCCTAACCCATCCGAAGCGTATCAAATCTACCCCAAGAGTCCCACGACATATTAGACATTCTACCCCTATTTGTAATCCATAAGAACGACATAACTTTAACTTCTTCAAAAACCTTCCGCGTTGACACTTGCTTAGCATTGAAGATAAGATCATTCCTGGCTCTCCAAATACTCCAAAAATTAGTCAAAATAACACCATGAAACACCTTTTTTTGACGAGAACCCGACATAGTCGAAAGATGAAGTGTAATCAGGTCCTTTACATGGAAAACAAAGGATTGAGGAACTCTTCACCAGTCGAAAACAACTTTCCAAACATCCATTAGAGCCGCACATTCCAGCGAACAAATGGTCAACCGTCTCTACCGACACCCCGCATAACCGACAAACCTGAGAATCAACCTGAATATTACGGCGAGCCAAAGTTTCAGTAGTTGGAAGTCTATCTAGAAACGCTCTCCACGCCACGATACCCACTTTAGTCGGAACCCAACTACACCACACAAAATCCGTCTTCGGTAACTGATTGGAAGCGTGAAAGAGAGATCGTTTAATGCCTTTAACCGAGAAACCCACCTCTTTCCCTGTTGACCAATTCCAGGTATCTGAACCAGGCTGCAAACAAACTTCACGTAAATCTTCCAACAAATCAACGAGCTGCTGTTCTTCTATATTTGTGAAATTGTTCCTCCTCCAATCCCATACCCACTGTGAATGTTGACTTCCTTGAACTAGATGGTCCACAACATAACAAACACGATTCCTTTCCAAAGTATATAGGGCCGGATATTTATTTGCAAAACAATTACCAGAAATCCACCTATCGTGCCAAAACATGATTGTATGCTCACTTCTTAGATTACCTTTGACAATATTTTGCACCTCTACATTTAGGCGACCCAAAACACTTGGAATAGACGCTATTTGCTTCCAAGAGCCACCTATAGAGGCCTTCATAGGGATGTAATTTCAACCCCTACCTGATGCGTGTATAGACCACACCACCTTCCTCCATAGCGCATCTCTGTTTTCTTTAAACCGAAACCACCACTTCGAGAGCAAACCCAAGTTCGCATCTCTAAGCAAACCCAACCCCACACCCCCATATTCGATTGGAGCGACAACTTTTTCCCACGCCAACCAACTCATATTGTCGACATTATTGGTGCCTCCCCAAAAAACTTCAGCCTCACTCTCTCTAATGAATTAACTACTTGAATTGGCGCTCGAAAGATAGAAAAATAATAAAGAGGTAGGGAGCTCAATACCGACTTCAGGAGAGTAATTCTTCCCCGTATGAAAGCGTCTTGGCCTTCCACCTTGACAGCCACTTTTCGAACTTCTCAATAATCACATTCCAATTACGGACCAAATTCATGTTGCAAGCAATAGGGATCCCAAGATGAAGAAATGGTAATCGACCTGATGAACAACGAATCACCAAAGCAAGCCGGCCGATTTCATTTTCTTCAACACCAACTCCATACAAGCAGCTCTTTTGCGAACTAAATTTCAGACCTAAAACCAAGAATAAACCACACAAAATCCTCCTCAAATTAAGCGCATTAAAATCCGACCACTCCCCACAAAATACAACATCATCAGCGTACATAAAGTGCGACAAGAGAGGCCCCGAATCATCTACCCGTATGCCATGGAATGCACCTAACAAACATGCCCGTTTCATAATTCTAGAGAGCCCCTCCATGGCAATAATAAATAAGAACGGAGATAACGGGTCACCTTGTCGATGACCACACTCACAAGAGAACTCATACGTAGGGGATCCATTCACCAGAACAGAAGCGCGGGAGTTCTGGACTATGGACATAACCCACCCTCGCCATTTTGGAGAAAAGTTCATTTGTCTCATCACATCATCTAAATAATCCCATCTCAACGAATCATATGCTTTAGCAATATTGACTTTAAAAAGTAGGCCTTTCCTTCCGAACTTTTTCATCCAAGCAATCGCCTCATTCAAAATAAGCGGTCCATCTAGAATATTACGATCGCCAAGAAACGCCGTTTGCTCTTCCGAGATAACCCGAGGCATCACATTTTTTAGACACATCACAAGAACCTTTGAAAGAACTTTATTCAGAACACCAACCAAACTGATGGGTTGATAGTCCGATAAAGTAGCTTGATCCCGACCCTTTGGAATGAGCGCAATAAAAGCCGAAAAACACCCTTCCGAAACAACCCCTTTATCATGAAATTCCGAAAACATCTGCACAAAATCGGCCTTCAAGAAAGACCAAAACTTTTTTATAAAAACAAAATTTAGACCGTCAGGCCCCGGCGCTTTGTCGCCTTCACAATCCCACACTGCATCTGTTATTTCTTCCAAAGAAAACTCGCCTTCCAAGGCTAGTGCCTCATCTGGTGTCAAACGGGTAACACCTGGACAAGAAAATGGAGGTTTTGACCATCTTTTAAGTTCAAACTTATCCACAAAAAATTCTACAATCTTTTCTTTAACTGTAATCGGATTCGACACCCAATTTCCATCAACACTAATCCCATGTATACGATTACTTGCCGAATTCAACCAAATAATGTGATGAAAATATTTAGAATTTTCATCACCACCTACCGCCCATTTAACACGGAACTTTTGCTTGGCGTCAATCACATTAAGTCTATCTTCCTCAAACACCCCTTTTTTGGCATCAGCTCTACATTCCAATTCAATACTATTCAACAGACGAGTATCAGCAAGTGCCTCCAAATCCTCCATTTATTTCTTTGCTTGTAAAAACTTAATATTTTGTTTGTTCCGCTCCGCATTAATCCACAACCGGATGCGCCCTTTTAACTACTTTAGCTTTGCAGCTAGAGCCAAGTCCGGAGGTCCGGAAAAAACAAACTTATCCGAAATATTATTAACATAAGTCTCAAAGCCCGGATACTCCAACCACGAGTTAAAGACCCGAAATGGCGTATGCCCGAAATCCGTCTTCTTCAACGATAACACAATAGGACAGTGATCCAAAAGCAAACGTGGCAGGGCCGTAACATTCGCACCCGGCCATAATGCCAAAAAATCACTGCACACAAGAAATCCATCCAACTTACTCAACTTGTCTCCTGCGCTTGACATATAAGTAAACTTATGCCCGCCTATATTATATTTATACAACTCAGCAACACGAATAAAATCGTTAAAGACAGAAGCATTCTGAGAAACAAATTCAGAATTAACCCTTTCCTCCGGACACGTCACATCGTTAAAATCACCCATAAACAACCATAGACCACAAAGGGAACGTCGGAAAAATAATAAATCATTCCAAAAATTCCGTCTTGCAGCCGGGTCATTCGGGGCATGCACATTCGCTATATTCAGATTAGCACCTGAATGTACTAACAAACCCGACACTATCAACACGTGCTTCGATCTAATAACACCCGATTGTTTAAAACAAAGAGGATCCCCCCACGAGATTAAACCCCTCGCAGCCCCGTCCGAACAAACATAATCATATTGAAACTGCGAATTACCCCAACACTGTGATAATATGTGAATCGAAGGATCAGACAATTTCGATTCTTGAATTGCCAAAAATTCATTAATTAAGACTTCTCACCCAGCCCGGTTTCCCATTCCTCCTTTTCCCACGCACATTCAAAGATAGAAAATTCATTAATTACCCGATTCACCCATCTCCGCCAGAATCTCCTCAGCCACAACACCTGAAAAATGTTTCAAATCCATACCTACAAGGGCGCAAACCTGTTCGGTAGCATCAATTTCTGAGTTTATAAAGGACGACTCTTGAATCTGCTCGTTTAAGTCAACCTCTATGTGGGGGTCAATCAGAACCTCGGACTGCTCAACAACACCAGCCGGCTCATTGACTGGGACTAACGAACCCACCATGACCTCTGAAACATCCGGCCTTTCAACTTCCTCATGTAAATTAAGGTCTGGGCACCTGTGTTCTTGAGAGTTATCGCCAACAGTCTTCTTAGGAGATGAATTAAACATAAACCTTGGCCTCTTCCTGCTCACATAAGTATTGGACTTCTCCATATTAAATTCCAACGGCCCATTTGTATACTGCCCACTAGAATTAAAGTGATTTAAATGGGCTCCCAAATGTGGGCCCACACTTTGATCCACAGATTTAAAAAATGACCCGCTAACATTTCCAAAAACCGAATAAGGCAAGTCAACATTTCCTTGAATGCAACCCGAAAATCTCGGCTGATCATTAGGCATTCCGTTAGGCTCATCGTTAGCGGCCGGAACGTCATCAGAAACAACCAGAAGTTCACCGGAATTAGTAGGAAAATGGTCCCTAATCTCACCCTCCTCCATTTCGTCATTATGAACAACAATATCAACCGACTGGAATTCCGGTACCCACGACGAGTTTTCTTCAACAATCCAGATAGTATACGACGTATTCTTCCAAACAATTGTAATCTCTTCATCAATGCGAGAAGCCAACTCCGTTAACACATGGGTGAATCTGATTGCATTGTCATCACCATCCCACGAGAAGTCAGAAGGCTAAACAACATCACCAAACAAACTACCAACTTTATCAAACACTACTTTTTCCCGAACACATACCGGCATTCCCACCACTTTTAGTACCGCAATACGTTCAAAAGGAAGAGCTTGACCCGTCCATGGTATAACCGTAAGCAACACCTCCTTCCAAACTTGTTCTTGTTCCGAAACAAACGAATTCATCTCCACATCATCATGAAAAGTAATGAGCACCGGCAAACCTCCGATATACGAAACTGCAGCGTCCGGGAAGCCTGCTTCATGCACCATCTTTTTAGTCGCATGCAGACGTGCAATAGTATCCGTCGAACCCACCACTGTTCTCCCAATAGAATGAATCGGATACAATGCACCATTATCGTTCAACTGCAATACTTTTTTTTGACCCTGACGAACTCCTATAGACCGCATGAAACGCTGGAAAATCATCATTCCCCACATTCTTCTCTTTCGGAATCCAGACTTTTAACCAATATTTATTAATTTATAATTTTAATCTTTGTCTCTATTTTCATTATTTCTTTATTGTATAATACATAAATTTTTTATTATTATCTCAATTCTCTCTCATGAAATAATATTATTAAATCATAATTTTACGTTTATCTTTTATTTATTTAATATTTATTTTCTTAACTAATTTCTTTTATATTTTCACTTATTAAAACCATTTAATATTTTATTGATCCTGCAAAACAAGAAAAATATACAATGCAACAAGAGCAATGGAAAATACGCATACAAAAATTAAAATAAAGTAAACTAAATTAAACTACACAAACATCTAGACACTAAAAAATATTTTTACAAACAAAATATTAACAAGTGGCTAAATCAGTAACTCGGGGCCCTCCGCATAAGTAGTTAAGTTTAATATTAAATTAATAATTTAAGATAGTTAATTGTGTGGAAGACGAGAGTGATCTTGAAGTGTTGACTCCTTGATAGAGAAGCGAAGGCGACTACTGAGTAGAATGCATAACCTCTCCAGCGTGCGTCCACCTGGGGTACTTCGCCAGGGCCTCGCGTATAGCGGGCTCCTCAAACCGCGGTCAAGTCTTTCTCAATCTCTTTTAATGCTAAGCATATCGTTATAGCAATCTCTTTTAATGCTAAGCATATCGTTATAGCACATGAACATGGGCAATTCATATATGTAATAGTAGGTTTAAAAACATATATATATACTATCATAACACGATTAGTACTTGCCTATATATGATTAATAAATCACTTAAACACGTGTTTTTTTTCTGTATGAACAAAAAAAAACATTTTTTTGGTTTTTTGTATAGCACTATGGTGCTCGTTGGAAAGATAATAAAGCGATCGTTAATTTGGTGTAAATTGTTTTTTCCAAAAAAAATGTCATACATAAAAGTTACTAACGTTTAAAAATTGTGAGTGGAAAATAAGGAAAAAATAAAGATAAAAATATTAATTAAAATATTTAAAATTTTAAAATAATAATTAACATTTAAAAATGTGAGAGGAAAATAAGGAAAATATATTAATAACATATTTCGAATTTTAAGATAATATAGATATAGATTTTATTTAAAAAAAGAAAATAAAAATTTTAAAAATTTATCTTTTATTTAAAATAATAAATTCAATACTATCACCTCAAAGTGTCACCTCATTAATATTCAATTCTTAGGCCTACACTGAATAACAACTCATTAATATTCAATTCTTTTATTATAATATTCAATTCTTTTATTATAAGTTATAGATTATAGATATATAAACAACTAAATGTTCACATTATTGTAAAAAAAATACCCATATAGAGAATCTATATTCAGGTCGTCAATGCCAAACGACTTATTAAAGAATCCAATTTGACCACAAAACTAATAATTGAAGTCTAGAGTATTCAAACAAGTCGCCATTAATATTGGAGCCAATAAATATTACCCTTCATAGATGTCAAATATCATCCACACTCGAACACAAAACCCTTAATATCTCATCACAAACTTGTAATGGATGTCATAGTTTTTCTTCGTGACAACAATCTCTTGTCTCCTCTCTTTGTGCTATCTACAAGCATTCTTCTTTTGTTTATCGTCAAACAAACAAAACTATTACTTTCTAAGAGAACAATAAACCTCCCCCCAGGTCCACCACAATTGCCAATCATCGGAAACTTGCATCAAGTTGGGGACAACCCTCATGTGTCCACTGCCAAAATTGCCGAAAAATTCGGTCCTCTCATATCTCTCCGTCTAGGAAAGCAATTGCTTGTGGTGGCCTCTTCACCAGAGGCAGCCATGGGAATTCTTAAGACTCAAGATCGTCATCTTTCATCTCGTACAGTTCCTGCTGCTTTTCAGCAGGACGCAATTATACCTCACTCCCTCACATGGTCGGAGTGCAACCAAACATGGAAAAACTTAAGAACCCTTTGTCGAACTGAAATGTTCTCGACTAAAGCATTGGAATCCCAGTATAGAGTACGAGAGGAAAAGGTGGGCCAGTTGTTGGAATTTTTGCGTAGAAAGCAAGGACAAGTGATTGACCTAGAGGATGTAGTCTTTACTACATTGTTCAACACTTTGAGTTCAATTATATTTGGCAAAGATATGGTACAATTTTCAGATGCACATGGTAGTCGTGACTGGTTCAAAGAGTCGATGCATAAAGTAATTGAGTATGGGAGCCGTATAAAAGATGTTGGTTCATTTTATCCTATTCTTGAAAGATTTGATCTTCATGGAATAACGAAGGGAACCATGAAAGTGTTTGAGAAGGTATTTGCATATTTGGAGGTTATCATAGAAGAAAGAAGGTCTCTTATCAATTCTCCAACATGGTCATCAGAGCAAGCTCAATATTTTTTGGACCGGATGCTCGAAAATGGATTCTCAAGCAATCAAATCTATCAACTGGTTATGGTAAACATGTCATTTTTTTTCTAAACAATTAAGTTATGGCAAAATGGAAATTATTTGCATGGGATTGCATCACACATAAACTATCAATTGTTTTATTTTCTGTACTATGTAATTAAATTAGATAATGTTTTTGTTTTCAGGAATTATTGCTTGCAGGAACAAATACTACAACCTCTACGGTGGTATGGAACATCACGGAACTCTTGAGACACAAAGAAGTAATGTCAAAAGTAGAAGAAGAGATGATTAGAGTAAACAACTCAGATCAAATAGCATTATCTCAAAAATCTAAGTTACCTTACTTGGAAGCCTGCATCAAAGAAACTTTTAGATTGCACCCACCTGTCCCTCTTCTTCTTCCGCATTTGGCAGCGGATACCTGTGAGGTTATGAATTACACAATTCCAAAGAATACCAAAAATTTTGTCAATCTTTGGGCCATGGGCAGAGACCCTAAAATTTGGGCTGATCCGTTAACCTATAATCCAGAAAGATTTACTGACTCAAAACTGGACTTTAAAGGCCAAGATTATGAATTCTTACCGTTTGGTTCAGGTAGGAGGATGTGTCCAGGGTTGCCATCTGGTATCAAGAGTGTTGAAGTTATATTGTCGTCTTTGATTCGTGAGTTTGATTTTGCTCTTCCAAATGGTGAAGATTCATCAAAGCTTGACATAGAAGAAAAATTTGGGATTGCTATGAAAAGGAAAAATCCTTTGAAGCTAATCTTCAAAGAAAAACAACCGTATTAATCTGCTTAATTTATGTTGAGTGTCGTACTTTCCTATTTCAAGGCTAATAAAAAGTTGAAGTTTGTTTGTATGTAATTTTATGTATTTCAAGTTTGATTAAACGAAGCAACTGTAATGATTCATTTGCATGTTTGATTTTTTTGTTTTGGTAATATAAATAAAAATCCAATTATCATAGAAAAATTGGTTATAGCATGTGTAGTGAGGGACTTTAAACTTAAGCTAGCCGTTGGGGTGGTGGCCCAATGGTAGAAGCAAAGCTTCTAGGAACAACTAAGGGGGAGGTCATGGGTTCAAGTCCCACAAGGAGTGAAATTTGCCGTTCAAAAAAAAAAAGCCACCATTTAATAATTGGAACACGTGGTAGTGCAGTCAGCATGGGAGTTTTAAAAGGAAATGAGGTGTAATATTGGGGAACATTAAATTTAAGGCCCCATCTAAAAAAAGGGCCGGCGTACTTACTTTGGGGGGGGGGGGGGGGGGGGGGGGAGGGTGGCAAGCTTTGGTCGGTTGTTGATTTTTAAAGCCCCCATTGTCCAACGCTAAATCTTTAAGGCCCCTCAACTATTTTGTAAATTTAAGGCCCCCTGTAGTGGTGTTCCGGCGCTAAAGGGCCTTAAAATAGAATAAGACTCCTTTTCCCGCCCCACTACGGATGGTGTTACCAGAGGAGATTTCATAGTTTTTTTTTGCTCAATATGTCCCTAAAGTCTTTATGACTTTATAGTTTTCATATAGATAACGTCTATTTTGAAATATATATGTAGAAACATATATTTTTCCAACTGCATACATTTCAAATCAAAACAATACATAAACAAAAGTAATATATGTAAGAAAAAGTGCAATAGTCAATTGGTCATTTCAACAAAGTTCTTTTACGCCTTAATAATAAGTTTGGGTCAGAGTTGTCACTCTTGTGAAACTATGAGGGGACAAGCTGTAAAGTTCAAATAAGTTCCTTAATAGTCGGTTAACAGAACAATTAGGGATTAGGGCTTATATGTAGCTAGTTCAATTAGATCTTCAATTCATCTTCGATTGGTCTTACTAATAAAGTGCTTGTTCTTCATCTTGTTAATTATGTCAATTCTTTGGTGTTTTATAACAATTGGTATCAGAGCCTCATTGGCTCGATTCAAAGATTGAAAGTGTTAATTGGGTATCAAGATGGTTTCATCAAAGTTTGAGATCGAGAAGTTTGATGGAAGAAACGATTTTAGTCTCTGGCGTGTTAAGATGAAGGCACTATTAGTGCATCAGGGAGTCGTTGATGCATTATCAGGTGAAGCCAAGTTACCGACAGAATTGTCTGAAAAAGAGAAGAAGGATATTCTTGAGAAGGCTAACAGTGCAATTATTTTGAGCCTTGGTGATCGTGTTCTTTGAGAGGTATCAAAAGAGGCATCTGCTGCTGGGATTTGGTCTAAGTTGGAAAGCTTGTATATGATCAAATCTTTAGCCAACGGATTGTACTTGAAAAAGAGATTTTATACATTCCAGTTAGCACTTGGAATGACTTTGGAAGATCATATTGATGAATTCAATAAGATTATTTTGGATCTTGAAAAAATTGATATTAATTTTGATGAAGAAGATCAAGCAATAATATTCTTGACTTCTCTCCCACAGTCTTATGAACATTTTGTGGATACAGTAATGTTTGGGAGAGATACTTTGTCAATGGATGAAGCACTGGCTGCTATCACCTCTAAAGAGTTGCAAAAGAAGAATGATGGGCAAGAAGACATTGGGGCTGGTTTGTATGTCTGAGGAAGAATCGAGCTGAGGAATAATCACAAGATAAAGTTTACAAAGAGGTCCAATTCCAAATTTAAAACAAGATGCTATGTTTGTAACATTGAGAAGCATTTGAAGAAAGACTGTCTTGAGAAAAGAAAGAAGAAAGGTGAGGGTTCATCTTCAAGAAATCATGGAAGTTTCTCTCCTGATGATTCCCAAGACAGTTTTGGGAGTGGAGAAGTGTTGATGATAGTCAAAGGAGGGAAAATTCTTGAAGTGTGGATATGGGATTCTAGGTGTTTCTCTCCATATGCCACCTAATAAATAATTCTTTGATGAATTGAAGATGGAGGATCTTGGGTCTGTACAGTTGGGAGATGATAGACCATGCAGGATCAGGGGATATGGAAATGTAACATTGCAGTTAGAAGGTGGAGTCGCATTCACTCTGACTGATGTGAGGTATATCCCTGAAGTAACTAGAAACTTGATTTCTCTTGGGACATTAGAATAGAATGATTATAATGTGAATTTGAGAGATGGAAAGGCTAGAATTGTAAAGGGTTCCATGGTAGTTTTGTCTAGAACAAGAGACAAACTATAACATCTATGTTTTAGATGGGAAAACCATGGAAAAAGGGTATGTTTTGTGTAGAAAAAGATCAAGGGTAATATGGTCAATCTGTGGCATAACAGACCGGGACACATAAGTGTTAAGGGATTGAATGAGTTGAATAAATGAAATTTGTTCAAAGATTTAAAGGAACAAAATGACAACTCATGTGAACACTGTGTGATGGGTAAAGCCAAAAAGGTAAACTTTATGGTAGGCAAACATAGTTCTAAACAAGTGTTAGACTATGTTCATGCTGACCTATGGGGGTCTGCAAAGGTGAGTTCACTAGGGGGTGCAAGGTACTTCTTGAGTTTGGTTGATGATTATTCAAGAAGACTTTAGGTGTATATGTTGAAACACAAGGATGAAGCTTATGAAAAGTTCAATGAATGGAGAGCCCTAGTTGAAAATGAAAGTGAAAAAAAGTCAAGAAACTCAGGACAGATAATGGGTTAGAATTTCGTAATGGTTGGTTTAATAAGTACTGTAAAGAACATGGGTTGGAAGGCACTTGACAGTCCCTGGTACATCACAACAAAATGGTGTAATTAAAAGAATGAATAGGACCATACTTAACAAGATGAGATGTTTATTATTAAGTTCAGGCTTACCTAAGATGTTTTGGGCAGAAGCTGTGTCAACTTCTGCATATCTCATAAATAGGTCCCCTTCAATAACTGTAGGATTAAAAACACCCATGGAAATGTGGCCAAGAAGAACAAGTGATATTTCTAATTATAAGCATTTGAAAGTGTTTGGTTCTTTGTGTTATGCTCATACAAATCAAGGAAAGTTAGAAGCCAGGGCAGAAAAGTGTATTGTGCTTGGCTATCCTGATGGGGTGAGTGGCTATAGACTATGGAAAATGGAAGGGAATGGTGGAAGGGTCAAGCTGAGTACAAATGTGGTCAAGTTCAGAGAAGACATCATGCATAAGGATGTGAAAAATGATAGGGGTAAGACAATGTGGATCGTTTTATCACAAAGAAACAGTTATATCACACGAGTATTAGTAAATCAGGTGCAGAAACCCTAATTCACATGCAAAATGATACGAATCGTAATCAGAACACATTAAGATCCATTTTCAAGTCGTTTTCCATTAATATTATAAAGATAATCATTACAATATAGAATATTATGAAAAACAGAAGTTTTCAGAAGTCTCCTAGACACACACTCGAAACACACACACCATAAATGGCCAACTATTCTGTTTCTAAACACAATTCACCTATATATAGACCTTCCATTTGACCTCTTAAAGGTTCGAACGAACCATTCGACACTGCGAGGACTCGAATGAACACAATAAACATCATCAAAACTCCATTCGACCCTGAAGTTCATCCTTCGACCTCACGATGGTGCAAATGAACAAGTAGATTATCAAAATCTTCAAATCTACGTCTTTATTCGTCGAATCCGAAAGCGACGGCCACAATATGAACCTACAGATAAAAGAGTTTGAAGATAGTGTTGAAATTGAGGTGGAGGATCATCAAAAATATGATAAAGACTTTAGTGCAAATAAAGAAGCCTCTACATCTGTCTCACCAAGGGTAGAACAGTCAACTTACAGTCTAGCCAGGGACAGGCCAAGAAGAACAATAGTTAAGCATGCAAGACTTAGAGTTGATGAAAACATATCTTCTTTTGTCTTCAACATAGCAGAAATGGAAGACACCACTGAACCCTTATCTATGATCAAGCTATTAGCTCATTTCATAAAGAAAAATGTATTGATGCTATGAATGAAGAGATGGACTCCCTTTATAAGAACCAGACATGTTTACTTGTTGAAAAACCTGAGGGACAGAAACTTGTATCTTGTAAATGGATGTACAAGTTAAAGGAAGGGATAAAGGGTTGAGAAGCCTAGGTATAAATCCAGATTAGTGGCTAAGGGGCACACACAAAGGGCTGGTATTGATTACACATAAATTTTCTCTCCTGTTATGAAACAAACATCCATAAGGGTAATTGTGTCTTTTAATGCAAATGAAGACTATGAGCTGGAGCAGTTGGATGTGAAGACTGCATTTTTGTATGGAGTCTTGGATGAAAAGCTATACATGAACTAGCCTGTAGGTTATGAAGTGGCCGGACAAGAGGACAATGTATGTTTATTACAAAAATCACTTTATGGTTTAAAACAGTCCCCCTATACAGTGGTATTTGAGATTTGATAAACATATGATTGGCTATGGATTTATCAGAAGTGAATATGATAATTATGTGTACATGAAAGAGTATGAAAAGGGGGAATATGCCTATTTACTGTTGTATGTAGATGACATGTTAATAGCATGCAAAGATAAACAACAAATCAGACTCACTAAGGATATGTTGATGAGTGAGTTTGAAATGAAAGATTTGGGAAATGCTAGCAAGATTCTTCGTATGGAAATTGAAAGGAATAAAGAACAGAAGTTGATCTGTCTTTCTCAAAAGTCATATGTGAGAAAGGTGTTAAAGATTATAGTATGGAGAACTGCAAAGCAGTTACCATTCCTCTTGCTTAGCATTTTAAGTTGTCTTTGCAAGTTAAATGTGCCACCCCGAGTCTAGCAAGGCCCAGGATAGTTGAGGAATCCATTACAAAGCCCGTTTATTCATGCTAACCCAGACATTCACAAGACATTTTGTGAATAATCAACACATGAAATCGTAGAATCTTTGATTTAATCTTCACGACACGTGTATCATGAGATAACAAATCCACACAACATATGTTCAAAAACAAATTAACAGATGACATTGTTACGGTGATAACAAGCTATAACACAAACATATTGGCATCAAAACGATGGATTAATTGTCACACCCTCAAATTTCCACTGCGGGGTTTATACCGCGAGGCGCATGACAAACCAGGATCCCATAGCCATAAGTCACATGAACGACTCTAAATGCCCAAACCATTTAGTTCGTTATTGAAAAACTAAGTTTAAAAGTTAACCAAACCATTTAGGTAATAGCGGAAGCGAAATAGAAAACAGTTAAGTAAAAGTATGCGCAAAACACCGCACCCAAAACCAAAAGTGAATAAATAAATATTCAAAAATAATAAAGTGTTCATATCCCAATGAGACTATATGATGCATGCCCTACTCGTGCTCCATACCTAACGACCTGCAAAAGCATGCTAGCGTGTGTCAACATAAAGTCGGTGAGTTCACAAAGTAAAGTAGGTGAGTAAATAAACGTGTAGATTTTCCCAAAACCAAGTATCCACAAATAAAAGCGTAGGCCTCCCAGACCAAGTAACCATAAGTAATAGCTAATTCACATGTCAGGGGTAGCTAGCCCACTCATGATAACTAACACGGTAATACCGAACTGCTAAACTACGAACTCCCACAATAGGGAACTTAAAGTGCCTTGCATCATTGCCCATCAACAATGATAATAAAGTTAAGTTATAGTTCACACCCATGCTCCCAACACGATGTGAGGTTTGTGAGACCTAATAGCGCTATCAACTAATAACCCGCTTGCCCACTAACAATTCATTCGGTATTTAGAAGGACTTCAACGATAGGGTTGGTTTAGTTCATCAAGGACATAAAGCATGAATTAGTAAAAGTAGATTCACCCCGTAAACCTAGCACCCCAAAACCGGGATGTGTAAAAAGTAGTCCCAAACCGGACTATGAAAAAGTTAAGTAAGTTGTCTCCCCGAGACACATGCTTTGAGAAAAAGTAGTGAAACTCACCTTTGGTTGCAAGCAATTGATCCAAACTCCGCAAATAATGTGCTACCGACTCCCTATGACAAGTGTCACTAAGTGAATGTGTAATATCATTACACCATATGACCCGTTTGTCCAAGACGTTTAAGAGTTCAAAACCATGTAAGTGACACCTAATGATTCTACATGCACAAGTAAGCCCTACGAACCCGTTGGTGAACATATTGATTTATCATCAGTTTTACACTTCATATATATCTCATATAAGTTTCCATTCAAGTTCATGTCAAATACGTACCATATAAGGCTCCAAATAGTCACATAAACGTACACTACACAATTTGCGTTTTTAAAACAGATTATGCGCTGTGAAAACTAATTTATTAAAAATACTTATCCAGAAAATTACACTCTTAAAAGATTACTAAATATTCCAGGGGGTCTATCGGACAATTCCATATTTTTAGTTCGTGAGAAAACCATGCACAAAAATTATGAGAAATCACACAATACAACTATGTCTAGAAAATACTCACAACAGATCAGATTAGTAGAAAAATTCCAAAAAATGTGTATTCATCCAAACGAGATGAATCTACTTGGAAAAGTCAAGTTTCATCAATTTCGACCTACTGACCAAATTTCATAATCTAACTCTTTGGGAAGCTAAAGTTATGATCGTTTAAAGTTGACCCATTTTACTAATCCGAAAATCTGATATGACCTTTAATCAAAGAAAATTCCAAAAACCTATCAAACGACATCCAAAACAGATGATTTTGCCCATTTTGAAAAGCTAAGACCATGTATGATATTTTCTTTCAAGGAAATCATCAAAACAAGTATTTTAACATCACGTTACAGCCTCTGCAAATCGACCTAATCATTCTGTCCAGATTCTAAATCATGCATAAACCCTAGTTTT
Organism: Ambrosia x helenae; assembly: GCA_030844895.1. Taxonomy (NCBI): domain Eukaryota; kingdom Viridiplantae; phylum Streptophyta; class Magnoliopsida; order Asterales; family Asteraceae; genus Ambrosia; species Ambrosia x helenae. Next base: position 72,938,529 of record CM061225.1, on the reverse strand, counting down.
AACCATTATCTACGCACATAATCGATCAATAATACTTAGCAATCATCCTACCATATCAATAAGACATAACCTGATCAAAAGCTAGCAAGATAGAAGTTAAACATCATCAATCATAAACCCTAGAAGCCTAAAACATCAAGAACATGAAAACTCATGCAATACATACAACAATCATCGCATTACCTCACGTTTAACCCCATTAATCTTTATGAATGACAAGTTATAATCTTTATGAAAACATTTTAGACCTGGAAAAACTTGGCTATGATGTTTTAAAACATATTAGAGAAGATTAAAACATAAGATATTGAGTATTATACCGAAAGCACATCAAAAACACAAACCGATTGCTCTCCAAGCTTCCGATTGATGTTCTTGAGCCTTAGCAGGTGTTTGAGGTTAATATTTTCGTAAATAGGTAGTAGGGGGCAATTAGGGTTGAGTTTATGAGGTAACTCGGGGCTTAAGATTGTTTAAATAGGAGTTTAAGGCGGTTTTGGTTCGTCAGATACCCGCGAGCGGCCGCTCGTTCTGAGTGAGCGGCCGCTCACTCAGCCTGGGCTCGTTCCGAGTGGTCTGGTCCATTATATCGCGTGTTTTCTTTGATGTTTTCGCTATTTTGGACCATAACATGTGTAATCCCATGTGTTAAGACCCCAACCATCCTAACGGTCCACCCATTACTATTTTTAATAACACTTTCAGTTTAAGTTCACGTAATCACATACAGTTTACACATAGTTTCACAGAAGCATATAATTGCATTCAATCTCAATCAATTAATTCATAATTATCTAATTTCACAAATCACCAATGTCCGGGGTTCACTACTCATGTATATAGTTTGGTAATTCCCGAATTACCACTTCATGCAGTTATTAACCTATAATTGTGCAGCGTGTGACTTATCTAGCTAACCCAGTTAAGTAGAATGCAAGGAATGTAACTACAAGTAACTAGAGTTTAGTTAAAGCGAGAACCTGAAATTGCGGGGTATCACATTAATCACTAAATTACACAACATCTAGCTACATGTACACATATTCATGTATGCGAGGTTCAATCACAACTAACGTAAATCCAACCCCATACCAAACTATATATGGACATACATATACATGTACACCCACAAACAAGACCTGAAAACACAAGTGTATGAATATCTATGCATACTTGCGATCCATATAGACAAAATATTAGCCCTAGAACTAAACAAAAACACTCCCACATGCTCACACAAGTCCACGACCATGTACACAAGAACAAGCACCATCCAAGGTCCCAATAAAACGCATTTTACCTACAATGGAAGTAAACTATACTATGATCTCAATCCATGCAAGACAACTAACTAAAAACACCATGTTCTTTCCCTAGAAACTTTTGGCCTATCATTTCCAAGACAAGGGAATGTGTGATGATTTTAGACATTATCTAACTCACACAAGACACACAAAAAACACATGTATATATATATATATATATATATGTATATATATATATATATGTATGTATACGGATACACACACATGATGCATGCTTGGATGTGACAAAACACTTACCCACACACACACACACACACACATATATATAATATATATTATATATATATATATATATATATATATATATATATATATATATATATATATAACCGTATATACACAGACTCACACATCCTCATCATCATCATCTAATCACCATCTTAACTAGAATCACTAACACCTATGCCGTACACTAACACGGATTCTAACTTTCCACACCCCTAATTCCCATGCCTATTGACCTTCTAAAACAATCCAAGTCCCTTCCTAAGGTTGGCCTAGAGCCGTCCTACATGCTCCAACAACAATATATAAGTCAACTCCTTACCTAGTTTGGAAGAACACCTTTAAGCCACAATGGAAATGAATATGTTGACCTACCGTGTATGTGAACCAATCTAACCTTCCAGTTCTTGTATATATATCGGCCAAAAGAAGGAAGAACAACACATCCACAACAACAAACTCACTAACACATTGATATAACCCTCTACGTTGGAACACCACTCGGCCGAACCCAAACCACCCCAAAACCGAGCCAACATCGAACCAAAGTCAATTCCCATAGCCCTCGGCCCTTATTCACAGCCTTAGGAGGTCGAAAGTGGAAGGAAAACCAACTTTGGATCACATTGATCTTCACTCTAAGTATTTTTGTTGTGGTATATTAACTAACTAATCTATGCATCATTTGTATCCATGTTTCGGCCCACATGACCTCACTTGATTAGTCTTTCCACTCGCACACACACATACAACCGTGAAAAGTTGTTATAAATTGGTTATAGTGCTCAAAATGTTAAAATAATTATTAAAAGAGAACATTTATGTAAATACCTACATGTGGTATGTATACACACAAATGAACACACATATATATAGGCATACATACTCACACACACACACACATATACGAGTATATGCGCGTGTGTATAGGGCTGTTTAGAAGCCAAGACAATCGTTTTTTAACTTAAAGTTTGATATGTATATATATATATAATGGTGATTTTGGAAACATACGTTAGGAACCAAGAAACATATGTTAAATGAGCTTTAAATCAAGGTTTTTGGAAAAAACATATGTTAACCACCTAAATATATATGTGAACTTTGGTAAAACCTGAGAAAATGACATTTTTATACAAGAAAGACCTAAAACATGTGTTAACACGCCCTATTTGGTACAAATAACTGGCACACATACCACATGATAGCATGTAGAAAACCAAGACATTGGTTTTTGCCACAAATGGTTAATCACAGACAAACGGTGTGTGAGACATATGGGCAGCCGTGCATAAACACACAGTCAATAAAAGTACAAGTCGGGTGAACAATTGCAAGGTAAATAGTACAATACATAGACTTAAGTTGTCACACCCTCAAATTTCCACTGCGGGGTTTATATCGCGAGGCGCATGAGATACCATGATCCCATAGCCATAAGTCATATGAACGAACTCTAAATGCCCAAACCATTTAGTTCGTTTTCAAAAACCAAGCTAGGTTAAGCTGCGAAAGCGTAAACCAAATTTAACCCTTTTAAAACCATGCGCAAAACAACGCGCCCAAATTAAAATCATATGAAAGAAAATGTAAAAGCATAATATGTAATTTAGATGTATGCCCAAGACCCCAAATGCAGTGAAGTGTGTCGTGCTTTCTAATCCTGGCACCGGAAGCTAACTACCTGCGAGAGCATGTAAATCGTTGGTCAACAAACAATGTTGGTGAGTTCACTAAGTAAAGTAAATGAGTATGTAACTGCGCTGGTTTCCAAAACCACGTAAACAAGTAATTGAGTTGGTTCCAAGAACCGTGTAAACACTAGTTCATCGTATGTCAAGGGTAGCTAACCCATTCATGATAACTAACACCGATATACCGAATTGCTAAAGAATGTGTAGTCACAAATGTGAGCTGCATGCCTTACATCATTACCTATCAACAATGATAAAATCTGTTAAGTTATAGTTCACTCCCGCGCTCCCCGAGCCGGTGTGAGGTTTGTCACACCTAATAGCGCTATTAACTAATAACCCGCTTGCCATAACCCGGCAACTCATTCGGTATGTGAAGGACTTACAGATGATAAAGTTGGTTTAGTTCATCAAGGACACAGTTTGCGAACTAGCAAAACCCGACTCACACAAGGAGTCAAAAACCGACCCACACAAGGATCCATAGCATCCCAACCCGGGATGTGTAAGTAGTCCCAAACCGGACTAGAAAATAGTAGTCCCAAACCAGACTAGAAAAGAAAAGTAAGTTGTCTCAACCCGAGACGCATGCTTTTGAGTAAAGAGTAGTGAAACTCACCTTAGATTGCACGTGAATAATCCAAATTCCTCAAACAGAAATGAGCTACCGACTCCCTATTACAAATGTCACTAGGTGAGTATATGTGCATAACTAACACACCATACAACTCGTTTGTCTAAGAATTTTAAAGTTCAAACCGTGTAGTGACACCTAATGACTCTACATGCACAAGTAAGTCCTACGTATCCTGTTGGTGATCATATTGATAATTATCAGTTTTATACCTCATACACATCTCATATAAGTATTCATGCAAGTTCATGTTATATACATACCATATAAGACTCCAAATAGTCACGTAAACATCCCTTACACAATCTGCGTTTTCAGGGAAGATTGTACGCTGTGAAAAACGAATTATTTAAAATACTTAACGAACGAATTAAACTCCCAAATTTTTACTGAATATTCATTGGGACTCATTTGATAACCCATAGTTTTTTTTTGTCTCACAACCAAACACAAAAATTATTAAAATTCGTACAACACAGCTATGTCCAGAAAATTTCCACAGCAGGTCAGTTTAGTAGACAAATTCCCAAAAATTTTGTATTCACCCAAATGAGGTGAATCCAATTGTAAAAGCCAAGTTTTTCCAATTTTGACCTACTGTCCAAATTTCATAACCTAACCCTTTGTAAATCTCGAGTTATGACCGTTTAAAGTTGACCCAATTTATAATTCCGAAAATCTGATATGACCTTTAAACTTATAAAATCATGAATACCTATCAAAACAGGTCCAAAACGCATGATTTTGGACTTTTTGAAAAGCTAAAATCATAAGTTATGTTTTAGCATCAGAAAACAATCAAATTATACATGTTAATCACCCTATAACAGCCCTACAATTCGTCACAATGAATCTGTCAGAAAATCAGAATTCTAATAACATGCTTCTCATGAACCCTAATCATTCTTATTAACCCATAATCATAAAATAACTCATATTAAAAGAATTCAATCCATATTATCACATTTAAATCTATGTATTTACGTACCACATACCCTAGATATGATTTCTATCAACAATACTCATAACAATCACAACAAACATTCAAGATATCCTACATACATGATTTGCGATTCTAGCATGCATATTTCCTAAAGTTTTTACAACTTTTCCAGCCTAAAATCACATCATACAACATGTAAAACACATACCTTGAATTGCTAGAGTCCCTAGAATCACAAGATAACACCCGAAATTGCTTGAACTAGTGGAAAATTGATGAAGATTGAGATTGAAAGGTGGTTGTGGGGTTGCTCCTAATCCACGGCGCAAGGGGAGTGTCTAGGGTTTGTTTTTGTTTTTGTTTTTTGTTTTTTTGTTTTTTTTATTTTTATAAACAATACACTAAGTTTAGGGTCATGGGCCAAGGTTTCGGGCTCTAGTGGTTTTTATCTGATAAGCGAGCCCAATAGCCCTATCTAACTCTCGAGATTAATCCCGGCAATAATAGTCCTACCAACTCATATAAAACTACTGTTTTATCAATTCATATTATGTTTACCCTAAGTGCACATATCCCATAACGTTTACGTACAAGTTAACTAACACGCAATATTTCACATAAGCATGCAATTCACGTACACGTGTTATTCAACATTCATCAACACCCAATCATTCATATAATCATGCATGCCTAACAAATCACCAACGTTCGGGATACAGGATTCGTGTGTGCGTCAAGACAATTATTTTTCCTAACTATAACGTACGTTAATACCATCTAACATATGTTATTATCCCATGACATATCAAAAGACCTTCTTAGCTAACCTTAGTTATGCGTTTAGTCACGAAGGTACATGCAAGTTAACTAGAGCTCAGTAAAAGTAATATTTTGAAAATGCGGGGTGTCACATCATCCCCAAGTTGAAAAGAATTTCGTCCCGAAATTCAGCAAGTAAACAGTGAAGCCAGTGTAAAATTGTATGCTTGGTTACCGGATGTCACATCATCCCCAAGTTGAAAGGAATTTCGCCCCGAAATTCACTTTGAGATAGTTGCTTTACGTTTAGTGTTTGGTTTATGCATAGTTTCAGGTTCAGTAAAGAGATGTGGGTATTTAAGCCGCATTTGATCCATGCATTCCCATGTGTATTCCGGTCCTAGACGGTAATTCCATAGTACCTTAATAATAGGTATAGTGTTTTGTCTGAGTTTCTTGACGCCCCGCTCAAGAATCTCCACCGGTTCTTCCATGAACCGTAGCTGATCGTCCACCTGGATCTCCTCCGGTGGCACCACCAGTGTTGTATCCAATAAGCATTTCTTTAAGTTTGATACGTGGAATACGTTGTGCACTCCACTGAGTTCATCAGGCAAGTTTAACTTGTAAGCTATCGGACCAATCCTTTGACAATCTCGAATGGTCCAACATATCGTGGGTTCAATTTTTCCCCGTTTTCCAAAGCGTATCACCCCCTTCCAAGGTGACACCTTCAATAGGACCTTGTCCCCAACCTGGAACTCCAAAGGTTTCCTACGCTTATCAGCGTAACTTTTCTGTCGATCACGAGCAGCAGTCATCGATTTCTGATTTGCACTATCTCCTCAGAAGTTTCGTGCACAAGTCCGGGACCTGTTAGCTGGTTATCCCCAACTTTAGTCCAGCGGATGGGAGATCTACACTTGCATCCATAAAGTGTCTCTAAAGGCGCACTCTGTATTGAAGTGGGGTAACTGTTGTTATACGAGAATTCAATCAAAGGCAAGTGCTTATCTCAACTGTTGCCAAAATCCGCCACGCACGCTCATAGTAGATCTTCCAATGTTTGGATGGTTCATTCACTCTGTCCATCCGTCTGTGGGTGATAGGCTGTGCTCATATCTAAGAGAGTTCCCAAAGCGTTTTGGAGAGTAGTCCAAAAATGAGAAGTGAATCGCGCATCGCGATCAGATATAATAGAAGTAGGCATCCCATGCCTAGAGACTACCTCCTTGACGTAGAGATTTGCTAGTTTCTCCAGCGAGTCTGTTTCCTTTATTTCTAGAAAGTGTGCCGATTTGGTTAAACGATCCACGATAACCCAAATCATGTTATGGCCCGTTGGCGTTCTAGGAAGCTTTGTGATAAAATCCATAGAAATTCCATCCCATTTCCACATAGGGATTTCTAGTTGCCGGAGTAGGCTTGAAGGTTTCTGATATTCAATCTTAACCTTCGCAAAAGTCAAGCACTTACTAACATAAGTGGCTATTTTAGCTTTCATGTTTGGCCACCAATAAAGAGTTTTAAGATCTTGGTACCTCTTGTCCGAAACAGGATGTACCGAATATCGAGAGGTGTGAGCTTCATCGAGCACCAGTTGCCTGAGATCCCCAAAATGTGGTATCAAGACTCGATTCATAAAGTATTGAAGACCATCCGTCTTCAGTTCCAAGTGCTTATCCGCACCATGTAAAGTTTCAAGCCCAATGTTTTCTTCTTTCAAAGCCTCGCCTTGGGCTTCACGTATCTTATCAGGAAGATTTGAATGTACGGTAAGTTGTAAAGCTCGCACTCGTTTGGGTTTCGTTTCCTTACGACTGAGGGCATCAGCTACTACGTTAGCTTTCCCTGGATGATATTGATGGCACAGTCATAATCATTCAGAAGCTTGACCCATCGACGCTGTCGCATGTTCAGCTCCTTTTGATCGAATATGTGTTGGAGGCTCTTGTGGTCAGTGAATATCGTACACTTCTCCCCATAGAGATAATGCCTCCAGATCTTTAGAGCAAAAACCATTGCTCCCAGTTCCAAGCCATGGGTGGTGTAATTCTTCTCATGAACCTTTAATTGACGTGAGGCATACGCGATCACCTTATCACGCTGCATCAGCACACACCCTAACCCTTGGATATACGCATCACAGTACACCACGAAGTCCTTTGTACCCTCAGGTAGTGATAGTATAGGTGCACTGCAAAGTTTCAACTTTAATAATTGAAAGCAGATTCTTGGGCATCTCCCCACTTGTAAGTAATACCCTTCTGTGTCAAAGCAGTGAGGGGTTGGGTGATCTTAGAGAATCTCTCAATGAATCTATGATAATATCCCGCAAGACCAAGAAATTGGCGCACCTCTGTGGGAGTTTTGGAGCCTCCCACTTTTTAATAGCATCAATCTTGGCGGGATCGACATGTATTCCTGCCTTGTTAACCACATGTCCAAGAAATTGGACTTCTCGAATCCAAAAGTCACATTTAGAGAATTTTGCATACAACTGCTCATTTCTCAAGAGTTCCAAGATCAGCTGCAGGTGTTGCTCGTGCTCTTCCCTGCTCTTGGAATAAATTAGTATGTCATCTATGAACACTATGACGAATTTGTCCAAATAAGGCTTGCACACGCGGTTCATTAGATCCATGAACACAGCCGGTGCATTGGTTAGCCCAAATGGCATCACCAAAAACTCATAATGTCCATGACGAGTTCGAAAGGCTGTCTTCGCCACATCCTTCTCTCGGACTCTCAGTTGATGGTATCCTGACCTCAAGTCAATCTTAGAATAGAAACTCGACCCTTGAAGCTGGTCGAACAAGTCATCAATACGAGGTAAAGGGTAGCGGTTCTCAACCGTTACTTTGTTCAACTTCCGATACACATGCGGAAACTCCCACCCTTCTTCTTATCAAACAAAACTAGAGCTCCTCATGGCGAAGAACTAGGTCTAATAAAGCCCCTATCCAATAGCTATTGGAGTTGGGTAGACAGTTCTTGAAGTTCGCCTAGTGCTAGGCGGTATGGTGCGCGTGTAACTGGAGCTACTCTAGGTACAAGGCCAATTTGAAACTCCACTTGACGAACAGGTGGAAGTCCAGGTAGTTCCTCTGGGGAAAATATCTGGGAAATCTCGGACTACTGGGATGTCCTCAATCTTAGTTTCAGTTTCAGTTTCATTTTCAGCTCGAGTGTCACATATGTTAGCCAAAATGGCTGGATAGCCCTTACAAATACACATCTGGGCTTTTCAAGAAGAGATGATGCCCACCATGGCACCACCATGATTACCCTGTATAGATAAAAGTTCTCCACCTGGGAGGGGGACACGAACAATCTTCTCCCGACAGAGAATTTCAGCGGGATGCTTGGACAATCAGTCCATGCCAACCACGAGATCAAAGCTTCCAAGGGTGATAGGTAAAATGTTGATGGCAAACGATTGCCCATCCAACTTGAGCTTACAGTCACAATGGGTGTGGGTTACCTCAACAGGCTTCCCACAATGGGTGTACGGGGTATCAAGAAAAGTAGGAACCATCCCTAGTTGTTTGCTAAGTTTTGATGACACAAAACTATAGTCCGCACCAGTATCATATAAAATAGAAGCAAGAGTGTCGTACCCGTCACGACATTGTTATCAGTCCTAGCTTCCCCAGAGCCAATCACAATTGCTATTCCACGAGCCCCATTGTTGTTGTTACCGTTGTGGTTATTGTTTGTTGAAGGACTTGTACCTCACACTATCCCACGTTCTCTTGCTATCACCAAAAGTAGAAGATGAAGCTGTATGCTTCGGAAAAGTACCATGCTCAACAGCCTCATCAATGAGTTTGCGAGCCAGGTGAAAGATTTGTTAGATTCTGGGTAGGTGAGCTGCAATGGCCAAGCCATGAATATGAGGGACCCACCCTTTTGGTTTGAAATTCGATCCGCTGGTAAAGTTGGTTAATTAGATTCGAGCTCAAAGTATCCAACTCCTGTAGCTTGGTAGTGTAGGCGTCGATCTCAGACCCATCCGTCTTTATATAACAAATTTCTAGGTTTCATCACAGGGTGTTACGTTCTCCATCCAAGTATCTGTAACTCATTGAGTGTGCATGTAGCATACATTACCCCATCCTGCCTGGGACAAATGCACATGGAAAAGACTTATACTTTCGAAGCAATCAGACGGTCTCCTTCAGTTCTGTTGGAGTTATCGAGGTTTACAACCAATAAAAGGCTTGAAAATACGATGTGCGTTCAAGGAATAAGAAAGTTCAAATGTGGAAGTCAGGGGAAAAGAATGATTTAGCAAAATAGATCTTTACTAGCTTGGAAAGATGCGAGGGCCTCAACCACCCTATCGTTGATCATAAGAACTCAGTCTTATCTAAGTTAGCAAAGGGGATTGAAAGAAAAGATAGGTAAGAAAAGGTAAGATCCAATCGTCTCCATGCTCTGTCTAGATAGTAGAGCCTTCATCCTCACTTTCTATGTGCTCGTCCTGCTCAGGTTCCCCTTCCATCCCTTATCCTTCCTCTTTTGCGATGTCAGTGTTATATGGTTCTTATCATATACAGTCTCCTTCTCCGGTCCTGTGTAAGTAAGCTCAATGGTCAACATCACAATTCGTTCCTCCAATCGTGACTGTCAGTCACTGGTAGGTTTCGTCTTCCTTTGAGATGTTGCACTACATCGCAGGCCTTACGTAACTCCCTAAGAGTGTGTGTAACAAGCCCCGATCTAACGTGTTCCCATGAATCTACCATATACTTATGAGTAACAGGGATATGCAGTCATACGTCCGCCCGCTCATACTAGGCGTAAGGTACTAAGGTAAGAAATAAGTTCTATATGCGTAACCCAGTCCCGTCTGAGTTTCGAATGGAAGTAAGAAAGATCAAGTAACAAGGAACAGAAAATAATTGTCTCCTTGCTCAGTGAAAAAAAAATATAAGTCTCAGTATTTGAATTTCTTCACAGTTGATTCGATTTAATGGTACCATGTCATGCGCATCGTGCAGCTTCCTGTGTATGTGCGCCACAACGCTCGTAAGGGCTCCCTCCCTTGTACAATTGTTGTTTCTTCATCCATGAGGTTTGTTAGGATACTACTCCTAGTAATGCGCCACCTGGTGTAACCCTAGGTTACCACCATTGACTTGTTCAGAATTAGGTCTAGAAATAGAAGATAACATATATCCCGAAATCATATATTGTAGATATATGTAGCTAAAAGCTATTTATGCACTTAAGTTGTGAGTGTACTTATGCTATGATGATTATAGACTAGACTCAACATGCAGTCCTAGTTCACTATAACCAATGGCTCTGATACCAATCTGTCACACCCTCAAATTTCCACTGCAGGGTTTATATCGCGAGGCGCATGACATACCAGGATCCCATAGCCATAAGTCATATGAACGAACTCTAAATGCCCAAACCATTTAGTTCGTTTTCACAAACCAAGTTAGGTTAAGCTGCGGAAGCGTAAACCAAATTTAACCCTTTTAAAACCATGCGCAAAACAACGCGCCCAAATTAAAATCATATGAAAGAAAATGTAAAAGCATAATATGTAATTTAGATGTATGCCCAAGACCCCAAATGTAGTGAAGTGTGTAGTGCTTTCTAATCCTGGCACCGGAAGCTAACTACCTGCGAAAGCATGTAAATCGTTGGTCAACAAACAATGTTGGTGAGTTCACTAAGTAATGTAAATGAGTATGTAACTGCGCCGGTTTCCAAAACCACGTAAACAAGTAATTGAGTTGGTTCCAAGAACCGTGTAAACACTAGTTCATCGTATGTCAAGGGTAGCTAACCCATTCATGATAACTAACACCGATATACCGAATTGCTAAAGAACGTGTAGTCACAAATGTGAGCTGCATGCCTTACATCATTGCCTATCAACAATGATAAAATATGTTAAGTTATAGTTCACTCCCGCGCTCCCCGAGCCGGTGTGAGGTTTGTCAGACCTAATAGCGCTATCAACTAATAACCCGCTTGCCATAACCCGGCAACTCATTCGGTATGTGAAGGACTTACAGATGATAGAGTTGGTTTAGTTCATCAAGGACATAGTTTGCGAACTAGCAAAACCCGACTCACGCAAGGAGTCAAAAACCGACCCACACAAGGATCCATAGCATCCCAACCCGGGATGTGTAAGTAGTCCCAAACCGGACTAGAAAATAGTAGTCCCAAACCAGACTAGAAAAGTTAAGTAAGTTGTCTCAACCCGAGACGCATGCTTTTGAGTAAAGAGTAGTGAAACTCACCTTAGGTTGCACGTGAATAATCCAAATTCCTCAAACAGAAATGAGCTACCGACTCCCTATTACAAATGTCACTATGTGAGTATATGTGCATAACCAACACACCATACAACTCGTTTGTCTAAGACTTTTAAAGTTCAAACAGTGTAGTGACACCTAATGACTCTACATGCACAAGTAAGTCCTACGTATCCCGTTGGTGATCATATTGATTATTATCAGTTTTATACCTCATACACATCTCATATAAGTATTCATGCAAGTTCATGTTATATACATACCATATAAGACTCCAAATAGTCACGTAAACATCCCTTACACAATCTGCGTTTTCAGGGCAAATTGTACGCTGTGAAAAACGAATTATGTAAAAAATACTTAAAGAACGAATTAAACTCCCAAATTTTTACTGAATATTCATTGGGACTCATTTGATAACCCATAGTTTTGTTTTGTCTCACAACCAAACACAAAAATTATTAAAATTCGTACAACACAGCTATGTCCAGAAAATTTCCACAGCAGGTCAGTTTAGTAGACAAATTCCCAAAAATTGTGTATTCACCCAAACGAGGTGATTCCAATTGTAAAAGCCAAGTTTTTCCGATTTTGACCTACTGTCCAAATTTCATAACTTAACCCTTTGTAAATCTCGTGTTATGACCGTTTAAAGTTGACCCAATTTATAATTCCGAAAATCTGATATTACCTTTAAACTTATAAAATCATGAATACCTATCAAAACAGGTCCAAAACGCATGATTTTGGACATTTTGAAAAGCTAACATCATAAGTTATGTTTTAGCATCAGAAAACAATCAGATTACACATGTTAATCACCCTATAACAGCCCTACAATTCGTTACAATGAATCTGTCAGAAAATCAGAATTCTAATAACATGCTTCTCATGAACCCTAATCATTCTTATTAACCCATAATCATAAAATAACTCATATTAACAGAATTCAATCCATATTATCACATTTAAATCTATGTATTTACGTACCACATACCCTAGATATGATTTCTATCAACAATACTCATCAACAATCACAACAAACATTCAAGATATCCTACATACATGATTTGCGATTCTAGCATGCATATTTCCGAAAGTTTTTACAACTTTTCCAGCCTAAAATCACATCATACAACATGTAAAACACATACCTTGAATTGCTAGAGTCCCTAGAATCACAAGATAGCACCCGAAATTGCTTGAACTAGTGGAAAATTGATGAAGATTGAGATTGAAAGGTGGTTGTGGGGTTGCTCCTAATCCACGGCGCAAGGGGAGTGTCTAGGGTTTTTTTTTTTTTTTTTATAAACAATACACTAAGGTTAGGGTCATGGGCCAAGGTTTCGGGCTCTAGTGGTTTTTATCTGATAAGCGAGCCCAATAGCCCTATCTAACTCTCGAGATTAATCCCGACAATAATAGTCCTACCAACTCATATAAAACTACTGTTTTATCAATTCATATTATGTTTACCCTAAGTGCACATATCCCATAACGTTTACGTACAAGTTAACTAACACGCAGTAGTTCATATAAGCATGCAATTCACGTACACGTGTTATTCCACATTCATCAACACCCAATCATTCATATAATCATGCATGCCTAACAAATCACCAACGTTCGGGATACAGGATTCGTGTGTGCGTCAAGACAATTATTTTTCCTAACTATAACGTACGTTAATATCATCTAACATATGTTATTATCCCATGACATATCAAAAGACCTTCTTAGCTAACCCTAGTTATGCGTTTAGTCACGAAGGTACATGCAAGTTAACTAGAGCTCAGTAAAAGTAATATTTTGAAAATGCGGGGTGTCACATAAGTTGTCCTTATGTGAATCTAGTGAACTTTTGTACGGATATTTCACATCAGATTCAGTCATTAGTTAGCAATCACACATCAGGTGAGTTCTCACGGCCCTATTTTTACTGTTTTCATACTTTTGGGGGGAAAAACATGCGTACAAGTTCAGTTACATTTTCACTATTATGTGAACATGAGACGAAAAGGTTCAGAGTACTTATAAGCCGTTGTGTCAAACATTTTACTATAACCATTAGCTATGTACTTTGACATGAAACACCAGCATAGATCTATTGGGTTGACACCCTACTCTTGGTTAGTCGCTCTAACTGGATGGCATATATCAAAAGAGTGCTTGCATTTCACATTAGATTCATTGTCTTTAGTGTAAAAATGGGTGAGGCACAACATTTATCAAGGTTTGGTTACGAGCTCATGATAGTCACATAATGATTATTGTCCTAGCTAGGCAATGATATAGTCACCCATGGTTTACATAGAATCCAAAACCCGTGACCTCACCAACTTAATTGTTGACATATTTTTCTTGCATGTTTTTCAGGCAATTAATTGAGCATCATGGAACTTGGAGTCGCGCATGAGCATCTAGGGGAATCTTCAACCCTATTTTGATTAAATGATTTACACAATATCATTTTTAAATGTGGTTCTTAAGACAATATTTTGGTTGTTACGATTAACCAATGACGTCTTTTAATATATCTCTTAATTTAT